>JXCR01147724.1:44006-56837 GCA_002079205.1 Phalaenopsis hybrid cultivar
AAAAAAAAANTTTCTTAGCTTATTTGATCGAGCATCATCCTCAAGTCTTGTGTTTATCTTTCGGGATAGAAACAGAGTTTGAGATATAGTGTTTTTTTCATTTAAACTATGACAAATATGAGTTCAGTTTGATTATATATATATATATAAATTAAATGTCCTTCTGAAGTGGGTGACAGGATTCTAATTCTTGCGGTCGATAGCTTCCACAAGACGACCCCCCTAAAATTGTGCTGATACCCCTATTCTAAGAAAACCTTTGACACTTTACACCGTGACCTTAGATGACTCTCTCAAAGCTCTGTTAGCTCAGGTCAATGACGAGGGAAATGAAAATTCCCTCTACTACATGAGTCACCGTTTAATACAGACAGAGGTAAAATATCCCCTTACTGAGAGGCATTGTCTAGCCTTAATTTTCGCTGCCCAAAAGCTTAGGCATTTCATGCTTTCTCATAATATTACCTATATTTCGAACGTTTATAAATTGCAATATTTGATGACCCGACCAACACATTCCGGATGTTTAGCAAAATGGTCAATTATTTTATTGCAACTCAACATAACTTTAGTTCATCTCCAGACTATTAAGGGACAAATTTTACCAGATTTTCTCGTAGCACACCCACTTCCAACTGGGTCACATCTCAAAGATAAGTTATCAAATGAGCAAATACTACAAATAGAATCTTCCAGTGCCAGACGTAGTGAAATGTACTTCAATGGAGCTTCATAAACTAGGAAGGACAAAGGATTAGAGATAGTGTACAAATAACAAAGAAAATTATAAAGTTTACATCACTTGGTTCGAGTTGTCAATCTCGATGGATATAACAAATATTCCCATCTATGGCGACTCACAGTTCGTCATCCAACAAGTTGTTGGACAAAACAAAATCTTGAAGTTAAGGCTAGGAGAATACCATCGGTACACGATGAAGCTGTTAAAGCAAATCCCTAATGTGAATCTATACCAAATTCCTTGAGGAGCTAATGCTCATGTCGATGCTCTTGTGAAACTTTTCAAGGAACTGACATGTCCACCGGAGGATTCCATCGACATTACAATACAGTGATGAGGAATTTTCTCTCAGATTCACCTCGACAATCCACACAAACTGGAAAAAAAGAAGTAATGATGATTACAGTTGCTGACATTAACGAAGATTGGTGTAAGCCATTAATAGAATATTTGCAAACTAGAAAGCTATTAGAGGACAAGTCATCGGTATACCACATCACAAAAAGAGCTATGTCATATGCCCTAATGCATGATGCCCTCTATAGAAGATCATTTGATCAGATGTGACAGTGATGTCTGAGTAGAGTAGAAGCACCAAATATTGTCAAAGAAGTACATGTCAGATTGTGTGGTGCTCACCATTTAGGGCTGAAAATAAAAATGAAGATTAGAAGACTAGAATATTATTGGTCAACAATGATTTTTGATTGCATGAATATAGCTAGAAGGTGTCAACTTTGCCAAGTGCATGGGGCGGTCTTACACCATCCTCCGAATGTGTTACAACCAACTGTTTACTCATGTTCATTCAAGTGTTGGGTCACTATCATAATAGGTCTGGTAGACCTTCCATCCTCTAATGGACATAGATTTATTCTTGCCGCTATGGATTACTTCTCCAAGTGGGCAGAGGCAATGATGTTATGAGAGGTTACAACACAACATGTTCTGCAACTTCTTAAGAGTCAAAACATCTACCATATTGGTGTACCATGCAGAGCGATTTACGACAATGGAACAACCTTCAAGAGTACAAAGATCAATAATTTCATCAATTGACATGGGATAGACTGGAGATACTCTATGATTTACTATCCCAGAGAAAAATAATTGGTTGAGGCCTTCAATAAAACGCTCGTGCAAATATTAAAAAAGGCATCAGATGAAAACAAAAGGGATTGGCATAATAAACTAATAGAAGCTTTGTGGGCCTACCAGACGATGTTCAGAACTCCCACACAATGTACACCCTATGCACTTATGTATGGGTCTGAGGTCATACTATCGCTAGAAGTCCAGACACTGTCACTCAGAGTCTCCATTGTTAATGAAATTACTTTCGAAGAAATTACAAAACTCAGACTTAAAGAATAGGAAAGTCTTGAGGGAAAATGCCTAGAAGCACGACAACATTTTGAGCTCTACTAGGCAAAGAATTTGTAAGCTCATGACACATTGATCCGTCCAAGGGTGTTCAAGGTTGGTGACCTCATTCAAAGACCAATTCTAGCACACCGCAAGATAGGTGGGAAATTTTAACCAACTTAGAGGGGACCATTTGTCATAGAGAAGGTCTATTACAATGGATCTAACGAGTTGTAAGATTTTTGAGGTGAAGGACCTATGTTCTTAGTTAATAGCCACTACTTGAAGATATACTACTCGATGTGACCTTGCTTGAAATCTACCTTTTGAAATTTCGATTATTTTGGGGTTATTTAATTGGTCGAACATCTATGACTGGGTCAAAAATTTTATAATAAAATTAACCTCAATAAAATTAAAACTTTTTCAAATTTGTTTAGTTTAATTTCCTCTTTTTGTCTCTAAACTTGAAATTTATTTAAATTAAAATAAATTAAATAAATAAAATTTACACCTGTATAAATTAAGTTTTTTTTTGTTTAATAAGTGCTTCGTTTTGTTCTTGTTCGTGCTAAGTTTTAGCGCACTAATGTTTTTCTATCTTTTTCAGAAAAATGTTGTAGACTGCATTCTGAATAGTTTTATAATCAATATTTATGATGAAGGAGATTCTATCCCTCCACACATAGACCACCATGACTTTGTAAGGCCCTACTGCATGATGTCCTTCATGAGTCGAAGTAACATCCTGTTTGGAAAAGAGATCGATGTTGTTGGCCCTGGGGAGTTCAAAGGATCCATCAAGATTTTGCTACCGAAGGGTTCAGTACTAATTCTGGAAGGACATGGAGTAGACTTAGCGAAGCACAGCATTCTGAGAGTACGACATCACCGAGTGTCTGTGACATTTAGAAGAATGGATGACAATAAAGTACCATATGGGTTTCGTCTGGATCTAGAGTTGGAAGAGTTGCGCCAATACAAGCTATTAGAGGGTTGCACCTCTAAGTACACATAAAAGGAATCCTTGTCATAGAGCATGGCTTAGTAGGTCAGCATGATCAAGAGCTCACCCTTCAGAGAACAGATAGATATTCAATGGACACTTTTGTACCGCATCATGATTTGGCAGATATGATGTGAAATGTATCATATGAGTTCAACAAATGATATGTACATAACATATGATGTTTCAGATATATTCAACACATTGTCTCTTTTGATGCTTCAAAAAGTATTCAGTCTGTAATACCTGTTTGGAGCAGACTAACAAAATTTCTTTTATATTTCAATATGTTTGTCAAATTACCCTTTTTGTGCGATTAATAAGGAGCCATAGAACCATACGTTGGTTCTGAATTATAATGAACAAATAAGAATACGACAAAAAATTGATATTAAAATTTAAACTTGTTTTTGAAAATCAACCAACGAAAATTAAATTTTGAAAAAAATGTACTTTGATAAGTAAATGCGATACTAACAACAAGAAAAGAAAATGATAAATTTGTTGAGTTTGTTTCTCTCGAGTTTGAGGTTTCTTACACTTTTCTTTCGCAGCGTGACTATCGTTGTCTGCACCAATTCTTTCACATCCCCACCAAGTTTCACGCTCTGCACAAAATCTTAAAATTTTCATTACCAATGATAACCTTCATGTGCCACATAGCTATGAGCTTAACACAACATATTCTCTACACTAGTTTCATGTTGTTCTTCGGGTCAATATCAAGATTCTGATTCCCTCTCGCTACCTCTTAGGTTGGATGTGAGTCATCAAGCTTTCCTTCCCAACATATTGATATATTTCTAATCAGCTCTTGAGTTGGATGTAAGTCATTATGCTTTCCTTCTCAATCCAATCCTTTTGCTGCCTCTTCGGTTGGATGTGAGTCATTGAGCTTTCGTTCCCAATGTAGTGATTTGTTCCGATCAGCTCTTAAGTTGGATGTGATTCATCATGCTTTCCTTCTCAATCTGGTCTTTCTACTACCTCTTGGGTTGGATGAGATGTGAGTCATCATGCTTTCCTTCTCAATCTAGTCTTTTTACTACCTCTTGGGTTGCATGTGAGCCATCGAGCTTTCCTTCCTAAATTATTGTTATGTTTTTTATCAGCTCTTGAGTTGAATGTGAGTCATCTTAGTTTCCTTCTCAGTCTGGTCATTCCACTACCTCTTGGGTTAAATGTGATTCATCAAGCTTTTGTTCTCGATGTAGTGATATATTTCTGATTAGCTCTTGAGTTGGATGTGAGTAATCGTGTTTTCCTCCTCAATCTGGTCTTTTTCCCACCTCTTTGGATGGATGTGAGTCCTTGAGCTTTCCTTCCTAATGTGACACAATTTCCTCGAGATAGGTTTAAGACGACCTTAAATGGAGTATTGCATTTGATTCTCAATCCTGAGTTAATACCCGAATCTTAATTCCCATTTCAGGGGTCAGCACCTAAATATTGATTCCCATCCTACGAAGCACCTAAGATTTGATAATTTAAAATAAACTTTCTAATTCCCAGTGAGAGTTCTGAGTCCTTAATTTTCCTCAAAATTTAACTTACTACTACACTTTGTTCTAGGTTTGTTGGCTTAAAAATATGTGTTGGTCATATTGATCTTGTCAGTCAATGTCAATACTTGCGGTGAGCTTGCTCGACACACTCAATTTATTGGGGCTCCATTCGTTGACCTCACTTTTGGTTGCTGTCTTATTTTTCCTCTTTAGTAGCCTAGCTACTAGCCATAGGACTTTCATGTTGACTAATATTAGAGGACAAGAAAGGAACCCTCACCATTAGAAATTCTAAACTCTTCTTCACTCAACTTGAAGTTCTACATATTGGTCCTAACCTCTAGCACTTAGTATGTGGAATCAATATGGGGGAGCTCAAGGATAATTCCCATAAGATTGGTTGGCCTTAAGTTCAACCCTCTGGTGGTGCGGTCTTTGTCTGTATTACACACACACTTGCACATTACACTTCCACTCAAAACCATGAACCCATGCCTACCTGATTTTGATCCCTTGACCACTTGGGAGACTCATGTAGATGGTCCCCTAGACCCACTAGCCCTAGGCTAGGGTTTAGCTAAGATAAGTATATGAAGGACCCAAAGTAGCAAATTTTATTGGTCCATGGCTCAAGTAGGGTGATTAACACCCCAATTTTACCAAAATACCAAACCTAGTCTTTTGCCCCAAAATATACCCAATTTACAAAATTGCCCTTAAAACCTCAAAATTCCTAAAATTACCTAAAGCTCCCAAATTTGTTCAATAATCATTTTCAACCATTTTTAAACTATCCAAATTGTCCAAAACACCCAAAAATTTCCATAATTACCAAATTTCCCCTCATTTGGCCAAAATTACCAAAATACCCTTGGTGACCCAAATGGTCCCAAAACCTTCAAAATCCCTTCAAATGTCCTCAAAAATCAATTTGAAACACTTCATTGAGCTTAATTTTATCAATTTGACCTATTTTGACCAAAATCCCCAAATTTCCTTTAAAGGCCCAATTAACCCAATTCACCCCTAATGTCTAGCAATTTGATCCCAATTCTCTCCAATTTAAATTCTAAATTTAAATTAATCAAGACCAAACTTAATTTAAACAAAATTCAAGTCTAATTGACCCACATTTGAATCAAATTTTAACCTAAATAAAAAATTAGACCCAAAACCAAAATTTTACTCAACTGAATCTCCAAATCTATCCAATAGCCCCAATTTTGAATCATAAACTCTTTAAAACATTTTCACACATTGAAATGAACCTTCAGTTGGCCTTATTCAAGCCCCAATTTTACTCAAAGTCAACATGGACCAGAACGTTCAATTTTGCCCCAAATTGGCCATGTCCCAAAAGTCAACAAAATTGAACACCATAACCTCAAAATTCCCACTCAATTTCTATCCAAAACTCTTCATGACAATACTTAAGACCAATTTTAACCATCTATTGTTCTTAGCTAAACTCTAGCACAATTTAAACTCAAGTCTAACCCAATATACCCAAAAATCCAAATTCCTTCAAATTAAACCAAATCAATTCAAAATCACTCCAAATCTTTTCTAAACCCTTTGTGACAATCATCCACACCTAGTTTCGTAATTAATTTAGTCCAACGTCATGGATGTCCTAAGCGAAACCCAAACTAATGCAGATTTGACCCAAATTGAACCCATGCACCAAAATTGACCAAGCCATACCAAGTTTATCAAACCAAAGCCTTTATAACCATCTTCTAAACCCTGGTTATCAGGCTAGCTTCATCTAGGCAACCCTAGATGGTATATGAACCAATGGTCCCTTGATTTAGGGGATCTCACCCCATTTTTGGCCTAAACACAAATATCGTTGCCATCATGCCATACCATAAGAGGTTAATCAGTATTAGCCCTCCCACTGACTCACCTGGTTTCCTGACTACCTCCTCTGCCTTGGTCGGCCACCCTAGTGGCCAGAAAACCCTAAAATTGAGAGCCACCACCCTTATATATAAACCCATTATACACAGACATGGTGCCCAGCTCTGATTGGTCTTTAGCTCTTTGAAGCCCTCCACTTCAGCTCCACATTGCACCTAATTTGAAGCTCTGGCAGCCATGCTAAGCCCTTCTATTTAAACCCCTCATCCATGGCCATAAAATAAGGAGAACCAAATTCCTTGGGGAAAATCTGCCAAATAGATCCTAAAGCTTCTCCAAGACTCCATAAGCTCATTGCAACCATCTCCTAGTCATTTTTACCCATCACCTGGGCCCAATTTTGAGCTTAAAATTTGAAAAAATTTTGGCCATCCTCCAAACTCCTCCAAACTTGAAATTGAATCGCTCTTGAGCATTCCTAGAGCAAGAGAAGACGATTCCCACTAAAATCTCTCCCTTTTGAGTTCTCCAAATCTCTCCATGTTCAAGGCCGCACCCTATTTCATTGAACTTCTACTTGGAGCTTACACTAGAAGAAACCAATACATCCAGGAGGTTTGTAGGACTTTCTCAGACGAAGGTATAGGCCATTAACCCCTAATATTAAGCTTGGTTTTCACCAAATGTGAGGAAAATTTTAATTTCATACCATTGTAACTGTGTGGATGTGTTTTTCTCAAGTAAATGAAGGTGCAGGAACAAACCACACTTAATTTGGTTGAGTATCAAGTAAGATCATAGGTGTAGAAGTTGGATTGGTCACGAGTTTGGTTCATCAGAGGTGATCACGGAGGACTGTCCAATCGCACGTGTATTGGAAAGACAAACGATACAAACTGGACAAATCCCTAGGTGCGTGAACATCGGGCTGTCTCAGATAGCCACATCAAATCAAGAGACGTGACGTGGAGCTTTGGAGGCATCGCGTGTTTGTTTGGCGCTAGCTAAGATGAATAGTAAATTAAGGATTTTCTTGATTTAAACAAATATTAGATCTTCAAAAATTCATTACTTTGCATAGAAAAGTCATAAAAATAAATTAAAAAGTCCCACTTTCTTGATGAATAAGGGAGAATAATGTGGAAAAAAAATAAAAATTAATTGTTGACTCTTTAATTTTTAATAAATTAAATACTCTCTATGGTACTCTATTTCATTATGACTAAGCATTGTTCACGAGGGCTTGAACTTTTTAGGATTTGTTCCTAATGACAAAAGCTATGTTATCTAATTTTTCTAAGGTCAGAGGACATCTCTGTGCTTCTAACCCTAATTTTCTAGCTAAGATAGATATTTTGGCTTAATTTATTTACATAAATTGATATATCACTTGGAAAATTATGAGATAAATTTTAGTAGGTTTACTGTAGTCAAAAAAGCTTAGGAAAAAAATCATGATGGTTTGAATAATTTTGTACACTTTTGTATTTAAGTTAGTTTGTATATCTTATATTAATTTATGTAAATTGAATTTTAATAAAAAAATAGACAAATTCAATTCCACATTGTGTGTAAAAATCTTATTGACTCACTACAAAAATTTGAAAATTATTTGATTAATTTTAAACACTAAAGTTAACTTTTTAAGAAACATTGTATTTTTGTAAAAAAAAAATTATATTAAATTAAACACACTTAGGAAAATTATGAAAAGTGGTTTTCTGAGTTCCTTGCGATCAGCACTTGGAAAAATAAAAGTTACTTTTGATAAAATACGTGATTTTTGAGCTATATTTTAAATTAAAAAAATAATTATAAATAATTATAAATTCCAAAATACAAAAATATTTCAAAATGTTCCTAATGGTTCCCTTATCACTTAAGGCTCATTAAAATAATTTTTTTCTAATTTTCCTAAGTTCAAAATAAGTTTTTAAAGGTCCAAAAATGTTTTTTCCTATTTTTCTGATTAAAATTATTTTAATAAATAAATTAAAAATCATAAAAAATATAAAATTTGTTTCTCTGAGTTGTTTGAACTAATAGGGGTTTAATAAAAATATAAATATACTTTCTGTAATTAAAATATATTTTTTGATTAATTAAAACTTTCTTTCGAAATTATAAAATAATGAATAATTAAAATTTAATTAAAAAAATCATTGAATTTTACATAAGAGTTTCTCTGACCTATGGGAATCTCTAATAATTTTTTCCATAAACAAAAAACTTTATTTTGAATGATTAAATAAATTGATTTTCAAAATCTTGTTTTCTAAATTAAAATTATCATTTAAATTAAACTAAAATTTGAAGAGCACAGTTTCTCCTCTAACACTTTAATTACTCTAAGGATAAGGTACTCATAAATTTTTAAAGTCATTTAAGTTATACTTAATGAGTTATGAGGGGAAGAGCCTCAAGACTAAAGTAATAATTTTAGATTTTGGTGCTTCAATTAAAATTTAGGATTAACCAAATGAAAAAAATGGGTAATTTTGATCCTAATGGATATGTTTGGATGATTGAAACATAACGGATTAAAAGGTAGAAATCAACTTGACACCTTTTCAAAATAAGAATAAAATTATAATTTTCTAATTTATCAAGACTTGGAAGTTAATAAATGTCAAATGATTCTCAAGTGATGGGCTTAAGTTAGGAGGATGATAGTTAACTTATTTTAAGCCCATAATTTGGATGATATGATCTTTCAATAAAGATATGTATCACTTAAATTTAAAATCTTAATGATTGCCACTTTATCTTACTGAAATTGTTAAGGGCTTAGTAGTGATCTAGGCTTGATATTTAAATTCATTTGATGGGATTTTGAAGGATAACATGACTGATGATAAACACCTCTAAGCTCTACAAGACCGACTTTAGTGGTTGGTACAAAAAATCTTTAATGACCAAAATTTGTCGTAGGGGCATCCAGTCACATAACTTTTAAGTGAAATATCAATTGTATATTTGAGTGCCCTGCCTTCGGGATGATTTAAAAGTCAGGGTTTACCAAATAATGAGGTGATTTTTAATTTGACCTGAGATGAATAAAAGAGCAACATGATAACTTCAAAATGAACTCAAATGTTTCAAGAGATCTTTACAGCAGCTTAGAGTCATTCCTCGAACACTTTGAAATCTCTTGAATATTTTGAAGGATAAATTGAACTTGTTATATTTTGTTCTAGAATCATTCATTAAGATCTTTTGGGACTCAAAAAGCAATAGTTTGGAGTCTGTTAGATACACCTTCATCTACTTTTGTAATTTATTTAAATAATGCAAAATTATATACTTGTTGCAAAAAGCTAATCTTTCAACGGGAATGTGAAGAAGATGACAAGTACGCTTTTAAAGTGTTATTTAATTTTGTCATTTTACTTGCTCTAATGTAAACTTGCAAAATCTTATAACAGTCTGGGTGTGCACCTTAATTTTCTTGTAAAAAAAAATTCAAAATCACTTTCAAAAAATTTATCAACATTTTCAAAAATCTAAAACAATATGTTTCAAAGGTAACCATAAATCCTTTGAAATTTCACTAAACTTAAAACGACCTTCTGAATTTATGTGAATCCCTCAGAGGAGGTATCCCACGGTTGCTAACGAGATCCCTCCAGTTTAAATGGCTTTCATAACTCATTTAAGCTAAGTAAATTTGAAAGAAAATTATGATACTGAAATGAGGGAACCATGGCATCCTAACCGGTGTCACTCTAATTGGATATTTGTGTATTTCTTCCCTCCACCTTAGCAAGCTTTAGCACCAAATATCCAGCTCTGAGCTCCACCAGGCAGCCATGGCTATAAATGAAGCTCTTCACGTCCAAATGGGAGAGAGCTTGAAACCTTAGGGAAACTCTGCCAAAATCTCACTAGAGACACTCCAAACCTTCCTAAGTTCAATCCCCTTACACTCCGCCACTCACAACCACTCAATTGAGACAATTTATTCACTGAAATTTGCCCCAAAATGAAAACAAATTTCCCTACACCTCCAAAGTACACCAGAGTGCAATTTACTGTGCCCACACCATCACCAGAGTGAGAGGAGTTGATCCCTCGTGAAAGCCCATCCTAAATAGTCTCTAACCTAGCTCTAGACCAACACCTAAAAATGACCTTGATCAAAATCATACTTAGACAATTTACCACAGCTTAGGACTTCATCTAGAGGTTCAATGAACCTAATTGATACTGCTACAACCATCTGATTGAGGCCTCCCCTCTCTGACAATGATATAAAACTTTAACCCTAAACTGAGCTTCTTTGGATTCTACATATGAATTTACTGTATTTCATACCATATAAGTTGTATAGATATGTTCATTTTGAGTAGATGAAGATGTAGGAACAAACCTGAAGTGATTTCGTTGAGTCTAGCTCAAGATCTTAAGGTTGTAAGTTGAACATCTTACAAGTTGGGTCACTTGGGGATGATGAACATATGATGTCCGATCGTGTGTTTATTCAGTGGACGGTAATGATGGAGCTGATGAGCAGATGGAACAAAAAGGCAGGCTGAAGAGGCGGCTACATGGCTGGTAGTGTCGAATAGTAGAGCGTCTTGTGTAGACTTCAGAGCTGCCAAGGTTGACGTGGCGCCACGTGTTTAAGTCAAACAATATGAATTTATTTAAATGCCAGTTATTTGAAAATACATATATTTAAATAGAAAAATTATAAAAATAAGAAACAATACCCACTTGCTCAATGAACATAGGAGAATAATGTTAATCAAAAATAAAAATTATTTGACAACTCTTTGAGTTTTAATTAATTAAATACTCCCTACAGTATTTCAATTCATTATGGCTAAGAATTGTTCACCATGGCTTGAAATTTTGAGGGTTTGTTCCTCATGATAGAGGATTTCTTCCTAATTTTTCTAATGTCAGAGGACATCTCTATACTCTTAACCCTAATTTTCAAGCTAAGATGGCTATTTTGGCTTAAATTAATCATATAAATTAAAATATCACTTCAAAAATTATGACATAAATTTTAGTAGTTTCATGTGGTCATAGAAACTTAAGAAAAATATTATGAATGTTAAAATAATTTTGTACATTTCTTCATTTAATTAAATGTATATATCTTGTATTAATTTATTTAAAATTAACAAAAAAAATCAACAAAATTAGTTCCACTTTGTGTGTAAAAATCATGTTAATCCATTGTAAAAAATTAAAAATTATTTGATTAATTTTAGCCATTAAAGTTGATTTTTCAAGAAACATTATATTTATGCTAAAAAATTAATTATATTAAATTAAATACACTTTAGGAAATTATGAAAAGTGGATTTCTGAGTTCTCTATGATTAAGAGAAATTAGGAAAAATAAAATTTTTATTTGAGAAAATACTTGATTTTGGCCTATATTTTAAATTAAAAATCTTTTAAAAAATTATTTAAAAGTTTCAAAAATACAAAAAAAATCAAAATGTTCCTGGTAGTTTTATGATAATTTGGTTCACAATACAATATTTTTGCCAATTTTTCTAACTTTAAAATAATTTTCCAAAGGATTAAAAATGAATTTTCCTTAATTTTTCTCACTAAAATAATTGTAATAAATAAATTAAAAATTATAAAAATATAAAATATATTTCTCTCAATTCCTTAGACTCATAGAGGTTTTATAAAACATAAAAAAAAATTGTAACTAAAACATATTTTCCATTCAAATTAAATAATAAAATTCAATAACAATTATAAAATTAAATTAAAGATCTGATTCAAAAAAAATCATGGTATTTTTCTGAATATTTCTCTGACCTAAGGAAACCATAAATAATTTTTTCATAAACAAAAAAACATTATTTTGATTGATTAAAGAAATTAATTATGAAAATCCTATTTTCTAAATTTAATATATATATATATATATATATATATATATATTAGCAAAACCATCCTTTATATAGATGAACCAGAAGAGTTTATAGTTCTAAGGTAGGGAACCTGCAATAGATCTCCCTTCAACAAAAATGAAAGAGGAGGGGAGTGGACTGTAGTATATGTTAAGGAGGGGTTGCCAAACCTTTAATCATATGAATGAGCAAAGCACAAACAATTTCAATAAGGATGTGAGACCATTTCATTTGAATAGCAATGTGCAGTGCCCACCATAGGGCAACAACTTCAGTGTCCAATGCATCCTGTGCATTTATTGAGCCATAGAATAATAGTTTATAGTTGCCCTTGGAGTCTCTGAATACCCTCCCCCCCAATATATATATATATATATATATATATATATATATATATATATATATATATATATATATATATATATATATATATATATATATATATATATATATATATATATATAT
>JXCR01147724.1:57087-68013 GCA_002079205.1 Phalaenopsis hybrid cultivar
TATATATATATATATATATGGTGCACGATGCTCAGAACATTGATAATTATTTGGAAGCCCAACATGATGTTTCTCCTCATTTGTTCGATACAGTTGCTCAAGCTCATCTTTCTTTAATGGATGTTATTTCCTTAGAAGAAAATTTACTTAAGCAGAAGGCTAATGATTCTTTTTTTATTACAGGGGATAGAAAAACTAATTATTTTCATGCCACCCTAAACCACAAAAGAAATATCAATAGCATTTTAAAAATTAAAAAGGGGGATGGGAGTATTTTAACAAATATGGAAGAGATTGGAGATAGTGTTATTTCCTTATACACTAAGCTTTTTCACTCTTCTACACACACTATGCCTATTGACCCCACTCACTTTGTGGATTAGTATAATTATATTAATTATCTCATTTTGTCTTAATTTTCTGATGAGCAGGTAATCTTAAATGCTTTTAAATCTATATGCCCAAACTAAGCTCTTGGCCCTGATGGGTTTTCTTCTGCTTTCTACATCCATTTTTGGGAGGTTATTAAGATAGAGGTTATTCTTGATATTCAAAGCTTCTTCCATGGAGATAATCCTGGTAAATATTTCACCTCTGCCTTGATTGTGCTTATTCCAAAAGGTAATGATAAGATTTCTTGGGACAATTTCCGTCTTCTTTCTCTCACTACAGCGATATCTAAAGTTATGAGTAAAATTATTGTTAACAGATTGCAGCCTCATCTTACTCATATAATTGTTGATCAATAGTTAGCTTTCATTAAGGGATGGGATATTAAAGATAATATCATTTTAGCATAGGAGATGATTGAAGAGGTGGACAAAAAGTACAGAGGGAACATGGTCCTTAAATCTGACATAAAGAAATCTTTTGGCACTATTAGCTGAGACTTTATAATTAATATTATGCATGCTAAAGGTTTTAAACCAGATTTTTGCTCTCTCATTCAGAGGTGGCTATCTAATAATAGCTATAGTGTGATGGTTAATGGTAAAGCTCATGGTTGATTTTCTAATAACAGGGGTATTAAGCAAGGAAACCCCCTCTCTCCCACTATTTTCATAATTTCTTTTGATTATATGTCTAGGATTATTAATAAGCTACATTTTAAGCATCCTTAGCTTCAATTCTCTCATAAATCTAAAATTATGGTGAGTCACCTTGCTTATGCTGATGATATTATATTGTTTTTAAATCCTATAAAACATGCTATCAAAGAAACTAAGTTTTTTTAAAGGATTTCCAAAAGATTTCGAGTATTATGTTCAACTTGGCAAAGTGCTCCATTTATTTTGGCAAAGGTGCTCCCTTTCCCACACATGCTTGGGCTTCAAACTTTACTGGTTGTAAAATCTCTACGCTACTTATCAAGTATCTTGGGGTCTACATTATTAGAGGTAGAACTAAGTAAATACAAATGGATGAGGTGGCTGAAAAAGTTAAACTCAAGATTAATGACTAGAAAAATACTTTCCTTTCTAATAGGGGTAAGCTCACTTTGTTGAAAAGTGTCTTGTGAACCTGTTTGTCTCACTTTTGGTTGAGGTTTAGTTTTAACTTCTTAGTAGCTTAAGATCTAGCCATAGGACTTTCCTATTGACTATTCTTAGAAAACTAGACAAGGAATTCTCAGCATTAGAAGTTTTGTACTCTTCTTTACTCAACTTGAAGTTCCACATATTGGTCCTAACCTCTATCACTTAGTAGGTAAACTCAATATGAGTTACCCTTAGGACATCTGGACCTTAGCGTTGAACCTGGGTGTTTATCTAGGGCTAAGGCACTCACTTGCAATCTCTTGCATGCACAATCACTCACTACCCTAAACCCAAAATTTCTAGGCTCTAGTCCCTTGATATTTTTGGGAGACTCATGTAGGTGGTCCCCTAAACCCATTAGCCCTAGGCTAGGGTTTGGCTAAGATCTCTACATATAGCACCTCAAGATGGGGTTTCCATTGGTCCATGGCTTATTGATGGTGGTTGGCACTCCAACTCTGCCAAGATACCCAACCTATCATTTTGCCCCTGAATTCCCTCAAATTACCTAGATACCCTCCGGACCCCAAATTTTACCAAAATTCCCAAATTTACCCAAAATACACAATTTGTTTAAAAAATCATTTCAAACACCTTGAAAACACCCAAACTACCCAAAATCACCAAAATTGGCCAAATTACCAAAATACCCTTCTTTACCAAAAAATTCCAAAAAATCAAAAAAAATCCCAAAAAATCCGAAAACCTCCCAAATATTCCCAATTTCATTTTTCTCAACTATCACATGACCAAATTTGGCCAACATAACCATCGTTAACAAAAACCCCCCAAATTGCCCTTTAAAGGCCCATATTTTCCCCAAATTACCCCAAATGTTTATCAAATTGGTCTCAATTTACCCCAATTTCAATTATAAACTCAAATACACTCTTGATGTGACCATTATAAACTAAATCCAAGCTTAATTAGTCCATCATTTGAACCTAATTTTGATTTAGATCAAAACCCCAATTTTTGCCCCATGACTTGGTTCCACAAAATTGAGCCCATAGTCCACTCAATTGGCCACAATTTGTGTTGAAAAATCTTCATAACATCCAAATACATCAAAATTAATCTTCAATTGGCCTTGGTGAGTCCTCAATTTAATTTGATTTCAACCTAAGTTCAAAAAGCCTCAAATTTGCCGCAAATTATCTATGTCTCAAAATTTCACCAAATTGATGGCCTTAGCCCCAAAATTTCCACTCCATCGATTCTTGAAAAATATTCACAATATCTCCCTTGATCATGTGGACTATTTAATTTGGACTTAGCCCAAGGCTTGCCAATCTTAGACCCATGTCTAACCAACATGCCCAAATTGGCCAGATTTCAAAAACCCCTCAAATTGACCTACCAATTGAACTCAAATTCACTTCAACCCTTCACCAAAAATCTTCATCAAAACCTTCTATACAATGTTGATCAATCAATTAGGCCAATTAACATGGCTAGCCTAGCCCAAACCCAAGCTTTGATCACTTGAACCCACATTGAACCCATCCACTAAAGATGGCCTAACTACCCCAAAGTCTCAAAATTAATGATTCCACAGTCATTAGTTGGATCTTAGTGACCAGCCTAAACCCCTTAAAATCACCTAAACTAAGCCATGGACAAAGGTAACCCTAAATTAAGGAATTTCATGCCATATATGCTTAATCTTGGGATATTTTTTGCCAAAACAAAGCTAAAACACATTAAGTTGCTTTGACAAAATTCCTTATATGCTCTGAGCACCTAGCCACCTCCCCCTACCATGGCCGGTCAGTCTAGTCACCGGAGAAGCTCAAAACTAAGAGCCACCCCCATGGAACTTCCCCCAAATAAAACCAAGAGGCAACCTCAGTCAAATTAAATTGTAGAGCTCCTCTGCCCTCCACCTAAGCAACACAATGAACCCCAAAGTTGGCCAGGACAGTTACCCCTGAGCCATTTTTTCAAAAAGCACCTCTCATGACCATGGGAAGAGGTGCTAAAAATTTCTTAGAGAGACCTCTCCAAACTAACCATAGAGCTTCCCCAAGATCCCCTCAGTGCATTCCAACTATTTTCCCTAACCAATTTTCACTATCGAGTTCAATTTTGAGCTCAAAATCTTGGCAGAAATCAGGACAGAGCCCAATACACCTCCATAGTCCATCAAACTCAAATTAACTTCACCCAAACCATCACAATAGTGCAAGAAGCTTACGCCCTATCAAATCCCTCTCTCACAGAGCCTCTACCATTGCTTTAGACAAACATCCAAATCTGGTCGTGATTGAAATCATACCTAGGCCTTACACCATGACCAGAGACTCAATCCCTAGTCTCTTTGGATCACGAAAAACATGTCAAGACTCTCTGATCAAAGCTTCACTTCTCAGAGCAAAGGTATAAAACTTCTCTTCCTCCCGAGCCTAATTGAACTCTCCATTTTCTTTGAGTTGATTTCATGGCATCATAACCTTTTGGATGTGATCTTCTAGTCTAGGCAAGCATTTAAAAAAAAATCATCTAATTTGGATAAGAAATGAGAAAGATCTTAAGGCCAGAAGATGGACAGTTCTCGAACTAGGCTATCGGAGACGATGACAGGAAGTCGTTCGATTGCGTGTGTATCAGATGGATGGTCGAGATTAAGCTGGACAGTGCTTCGGAACATAAACTGCAGGCCGAGTCAGTGCTGAGGTAGATGGCGATGTCAAATAGGAGCGCGCCGTGTGGAGCTTCAGAGATGCTGTAGGTTGATGTGGCGTCGCGCATTTAAATAAATAAATATGGATTTTAAAAAATCAGAAAATTATCTCTAGCTCTAAAAATTCATATCTTGGTGTAGAAAAATTACAAAAAAAAATAAAAGTACCCTCTTACTCAGTGAACAAAGGAGAACAGTGTGGAAATAATTTTAAGTTCATGTGATGCATATTTTATTTTTAATTAATTAAACACTGATTTGAATGTTTTGATTCTCCATGCATATAGTAAAATCACCATGACTTGCAATTTTAGCATGTTGTTGCCTCTGTCTTAGGGAACATTCCATGTTTTTTCCAAAGCAGAGGAGGTCTCTAGACAGAGCATCATATTTTTCAAGTTTATATGAATTATTTTCTTAAAATAATCATGGAAATTAGCAGGTTGCTTGGAAAAATCTAAGAAATTTTGTACGGTTTATAATAACCAGAGAACCTCTGGGAAAATTTCTCGTGAGCCATGTCATTCAAAATACACCTAATCTTTACAAACCCTAAATCACTAAAATAATTACATTGGAAAAATATGACAACAAAATGACTTTATTTTTTATCTCCATTATTGTTTAGGATCCAAAGAGCTCACCATAAAAATTCCAAAACATTTTGAGTTTATTTGGTAACTTAAGTTGAATTTTAAAGATAAATAACTTTTTTGGCAATTAAATGATTTTTAAAAATCAAAATATAACTAAAAAATTTTTAAAAACTACTTTTTTGAGTTGTCTGTAATCAGAGGTGTTTTCTAAAAATAAAAATATTATTTTTAACTTATTTTAAATATTTAAATAATTAAAAATCCATAAAAAATCACAAAAATAATAAAATTTATGGAAATGTACTAAATTGTATCCTAAGCACTTAGGAACAATTAGACTATTTTTCCTAATTTTCTAAATAAGGATACTGAATTTCAATTCTTAAAAAATAGTTTTTAAATGCTAAAATGGGTTTTCACTAAGAATAATTCCATTAAATCAAATAAAACTAAAAAAATATAAAATTTTTTTCTCTGAGTTCTCTGACCTTAGGAGGATTTTTCAAAAATATAAAACTTAATTTTCTCCATTTAAAATATTTTATATTTAATAAATACCCCAAAATTTAAAATAATTCTTAAAATTTAAATAAATTTCAAAAAATCATGAAATTTGGTCCAAAGGCTTCTCTGGTCTAGGTTTAACTCTAATAGAAATTTCAAGAGATTAGGCTTTACCTTGGTTAAGTTAGGAGTTTTCTTTGAAAAATCGTATTTTTTTCTTAAAAATAATTATATAAATTAAACTAAATTTTTAAAAATCACATTTTCTCTTCTGATGTATTAATTGACCCATGAATGAGGTAGGATAAAACTTTCAAAGTCATTTGAATTGAATATGACAAATTATGAAGTGTAGAGCCTTAGGGCAAATGTGTAATCTTGGTAATTTAGCCTTAATTAACATTTAGGCTTAATTCAAGGAGGGAAATGGGTAACCTCTTATCTTAATTTGGATGTTTGAAAACAAAGAGGTTAATTTGTAGAAACCAACCCACTTCTTAATTGAAAATTATTAGAATTTAGAAGTTTATCAAAATAAAATGAACCCAGGACTCAAGGGTATGAATTTTGATGTCAATAATTAATTAATTTAATACCCATATTTTGATTTTCAAATAAAATTTAAATTATGAATTATGACCACCTAAAGCTTAATCTTTTCAAAGATAATTAAGACTCTCACCTAGGTCTTAAGGGCTTAGTAGTGACTTAGGTTAAATCAAGTTTCATTTAAATAAGGATTAGAAAAGTAAACATCATTTAAAATTAAAACATCTTTTAAACACTACAGACCTAATTAGGACCAAAATTTGGCTAAGTGTTCCAATAATACCAACTTGCCTCTTTAAGGGTTTTCACTCACATAATCTTTAAAATTAAATTACAGAAGATCATTACCTTGCTCTTAGGGATAATTGAGACATCAATGCTCACTGAGCACTAAGGGTATTTACTGGATGAATTATTAAGCAACATAATAAGTTTAAAAGGACTCAGGATTTTCCACCAGGCTGTGAGAGTGTAGCACGGACCTGCTTCATTCTCAAGATTTATTGGATACCACAGAGTCTACTAAATTTAATATATTTTGCTTGACAACATCATCCTTAATTAAACTTCTAAGGACCCACCAAGATATGCCCTAGGGTTAGGTAGGTCGTAAAAATTTTACTTCCATGTTTCATATAAGCTGCCTTAACATGCCTTTTGAGTTTCAGGTGGTGGAACGATAAGACTCGCCAGGTATGCTTTTACAATTTTCACCATTGTCTTTGTTGTTCTTTCATATTGCACTTTTATACATGCAAATTTGCATGCTAAAGAATGATGACACCCTGCATAAAAACTAAAACTATTAAGATAGCCACAAAACTAAAACCAAAACCAAAATTAAAATCAACCAAGATAAAATATGCCCCCTAAACATTCAAAATATAAAAAAACTCAAAATTTTATCACAAACATCACACAAAACAACAACTTCAACTAAATTAAGACATCTCTATCGGATGATTGGGAATTCCTCGGAGGAGGTAACCTATGGTTGCTAACAAGGCTTCTCATGGTCTAAATGAAATTATGGAATTCATTAAGTTGAGTTTAGTATGCTTCTTTGGAATAAGTGAATCCAATAGAAAATAGTGGTGCCAGAATGAGGGAACCGTAGGATCCTAACCGGTGTTGCTCTAATCAACTTTAACATGCCCCTATAAAATTTAAAGAACTTCAACCATTGGGCCACCTGATTTGACATTGTAATTTGACACACTTGGAAACTCAAAATCATCACAGGAAGGAGCTTGGAGCTAGCATGGTGGTCAGCATGGTCATATTCAATAGCAAAACCTGTCTTTCCCAGATAAACCAATCTTCCTTCCTTAGATATTAACAACAAAGCCATATGACTTTGAGGTTGCTTGCTAATGCAATGTAAATCCTCACCTTATCTTTAGGCATTTGTATAGCCCTGCTATGCAATATAAGCCCTAAATTGTCTTAGGATTTTGAGGTTGTCATCCTTCATGACCTAAATCCTCACATCTTCCAGGCTATTTGTGTGATAGTTTCGCACGAATATAAACCCTAACTAATAAAATTAGCAGAATGAAACACCTAAATATTTCTCCTCAAAATTGAACTTAAACATTAGGACAACTTGGGAAGTCACCAAAGATCTCCTATAGACCTGTGACATCCTCTAGTTCTTCTTCCTTTGGATTCTGTAATCAATGTTCCAAATTTTTACCAATCCCCTTTCACACCTCTTTTTCTGAGCTCATTGAAAAGTCCTATTATTTTGAATTCATTGAAGGTAATATTTCCTAATTTTATAAAGACTTTTCTTAGATGACTTTGGTCATTTAAGATGTAATTAACTATAGGGGCTTGCCCTTATGGGAAGCATATCTAAACCTAGCTTAACATAAACCCTATTATATTCTTTATATTAAATAGGGGAACTTGTCGGCAGATACAAAGATTTCGGAGACCAAAAAGATGTCATATATTCCTTAGTTTATTTGATCGGGCCTCATCCTCAAGTCTTGTGTTTATCCTTTGGGATAGATAGGATTTGAGGTACAACACTCTTTCATTTAAGCTGTGAAAAATATGGGGTCAGTTTGATTTCATATTTTTCTAAAACTAAATATACATAAATTAAAACATCCTTCTGAAGCGGGTGACGGGATTTCGATTCCGGTGACCGACAGCTTCTTACGAGCAACTCCTCCAACACAAAAATAACATCGACAGAACCCTTCCACTCTACACTATGCAAGTTCTTAAAACTATAAAAAGCACTGAAAAGAATCATGAAACAATCTTTAAAAATTTTGGTTGGAAGGGCTCTAGATCATCTAAAAGTTGGACCACTGGGCACTACACTTATAAGCCACTTAGTGCAGTTGGGCTTACGTTTAAAAATTTACAACAAACTATTGATAAATTTTGATTGGGGGAGTCTCATTGGGCTAATTTTATGCTTCATAAGTATTGTAAAAATCTACATCCCTCTACGATTAATTGGAGAGGGGGGGATTCTAAGCTTTGGAAGGCTATTATTGATGAAAGTGATATAACATCTCATTTTATGTTTTGAGACATTGAAGATCATAGTATTTCCTTCTTGAAGGATGATTGGGACATCTCTATATATTCTACTTTGCCTCCCTCATGTTATGATTCTAGTTTCCTAGTCTCGGATTGCTGGATTAATGGTGATTGAAATTTATCTATGTTGAATTCCTTAGTCGGTGATATAGCTCTTGCTATTGCTACTATTCCTATTCATGGTCAAGATAAGGATGCTCCTTACTGGAAGCACCATGCTAGAACATCTGTTACTACATTCCTTTACTCAAATCAACACACTTTTACTTCTTGGAAATGACATGATTACACTTGGTATAAATTTATTTCTCCATCTATCTTAATTTTCCTTTGGAGATATTTTCATAAATTGTTCCCTCTGGATGATATCCTTAAACTTAAAGGGTTGAAACTTACCTCTTATTGTTATAATTATAAAAAAGATGTTAAATCTTTTAATAACTTATTTTTTTATTGTCCTTTTGCTAATGAGGTTTGACAATGTATTGGGTGCTTCTTTGGTATTAATTGGCCATCAAATTTGACCCTTAAATCTGCTATTGAGATTTGGAGGGGTTTGGATCCTTCCTTCAACAAGCACTTTTATTTCCATGGTATAGTCTTATGGTTTATCTGAAAGGCTAGGAATAGTAAAAAATATGAAGCTTCTTGTCACACTCCCTCTATCACGTCTATTTTAGCAGTGGCTTATTTGAAAAAGGCTTGGAAGTCTTCCATTGGATAGGATGTCTCTCCTACTATGGGTAGGGGTAGAAAACCCATTTTAATTAATGGGACACCACCCCCCATTGCTGGTTTAATGTTAATGTTGTTTAGAGTTATTCCAATACCTATACGGGCATGGGAAGGCTGATTAGAGATGCTTCTGGTAAGTGCATGGTTTTGTTTCACCTTGCATTGCTAATTCTCCTTTTGAGGAAGAGAATTTTGCTGTGCATGCTTCACTTCAAACTGTTGCCACTCTCAATCTAAATGGCATTGTACTGGAAATAGATTCTGAAAAAATGTTTAACATTCTTGTGGCTAAGCTCAAACAATGATGGTAAATCGTATATTGGTTGAAAAGTATTCAAAATATTTTACAGAGGCAACACCTAAATATACTTTATTCATTTACTTATAAGGAGGGAAACTAATCTGCAGATTGGCTGGCTAAATGGAGAGTGCAAAGTGATATTGTTGGGGATACTCCTCCCCCTTTGTTGCATAAACTTATTAAAAGTGAGTTGGATGCCCCTTATGTTCTATTTTAATCTTCTACCTCTTTATATTGGCTTATGTTCAAGTAACATGGGACTGTTGTTGGCTATATTAGAATACATATTTTTTTGTTTCTAGGATTTGTTGGGTTGTAATTATAATCAGGCTGTTCGGAACGGTTATTGTTGCTGGTTCTTTTATTTAGCCAGGACTATTGGGGTGTTCAACTGGAAAACCTTAATCATCTTTTAATTTTACTTCCTCAATTTTTGGATTTTGATTTTTCTATTTTGTGTTTACTATGGCAATTTTTTTTGCTTTGACCTATGAAAGGAAGGTGGCTATAACTCTTGGCTTAGGCAGTTTAAGCTGGTTTGCTTGGTTTGCACTTTTTGACAGGTTAATTGCTCAGCTGCTATCATTTATAGTTCTAGTGTTTGAAGCTTTTTGATTTTTTAATGGCTATTTGGAAGTTTACTGGAAGGCTGGTTTGGTTTAGGCCTTGTACGGAAATTTGGTTTTAAATGACTTGGATTTCTTTGTGGGTAGGGATTTAAGTGGTGTAGTTGTTTTATATATATTAACTGCATTTCTATACTGCTGCTATATGGTTTTTTACTCTAATTTAGGTTATTACTGCCTCATATTACTGTTTCTAGTTTAGATGGTGATTGAACAATATTTTTGGACTAGATTGTGTTGGTTGGACACTATTATGCAATTAGTTGGTTCGCCCTTATACGACATTATTCAATTTTTCTTGAGGCCAGACTGAGATTTATGTATTTGGATGCAATTTCCATATTGTCTTCACGGTTTCTCTGGATCCTGGGAGACTATACTCAGTGGATACAAGATACTTATATACTCTTCTATTCATTGTCATTGATGTTTCTACTATTTTAACTAATTTGACAAGCATTGCATGTTGCAGCCTAACTATATCTTGATAGGGAAATTCATTACTGAATGCAGGATGGGTCAGAGTCTGTTGCTGATCCCACTAGACATTGCATTTTTAACTTTGATTTTGCTCTCCTCTACTAAAGTTGCCACAGATTTTAGTTTACATGTAATTTTTGGGTATACATTTCTTCTGAGTATACATTTTGAGGGTGTACATGTATTTTTGATTTGTTTACATAGAGTTGTACTGTAGATAATGGAACCCCTAGGATCATGATGCATTTTGCTTTATTTTTAGTTGGGGATCCACTATCCCTCCCAAATTTTGTATCCTTTTCACTTTATTAACGTGTAAGGAGCCATGAGTTGCTCTTTTAATATATATATA
>JXCR01147724.1:68153-171402 GCA_002079205.1 Phalaenopsis hybrid cultivar
ATATATATATATATCTATATAATTATTTAAATTAAAATCTGATAACCACAATTTTCTCTTCTGATGTTTTAATTATCTTTATGGGTAGGGTACTCTAAGATCTTAAAAGTCATTTGAATTGTGCTTCATGAATTAGAAGGTGAAGAGCCACAAGGGAGTGGTCATTTTGGATTTTGGTTCCTTAATCAAAATTTAGGATTAATCCAAAGGGTAAATGGGTAAGAAATGATCTAAACGGCCATGTTTGGATGATTGAAACATAATGGGTAAAAGGTAGAAACTAACTTGCTACCTTTTCGTGATAAGAACAAAAATTATGAATTTTCAAAATTATCAAAATTTGGAAGATAATCAAATTCAAATGGTTTCCAAGTGATGGGCTTAAACTAAAGAGATGATGTTTCCTTATGATTAAGTCCACAATTGATAATGATCTGACTTCTTTTAATCACAATCCACGTAACAAAAATTAAAATTCTAATCCTTTGCTAATCTTCGCCCATTAGATTTATCAAACGGCTTGGTAGTGATCTATGCTTGATATTTAATTAATTTGATGTGATTTACTGATTAATTATTAGCACCGCAAACCCAGCTTTAATGGTGTGTACAAAGGTCCTTAATGACTGAAACTTGCCTTAAGGGGTATTCACTTCCATAACTTTTAAGTGAAACATCAACTGATTAATTGGGTGCCTTGCCCTCGAAATGATTAAAATGTAAAAGTTCACCGAGTAATGAGGTAGTTTTAATTTTAACTTGGATGATTAATGGAACAATATGATAAGTTTAAAATGAACTCAAATTTTTCAAGCGATCTTTAAAGCAATTTAGGGTCATTCCCCGAACACTTTAGAATCTCTTGGATATTTTGAAGAACAAATTAAAGTTTCTATATTTTGTTTTAAAATCATCCATTAAGACTTTTAGGGACAATAGTCATATTTTGGAGTC
This sequence comes from Phalaenopsis hybrid cultivar, assembly GCA_002079205.1. Taxonomy (NCBI): domain Eukaryota; kingdom Viridiplantae; phylum Streptophyta; class Magnoliopsida; order Asparagales; family Orchidaceae; genus Phalaenopsis; species Phalaenopsis hybrid cultivar. Next base: position 69,108 of record JXCR01147724.1, read on the forward strand.
TGTTACATACACCTTCATCTACTCCTGCAGTTTATTTAAATTTCTGCAAAATTATATACATGTTGCAAAAGCTAATCATTCAGTGGGAATGCTAAGATGATGATAGATACGCTTTTACAGCATTGTTTGATTTTTGTCATTTCACTTTTTACAAATATCATAACTTCTTGGTTGAGCACTTTACTTTACTTGCAAAATGAAAACAACCTTTTCCAAAATTAATCAATATTTTCAAAACCTAAAAATTATTGTTTCAAAGGTAACCATAATTGCTTTGAAATTTCATTAAATTTAAAATATCATTATGAATTTATCGGAATTCCTCAAAGGTGGTAACTCACGGTAGCTAACGAGATCTCCTCGATTTAAATGAGTTTTATAACTTGTTTAAGCTATGTAAATTTAGAAGAAAATATTGATACCAGAATGAGTGAATCGTGGCATCCTAACCAGTGTCATTCTAATCAACTCTAACATCCCCATGATATTTAAATAACCATAACATTAGGAAACACTTAATTTAACATTTTGCGTTGACACATTAGAAAACTTAAACTCGCCCGATAAGGAGCTTGGAGCTAGCATTGTCGGCAACACGACCATCTTCAACAACAAAATATGTCTACATCAGCAGAACCAATCCTTAGAATTAAACAACATGCCATAGGATTTTGATGTTGTCCGCCTAGTGCGACATAAATCCTCAACTTTTCCTTAGGCATTTGTATGGCTCTGCTATACAATACAAGCCCTAACTTTTTTTAGGATTCCAAGGTTGCCATTCATCATGACCTAAATCTTCACATCTTCTAGGCTATTTGTGTGATCGTTTCACACAAATGTAAGCCCTAATTAATAAAATTGGCACAATTGAACACTTAAATATTTCTCCTCTAAATTAATGTTAATCCAGAGGATAGAATGAGAAGTCACCGAGATTCTCCTTAGGATCCGGGACATCCCCTAGTTCTTCTTTTTTTGAATTCTAAAAGTAAATGTTTCAAATTTGAGCAATTTCCTTTTCACATTTTTTTGTCTGATCTCTTTGAAAAGTCCCACCTTTTAAAATTCTTGAATACAATATCCCTTAATTTTATCGAGAGTTTTCTTTTGTAACTTTGGTTATCTAAGATGTAATTAACTACAAGGGCTTACCTTTTATGAAACTATAAATAACCCATCTTAATATAAACACTATTTATTTTTTCATATTAAATGGGGGAACATATTAGCTTATAATAAAATGGTTTCACAGAACTAACTTTGAAGTGTCGCTATTAATTTATGTTTATATTTGATTGAGCCTCACTATCAAAATATGTGTTTATTTCTCGAGATAGACCCATAGCTTGTGGTGTAATGCTCTTTCATCTAAACTTTGACAGATATTATATCACTTTGATTTCATATTTCTTTATAATATATATATATATATATATATTAAACGCCCTTCCTTTTTAAATTTTCTTCTTCATGGTGGCGGCTGCTCCCCTAGCTCTGCTAAGGATTTTGTCTCAATGGAGATGTTTTCCTTCCCCCTGCTTTTCCGTAACTGTGTTTTTGGTTATCCCCATCTTTTTTCAGTTTCCTGTTGGTGTTTCACTGGTTTGGAGGTTTCTTGTCTGCTGCTGTCTTTTCTTGAGCTCCTGAGTTACTGTTCCATTGCTGACAGCTTTCTCTGTTTGTACCCCTGTGTTTGTTGTTGCCTCCCCTATTCTCATTGATTTAGAAACTAACATCCAATGGTCTAAAGCCACCTTTGTTGATGTGGTGGGGAAGGGTTTTGAAACTTTGCAAAATGTTGAGAACCTTGTGTTTCCTTAAGCTTACGATGATGCTGCTTTTGGTAAAGGAGACTGCCCCTTTGTGAAATCTTTATGTAGAAAAGGAGGTAAGGTGGCTACTAGTTTCTTTGATCAGGAAATCTGCTCTTTTGCTGAGGCTCAAAAATTCTCCCTGGTGGGTAAATTTCAGTTCAGCCATCCAAAAATGTATGAAATAAGGAAGTATTTTGATGATTTAAAGTTGGTTGGTGCTTGGAAAGTTGGATTGATGGATGGAAGGCATATAATGATTCAATTAGCAAAGGAAGAGGATTATGCAAGGCTTTTTGCTAAACAAGTTCTCTTTTTGGATGGTATTTCTATGAAATTTCTTAAATGGACTATTGATTCTGATCCTTCAAAGGATCCCCCAATTGTTCCCATTTGGTTTAAGTTCCCTGGACTGAAGCTTCATTTTTTCAATCACCAAGTTCTATTTACTATTGACACTGCCCTTGGAAGACCCATGAAGCTTGATGCTCCCACATATAACCTCTCCAGGCCTTCTGTGGCTAGAATCCTGGTGGAAAGGAATATCACTGTACCTAAAATTGATGAATTATGGTTGGACACCGCTAACAAAGGCTATTGGCAGAACATTGTTATGGAGCAAAGGCCATATTATTGTCATAATTGCAAAATGTTTGGGCACACTGACAACAGATGTTTCAAACTGCATCCTAAGAAAAAGATTTCAATCTCTGGACATTCACCTTTCCCTAAACAACAACTTACTTCACCACAGATGGACCCAACTTCTCCCACCAGAAACTTGGCCCAAAATCCTGAAAAATGATTTCATATCTACTTTGAATACCCCTACTTTTGATTGCCTGGTGGAATTCCAATCTGAAGCTTCTCTAGATGGAACCTTTGATTCCCCCTCCCTCCACTCTTACCCCTTCCCAACGTAAGGATCTCATTCCTCAAGCTGAGTCATATATCCCCATAGCTGGTGTTGTCCTTCCTGTTGAAGGCTCATCTGAACCTTCTATTAACATGATCCCTTTTCCCCCCACCCCTATTGAGGTTCCCTCTTCTCCTTGCAAAGCTCCTTTTGGAGTGTGTTCTGAATTTAGATCAGCTATTTTTAACAAAGTCTTAGTTTTGACTCCTTCAAATAAGGATCAAACTGATCTTCCCACACTGTAGTCCAATAATATCAATGTTGTGGAAGATAATGTGGTTCAACAATTGAACTTAGACCTAGAAGAAGAATGGTAGATCCATCAATCCAAAAAGAAACAAAAGTTGTTGCATGAGCTGAAGCAAAATGTTGCTACCTTCTGGAGAACTCATGTCCAAAAGTTTGAAATCTCTTCCTAGAACAAGGAAAAGAGGAAAAATGATCAATGATTAATCTCCTTTGCTAGAATGTTAGGGAATTGACACATCCTAGGTCCCTTAGCAAATTATTACACTTAAATAGGAAGAACAAACTTTGGTGTATTGCTCTACTGGAACACATGGTTTCTAGGCAACAGAAGAGAATCATTAAAAAATTTCCTGGTTTTCATTTTTTAGCCAATTGTAATAATAATATTTGGTTACTCTGCAAGAAAGAAGTCACTTGGCATACTATCTTAGACCACCCTCAGTTTCTGCATCTATCACTTTCAATGGCTGGCCACTTTGCTCATGCAACTTTTGTCTATGCCACTAGTTCTTATGCTGGGAGAGTAGAACTCTAGAAGGATCTTCTTAATCTGAGCTTAAATATCTCCTCAAAATGACTAGTTTGTTCGGTATTTAATTGCATGACTTCTCTTGATGAAAAGGTAGGAAGCAAACCTCCTCATATTAACAAAATGAACTTCTTCTTAGATAATATGCATATTGCTTGACTCTATGATTTGGGATTCTCTGGCCACAGATTCACTAGGAGAAGAGGTAATGTTTGGGATAGAATTGATAGAGCTCTTGCTAATGATCACTGGCTTAATGACTTTTTGCATACAACTGTCTCCTATTTATCTATGTCTGGTTCTGATCACAGACCCCTTCTAATCTCCATCAGCAGCTCCATAAACCCCACCAAAGCTAATTTCAGATATTTAAATGTCTGGTCATCTTATCCTGATTTTAAAAATCAAGTTAGTTCTGTTTGGGCCAGCTATCAAAATAAAAATCCTTGGGTGAAATTATGGTTTCTGTATAAAAGGCTTGTTGCTAAACTCAAAGCTTAAAATTGGCATATTTTTGGAAATTTAAATACTAGGGTGGTAGAAGCTAAGGCCATTGTAAATGATTTGGAATCCAAAATTAGTAAATATCCTAATTTGGAAACTGATCTTTATAATGTTAATGAAAGCTTACTCAATGCTATTCACTTGCAAGAACAGTTTCTTCATCAGAAAGCTGCACAAAATTATTTCTGTGTTGGGGACAGAAACTCTAGATATTACCATGCTATTATTAATCACAAGAGGAAATGTGATGAGATTTATAAGATAAAAGATTCCCAGGGAGACTAGCTTAATACTTCCTAAGATATTGCTTATAATGTTGTTGAGCATTACCAAAAGTTTCTCATTAGAAGTGAGGAGCCTAGGACTGAAGTTAAAGGCAATCTGTTTGACCATTGCAGACAATATACCTCTACTCTCAAGCTTGAAGACCTTTTGAAGAGGAGATCAAGATAGCTCTAAATTCATATGATAGCAATAAAGCAGCAGGTCCAGATGGCTTTTCTACTAACTTTTACAAATCAGCTTGGAATGTCATTAAATGTGAAGTTATTGATGTTGTGCATGCCTTTTTCACTGGTCTTGATCCCATTAAATATTTCACTTCTTCCAATATTGCTCTCATCCCTAAAGAGACTGTTTACAACAGATGGGATCAGCACAAACTCATAAGTCTCACCAGTGTGATATCTAAAATTATTAGCAAGATCTTGGTGGCCAGAATTCAACCTCATCTGAATAGGATCATCAACAACAACCAAATTGCCTTCATCAAAGGTGGAAGCATTGTGGACTATGTTCTTTTAGCCCTAGAATTATTCCAAGATTTGGATAAAAGATGCAGAGGGGGACATCTGATTTACAAATTGGATATTTGCAAAGCCTATGACACCATTCACTGGGATTTCATTGAGGAGGTTCTTCATGATAGAGGTTTTAATATAGACTTCATAATCTTAATCGGGAAATGGCTAAAAAATAATGCCCACTCTATTGTCTTCAATAGAAAGACTCATGGTTTCTTTACTGCTTCAAGGGCAATCACACAAGGAGATCCTCTCTCACCTACTATTTTTATTCTAGTCTTTGACTACCTTTCTCTTATTCTCAACCAAATTCCAAACATATCTCCTCACAACCTTTTCATGCATAGCTCAAATATTGCCATCAGCCATCTATCATATGCAGATGATGTTATTCTTTTCTCTAAGGCTACTAAACCTGCTGTTAGAGAAATCCAAACTCTTCTTAATGATTTTCTGTTGTGCTCTAGACTGCAGCTGAACAAACAAAAATGTAGTATTTACTTCTGCAAAGGTGTTAAACAATCTTTCAAAAAATGGGTGATTTTACTAGATTTCAAACTCCTTACTCTCATTTGAAATATTTGGGGTTCATTTGCTGAAAGGTAGGACCAGATAAATCCAATTTGATGAAGTGGTTATTAAGATTCAATCTAAGCTCACAAACTGGATTAATTCATTTTTATCAAATGGAGGTAGGATTACCCTCCTAAAACATTTCCTATCTGCCTTCCCCTCCTATATCCTCCAAATGGCAACTATGAAGAAGAGCACTCAGCAACTTCTTGAAAAAACTTTCAACATATTTCTTTGGTCTGGACAAAGAACTCAAAAACATTGGACCAATTGGAACTCTATTTGCAAACAAACTCACAATGGGGGTCTACGTTTTAGATGGTTCAAGCATCTACATCAGATTAATTTTTGCAAGTTGTGGATGCATTTTAGAGCTCAAGAGTCCCTTTGGGCTATCTTTCTTAAAGGAAAGTATTGCGAAGGTTCACATCCCGCTCTTGCTACTTCTAAACTAGGAGACTGCAGAATTTTGGTCACATATGATCAAATATAAAAACAAAGCTGAGGATTACTTTATATGGGATCTTGGAGAGGGGAATTTAAACTTTTGGCTTGATAACTGGATGGGGGATGGGAAGCTTGCTGACAAGATAGATATTCCCTTTCCAACTACTACTAAAGTTTCAGATTGCTGGAATGACAATCGGTGGAATCTTACTGGTATAAACAACATTCTGGATAACTCTACCATTCACAAGATTAACAACATCCCTGTAGATACATCAAAGAAAGATAAACTTATTCCCAAGTAAGGGGTATCCCAATCTATTACTGCTTATATTTATTCACAACAACCACAAGAAGAGAGCTTTCTCTGGGGGAAACCAATTTGGAATACTTTCCTCTCCTTGTTGACCTCATTTTTGGTTGAGGTTTAGTTTTTCCTCTTTAATAGCCTAGGGACCAGCCATAAGACTTTTCCTGTTGACTATTCCTAGAAAAATAGACATGGAACCCTCACCACTAGAAATTCCAAACTCTTCTCCACTCAACTTGAAGTTCCACATATTGCTTTCAACCTCTAAATACTTAGTAGGTGGGGTCACTGTGGGGGAAACTCAAGATGAGTCACCCTTAGGATTACTGGACCTTAGGGTTGACCTTAGGTGTTGGTCTGGAGCTAAGGCACTCACTACACTTATCTGCATTCACAATCACTCACTACCCTAAACCCAGAATTTCTAGCCTAGATCCCTTGATCTTATGGGATACTCATGTAGATGGTCCCCAAAACCTACTAGCCCTAGGGTTATGGTTTGACTAAGACCACAATGTAGAGGACCCAAAATGGAATTTCAATTTGTCCATGGCTTATTGGTGATGTTTGGTACCTCAAATCTACCAAAATACCCATCTTGGCCTTATACCCCTAAAACACCTCCAAATTACCAAAATACCCCTCCATAGCTCAAAATCCCAAAAAAATTCCAAAAATGCCTAAAAATCCAAATAAATCACACATATTCTCAATTTCACTTCTCTCAACCATTACATGACCAAATTTGGCCAATTTGACCATCTTTGACCAAAGTCCCCAAATTGCCCTTTAAAGACCCAAATTTCCCCAAATCCAACTCAAGTGTCCATCAAGTTGATCTCAATTGACCCCAATTCCAATCCTAAACTCAAACTAACTTTTATATGACCAGAATAAACCAAATCCAAGCTCAATTCGTCCATGATTTGAGCCCAATTTTGACTTGGGTCAAAACCCCAATTTTGACCATATGGCCTAATCTCAGCAAATTGAACTCATAGCCTAGTCAATTGGCCTCAATTACTGTTAAAAAATCTTTATGAAATTCCTATACATCAAAATCAACCATAAATTTTCCTTGGTGAAGCCTCAAATCCATTTGATTTTTGCCTAAAACTAAAATTCCCAAATTTAGCGCCAAATTAACTAAGTCCCTAAATTTCACCCAATTGATTGCCTTAACCTCCAAATTGGCGTCCAATTCAGGTTGAAAACTCTTCATGAGCTCCCTACTGAAAACTTATAACAATCAATTTGAACTTATCCCAAGGCTAACCAAACCTAGACCCAAGCCTAGCCCAACATGACCAAATTGATTAAAGTTCAAAATTCCCTTAAATTGACCCTCCAATTGAGCTCAAAACCAGTTCCATCCTTCACCAAAGTTGTTCCTTATGATCATCTACACCAAATGCAATAAATATTTATCCAATTGACATGACTAACTTAGTCCAAACCCAAGTTTTGGTCATTTGCACCCACTTGGTCCCATGCACTAAATGTGACCTAACCACCCTAAAGCCACCAAATTAACTCCACCACAGCCATTAGTTGGACTTAGTGACCAGTCCAAACACCATGAAATCACCTAAATCAAGACATGGACCAAAGGTCCCCCAAACTAAGGGATCTTATTTCCAAAAATGCACATGCTTAAGATATCTTTGCCAAATCCAAGCACATTTGCATTAAATTGCTATGATGGATTCCTCTGGGTTCCTTGAGCTCCTAGCCACCTCCCCCTGGCCGGCCGGCCAACCTATTGGTTGGAAAAGCCCAAAAATGAGAGCCACTCCCATGGAACCTCATCCAAATCAAACCTAAAGGCTAGCTCATCCAAATCGAACTATGGAGCTCCTCTGCCCTCCACCTAAGCTCCACATTACACCTCCTAATTGGCCATGACAGCCACCATAGCCCCATTTTTATAAAAGGCCACCTCCATGGCCATTAAACAAGGTGTTTAAATTTCCTTAGAGAGGCCTCTCCAAACTTCACACAGAGCTTCCCTAAGATTCCCTCAATGCATTCCAAACATTTTCCCTCACCCATTCCCATTGTCAGAGCTTAATTTTGAGCTTTAAACCCTGTCGGAAACCACGACAGAACCCAATACCCTTTTCTCACTCCACCAAATTTCAAAGTGCTTGTGCCCACACCTTCACAAGAGTGAAAGAAGCTAAAGTCCCATCAAATCCCCTTTTACAGAGCCTCTACCATAGCTCTAGACCAACACCTGAAATCGAGCTTGGTCGAATTCATACCTAGACTTACACCAAGACCAGGGACTCAATCCCTAGCCTCCTTAGACCCCAAAGAAAGTGTCGAGCACCTCTGTTCACACCAAGGTTAGGGACTCAATCCCTAGCCTCCTTGGACCCCAAAGAAGGTGTCGAGCACCTCTGATTGAAGCCTCCCTTCTCAGAGCAAAGGTATAAAACTTCTCCTTCTGAACATGCCAAGCACCTCTGATCGAAGCCTCCCTTCTCAGAGCAAAGGTATAAAACTCCTCCTCCTCCCAGAGCTTATTTTGATTCTCCATTTACTTAAGCTTGATTTCATGGCATCTTAACCATATGGATGTGTTCGTCTCACTTCGAGTCCATAGGATCAAACTCGAAGTGATTTAGTTGAGTCTAGGCTGAGATCTTAAGGTTTTAGTGTGGACGGGCACAGAATCATTCTATTAGGGACGATGACGGGAAGCCGTTCGATCAAGCGTGTATCAAAATATTCTTAAATTTTACAAACACTAAATCACTAAGATAATTAATTTTGGAAAATTTAAACATTTAAATGACGTAATTTTTTATTTACTGTGATTTATGATCCAGAGAACTCATCATAAAATTTTCAAAATATTTTGAGTTCATTTGACAACTAAAATTGATTTTTAAGAACTCATCTGTGATTAAGGATATTTTTCAAAATAAAATGATAATTAAAATAAAAACTTAATTTTTGGCCTATTTTAAATATTTAAACAATTCAAAATTCATAAAAATCACAAAAACAAAAAAACTCATGAAAATATTTTAAATTGCTTCCTAATCACTTAGGAATAATTAGAAAATTTTTCCTGATTGTCTAAATAAAGATATTGAATTTCAAAGCTTAAAAATAATTTTTTAAAAGGCTAAAAATGATTTTTTACTAAAATAATTCCAATAAATCAAGGAAAAGTTAAAAAAATATAAAATTTGCTCCCCTGACTTCTCTGACCTTACTGATATTTTTCAAAAATACAAAAATTAATTTTCTCCACCTGAAATTTTTTATTTTTATTAAATAACCCAGAATTTAAAATAATTCTAATAAATCACAGAGAATTCAAAAAATTATGAAAATTTATCCAAAGGCTTCTCTAGTTTAGGTCTACCTTCAATAGAAATTTCAAGGGATTATAATTTACCTTGGTCAAGTTAGGAATTTTATTTAAAAAAATCATATTTTTGCATGAAAATAATTATATAAATTAAATTAAATTTTGAAAAATCACATTTTCTCCTCTGATGTCTTAATTGACCCATAAATGAGGTAGGATAAAAATTCAAATTCATTTGAATTGAATTTGACAAATTATGAAATGTTAGAGCCATAGGGGCAAATGTGTAATTTTGGAAATTTAGCCTTAATTAACATTTAGGCTTAATTCAAGGAGGAAAAGAGGGTAACCTCTATTCTTTATAATTTATTTGATGCTTGAAACACAAAGGGGTGAACTGGTAGAAACCAATCTCACTTTCTTAATTAAGATTAATAAATAAATTTATTTGATGATTGAAACACAAGGGTTTGATTGTTAGAAACCAATATTACTTGCTTAATTAAGATTAATAAATTTCTAAATTATTAAGATTTGGAAGTTTATTAAAATTAAATGATCGTGGACTTAGGGGTATGAATTTTGAAGTCAATAACTAATCAATTTAATACCCCTATTTTGATTTTCAAATAAAAATCCAAGTCATGAATCATGATCACTTAAAGCTTAACCATTTTCAAAACTAATTAAGACACTCACCTAGGTCTTAAGGGCTTAGTGGTGACTTAGGCCAAATCAAACTTGACTAAATGAGGATTAGAGAAATAAACATAATTATATCAAACATCCTTAAAACACCACTAAGCCCAATTAGGTTTAAAAATTTGGCTAAGTGTTCAAATTACAGTGACTTGCTTCTTTAAGGGTCTTCACCCACATAATTTTCAAATTAAATGGTAAGTGATAATTACCCTATTCTTAGGGATAATTGAGACATCAGTGTTCATTGTGTAATTAGGACATTTACAGGATGAACCATTAAGTAACATAATAAGTTTAAATGGACTCGAGGCTTTTCACTAGTTGGTGAGAAGGAGGCAGGGCTTCCCCCTCCTAACTTGTTGGATACCTCAGAGGCCTATTAAACTTAATATTCTTTGCTCATAGGAATCATCCTTAATTAAACTTCTAAGGACCTGCAAAGATATGACATAGGGTTAGGAAAATTACCAAAATCTTATCTTTTCTGCTCTTCATAAACTGCCTTAACATGCATTTTAATTTTCAGGTGGTGGAACGAGAAGACTCGCTAGATATGCTTTTATAGTTTATAGTACTGTCTTTCTTCTGCCTTTTCCTTACACTTTTCATGCTTGCATTTACCTACATAAACATGCATGTTAACCATAACCATAAACAAAACCAAAAATAAAATCAACTAAGATAAAATTCACCACCACAACATGCAAAATATAAAACAACTCAAAATTTAATCACAAACATCATATAAAACCACAACTTTATCTTAATAAAGATGTCTCTATCGGATGATCGGGAATCCCTCGGAGGAGGTAACCTTTGATTGCTAACGAGGCTTCCCACAGTTTAAATGAAATTATGGAACTCATTAAGTTGAAGTTTAGTAAGTTCATTTGAGCTAAGTGAATCCAATAAAGAATAGTGATGCCGGAACGAGGGAACCGTAAGATCCTAACTATTGTCGCTCTAACCAACTTTAATATGCCCTCATAAAATTTAAAGAACTTCAACCATAGGGCCACCTGATTTGATTTTATTACTTGACACACTAGATAACTCAAACTCGTCGCGACAGGAGCTTGGAGCTAGCATAGTGGGCAAGATGGTCATCTTCAACAGCAAAACTTATCTTTCCCAGCTAAACCAATCCTCCTTCCTTAAACTTAAACAACAAAGCCATAGGACTTCGAGGTTGTTTGCTTATGCAACGTAAATCCTCACCTGCTAAACCAATCTTCCTTCCTTAGATATAAACAACAAAGCCATAGGACTTCAAGGTTGCTTGCTTATGCAACGTAAATCCTCACCTTATAGCCTTTGTATTGTCTTAGGATTCTAAGGTTCTCGTTTGTCACAACCTAAATCCTTACATCTTCCAGGCTATTTGTGTGATCATTTCACACGAATGTAAGCCCTAACTAATAAAATTGGCAGGATGAAACACCTAAGTACTTCTCCTAAAAACTGAAGCCAAACATTAGGATAGCTTGGGAGGTCATCGAGGTTCTCCTCTGGATCCATGAAATCCCCTAGTTCCTCTTCCTTTGGAATCTACAATAAAATGTTCCAAATTTGAACCAATCCCCTTTCACACCTCTACGTTCGATTTCGTTGAAGAGTCCTACCCTTTGAAATTCTTTGAAGATAATATTTCTTGATTTTTATCGAAAGTTTTCTTAGGTGGCTTTGGTCATTTAAGATGTAATTAACTATAGGGCTTGCCCTTATAGGAAGCATGTCCGAACCCAACTTAATATAAACCCTATTTAATCCTTTATATTAAATAGGGGAACTTGTCGGCAAATATAAAGGTTTCGCAGACCAAACGGACGTCATTCTTTACTTAGTTTATTTGATCGAGCCTCATCCTCAAGTCTTGTGTTTATCCTTCGGGATAGATATAGTATTTGAGGTACAGTGCTCTTTCATTTTAAACTATGAAAAATATGAGGTCAGTTTGATTTCATACTTCAACGTCTTTCCGAAGCAGGCGACAGGATTTCGATTCTGATTCCGATGATCGACAGCTTTTTACGGGCAACCCCACAAACCAACCCAAAATAACGCCGATGGCTTCTGGGGACTCCGCTGGGGACAAGCTTTTCTCTCCATACAAATTAAGAAAAAATATCTTCACACATCGGTAATATGTCCATTTCCCTCTTAGACCAAATTACCCTTCTTCCGTTGGCATACTTTACCCATTTCTGTCTTGGGAATAGCTAACTCCTTGGACTTTAGGACTAGCTGTTCAACCATCTTTGAACAGAGGGGTTCAGAAGGCCATTAAGGACTCTTTCAATTTTCATGTGGGGTCAGACCCCCAATAGGTATGTCGGTGGACTAATTGCACCTGGGCATTTTCTGCCACTAATTGGGTCTCGCACTGGGTCCTAAAATGTTTCACATCTCCCTTCCAAATATGATTTGCTACTTCATGAATTAAACCGAATCGCGTTGTGCCGCGCGCACTTTGAAATTTTTATGTTAATCAAATTTTACACCTTTTTGAACAAAGATGGTAAAATTACCTGTAAATTAAGACCCGACCGGTCTACAGATCAACCTCTATTTTTTTGTGCTTGCACTAAAGATTATGAGGTTTTTGTCCATATAGCTAACCCTAAAACTTTCTGTTTTAAAGCCTGCTGCGATGGCCTACCCAACACTGACCTTTTCCTGCAATATGCCAACGGACTGCAGTGCCCGAAACGTCGCTTCCACCGTCAAGTTCAGAACTGGATTTAAAGAGCTCGAGGTTATCTTCGAGAAAGCCCCATTCATGTTAATGAAAATCACTGTTCCGGAAGTACAAGAGCCGCCTGCAAAATTCAGTTTGAACTGCCTTCAGGACTTCCCTGCCTGGAAGAAGGCTAGAGCTGCTGTCATCAAGCCTGCTATCCCTGCTACGGCTAAGGGAAAAGAGGAGATGGTTGTTGAAGATTTAACCTAAGGATTGATTGTTCCCTCACCCATGTTTGAAATGGGGTCGAGCTCAAGGACTATACCACTAACCCGAACTCAAAGGAGGAACCGCAATAGGAAAGTTTGGAGGACCATCAAAGCCCAGACTCCTGAGAACACACCCGATGAAGAGGAGCCTCTTCAAGCTGAAGAAGTGTTACCAAAAATTTATCTACTCCTATGAGGGAGTAGATTCCATCCTCTGACGGATACTGATGGATATGAGAGTATCCGGAAGATTGCTGCTGCATTACCATCACTTCATGGACATGGTGAGGAGGGAAAGGAATTAACCCCCATCACCCGAGTTAGTGCAGTCTTCAGAAGGCTTGCTACTAAAGAAGGATGTTCAGTTAGTAAGTTACTTAAACGAGTGGGACATGCAATTTCCCCTCATATGAAGAATGAAATTTTGAAGGATATTAAGCCTGCTAGAAAATCTCATAGGTCGACTATAAAGTCACCTACCTGTGCTCCCGTCTGGCTCCGTTTCGGAAACCGAGTTGATACTGCTATAGTCACCACCGATCATACAACCACAAGGACCGCAAGTCGCCGACCGATTAAGTCAAGACTGGGTCTGAGAGGTTTACCCGTTATTCCTACAATCATGGAAAGAAAGATAAGACGATGACCTGACACTATAGCCGGTCTACACCAAGAGGAGCATACCTTCCCTCAACATCCAATATTTTTATTAAGACATTTCATCCTGAGACATCATCATCAAAGAAGAAGAGGGTATGGGTACCCAAGGTCGCTACACCAATACAGTTCAGTGAGCCTGCAGGACAGGAAGTAAAACCAGTACCTGAAATATCTGACATCGTCCCGATAATAGCTAGCGAGATGGAGGAATAAGTTGAGGATTTCGATCAAGGTCCTCCAGATCTTAAAGCAATCTAGGAATCAATGATTGAGGAAAAATTTGAGAAACTCAGGATCGAGATTTCCGAGTTAGCTTGAGAACACGGAGTTTCCGTCAATAGTGACGATGAGGATTTTGATTACAATGATTACTTGGAGGAAGATTTCATGGATGTCCATGTGATCAAAACCAGACCTACCACATATGCGCGCGAGGCTCAACCTCACACTGAAGAAAATGCCGTAGATGAGCTGCGTAGGATTATCCTCCACAGGGATGAGCAAGTTGTTCTAGGGGAGAAAAGAATAGAAGAGATGACTGTAGCTATGACCGCCATGGCCACTATTCAGGGGAAATCACAAGCACCAAGGTTGGCTTCTCCAAAGATTAATCAGCCAGAAATCATACACATCGCAGATGAAAGAAGGGAGGCTACTTTGACAGACCAAGAAGAGCAACCCAAGAAGGATTCTCCATTAGGTGCCATGCCAGAAAAAGAGTTCAAGCAAATGGTTGAACAAGTGCGAGAGGCCTTAGCCCAGTCCAACGGTGGTGCATCAATTTTAAAGGGTAGACCTTACCCGAAGGAGTTCGATGTCGTCCCTTTCCCCAAGGGTTTTGTGAGCCCAAACTTCAAGATATTCGATGGGACTAGAAATCCCAGACATCACATGGAAACAGAAGGAATAGTGAGGCTCTACTCTGCCAGCAGCTTATCAGGGATTGCTTTCGACTGGTACGCTAACTTGCCCAATGGGCCAATTAAAATATTTTTTAAGTTGGAACAGTTATTTGTGAAAAGATTTGTTGGGGCGCAGCATCATGTGTCTATTGGAGAACTCATGATGGAGAAGCAGAAGCCTAGTGAAACCTTGGCAGACTATATTTTGAGGTGGAGAAACCTTAGCACAAAATGTGAACCTCAGCTGCACGAACATCAAGTGATTGAGATTCTACTCAAAAGCATTCATGGGCCAGTAGCTTTCATGCTTAAGGGACTCACCTTTAAATCCTTCAAGAAGCTACTCAGTAAAGCCAACAGTCTTCTAGAAGAAATGAAGCACATGGATCCGCATGAAAAGGCTAAGGTGACCAGAGTGTTCAAAAAGAGTCGACAAAGGAAAGCATCCGATAAAGATATATGCAGAAGATCATCGTCAGTCTTCGTCACAGTACTCTCAGAAACAGAGTAGTCAATCCAACCAACAACCATCTCAGGAGGGATCACCTCTAACACCGGGTAAAATAATATCCCTGTTAGAGCGACAGAAAGTTGTTTACTTCTTCAAAGATGAAGTTGTGCCTAAAATATTCAAAAGCTTGATGAAGAAACCAGAATTCAAACTACCTGATCCAAAGAAACCTGAAGAAGTGGAAAAGAAGAATGAACTGAATTATTGCCCATACCACCGGTTGCTTGGGCACACTGGTGGATAAGAAAAACATACCAAATTATTACCGTACCACCGGTTGCTTGGGCACACTATAGACAAAAGCTTCGTCTTTAAAGACTGGCTTGAGAAGAACCTTAAGGAAGAGAATATAACAATCTTGTTGACCTCATTTTTTGGTTGAGGTTTTGTTTTTCCTCTTTAGTAGCCTTGGGTCTAGCCATAAGAATTTTTCTGTTGACTATTCCTAGAAAACTAGACATGGAATCCTCACCACTAGAAATTCCAAACCCATCTCTACTCAGCTTGAAGTTCCACATATTGGTCCTAACCTCTAAACACTTAGTAGGTGGGGTCACTGTGGGGGCCACTCAAGATGAGTCTCCCTTAGGATTGTTGGACCTTAGGGTTGATCTTGGGTGTTGGTCTGGAAGGATGAGTCACCCTTAGGATTGCTGGACCTTAGGGTTGACCATGGGTGTTGGTCTGGAGCTAAGGCATTCAATACACTCACTACAATCAGCTACACTCACAATCAGTCACAACCCTTAACTCAAATTTCTAGCCTAAATCCCTTGATCTTTTGGGATGCTCCTGTAGATAGATGGTCCCCTAAACCTACTAGCCCTAGGTCTATGGTCTGGCTAGAACCACTACATAGAGGACCCAAAATGGGGTTTCCATTGGTCCATCGCTTATTGGTGATGCTCGGTACCTCAACTCTACCAAAATACTCATCTTGGCCTTTTACTCATAAAACACTCCCTAATTACCAAAATACCCCTCTTAAACTCAAAATTCTAAAAATTCATACAAAATCCCAATAAATTCCAAATATTCCCAATTTCATTTCTCTCAACTACCACATAACCTAATTTTGCCAATTTGACGATCTTTAACCAAAATCCCTAGATTGCCCTTTAAAGACCCAAATTTCCCCAAATCCAACTCAAATGTCCATCAATTGGGTCTCATCTTTAAAGATCCAAATTTCCCCAAATCCAACTCAAATGTCCATCAATTTGATCTCAATTGACCCAATTCCAATCCTAAGCTCAAATTCACTTTTGATATGACCAAACTAAACCAAATCCAAGCTTCCAATACTAAACTCAAATTCACTTTTGATATGACCAAACTAAACCAAATTGAAGCTCAATTATTCCATGATTTGAGCCGAATTTTGATTTGGGTGAAAACCCTAATTTTGACCATATGACCTAATCTCACCAAATTGAACCCATAGCCTAGTCAATTTGCCTCAATTAATGTTGCAAGATCTTTATGACATTCCTATACATCAAAATCAACCATCAATTGTCATTGGTGAAGTCTCAAATCCATTTTATTTTGGCCTAAATCCAAAATTCCCAAACTTAGCCCCAAATTGGCTAAGTCCCCAAATTTCATCTAAATTGATTGACTTAACCTCTAAATTGGCATCCAATTCATGTTGGAAACTCTTCATGAGGTCCCTATCGACCATTTACAATAACGACTTTGGACTTATCCAAAGGCTAACCCAAGCTAGACCCAAGCCTAGCCCAACATGACCAAATTGAATAAAGTTCAAAATTCCTTCAAATTGACCTTTCAATTGAACTCAAAAACACTTCCATCCTCCACCAAAGTTGTTACTTATGATAATCTACAGAAAATGCAACAATTATTTAGGCTAATTAACATGGCTAACCTAGCCCAAAACCAAGTTTTGGTCATTTGCACCCACTTGGACCCATACACTAAATGTGACCTAACCACCTTAAAGCCACCAAATTAACTACACCATAACCATTAGTTGGACTTAGTGACCAGTCCAAACACCATGAAATCACCTAAATCAAGCCATGGTCGTTCCCATAAATTAAGGGATCTTATTTCCAAAAATGCACATGCTTAAGATATCTTTGCCAAATCCTCCCCCACAGCCATTATTTGGACCTAGTGACCAGTCCAAACACCATGAAACCACCTAAATCAAGCCATGGACCAAAGGTAAATTAATGGATCTTATTTCCAAAAATGCACATGCTTAAGATATCTTTGCCAAATCCACCCCAAATTAAGGGATCTTATTTCCAAAAATGCACATGCTTAAGATATCTTTGCCAAATCAAGCACATTTGCATTAAATCAAAAGTAAGGGATATTATTTATAAAAATGCACATGCTTAAGATATCTTTGCCAAATCAAAGCACATTCCATTAGTTGGACTTAGTTACCAGTCCAAACACCATGAAATCACCTAAATCAAGCCATGGACCAAAGGTCCCCCAAATTAACCTGTTTTCAAATATGCACATGCTTAAGATATCTTTGCCAAATCCAAGCACATTTGCATTAAATTGTTGTCAAAAATGCACATGCTTAAGATATCTTTGCCAAATCCAAGCTTTGTGACCAGTCCAAACACCATGAAACCACCTAAATCAAGCCATGGACCAAAGGTTCCCCAAATTATTTCCAAAAATGCACATGCTTAAGATATCTTTGCCAAATCAAGCACATTTGCATTAAATCAAAAGTAAGGGATATTATTTATAAAAATGCACATGCTTAAGATATCTTTGCCAAATCAAAGCACATTCCATTAGTTGGACTTAGTTACCAGTCCAAACACCATGAAATCACCTAAATCAAGCCATGGACCAAAGGTCCCCCAAATTAACCTGTTTTCAAATATGCACATGCTTAAGATATCTTTGCCAAATCCAAGCACATTTGCATTAAATTGTTGTAAATGGGATCTTTGCCAAATCAAAGCACATTTGCATTAAATTGTTGTGATGGATTCCTCTGGGTTCCCCCCTTACCAAAACTAAACCTCATTGCATTAAGTTGCTTTGACAGATTCCCCTGGATGCCCTGACTAGCCAAATCAAAACACATTTGCATTAAATTGTTGTGATAGATTCTTCTGGATGCCCTGAGTTTGCTAAATTTAAACACATTTGCATTAAATTGTTGTGATGGATTCCTCTGGGTTCCATGAGCTCCTAGCCACCTCCCCCTGGCCGGCCGGCAAGCCAAGTGGTTGGAAAAGCCCAAAAAAGAGAGCCACCCCCATTATACCTTACCTAAATCAAACCTAGAGGCCAGCTCATCAAAATCAAACTATGGAGCTCCTTTGCCCTCCACCTAAGCACCACAANTCATCTTTAACAGTAAAACATTTCTTCCCCAGCTAAACAATCTTCCTTCCTTAGGCTTAAACAAAAAATCCATGGGAATTTGTAGAATGCTCGAACTGCAACGTTCTACATCTACAACGTTTCAGTACCTTAGAAGAATACACTTCAAGCATCAACGAGTCTCAGACTCCAGATTTTGTGGCAAATGAACTGTATGTCCCACTAGGGACGGATCAGCACGCACTATGGAGCCCAGGAGCATACATCCCACTTGAGGCTGAATCTAATATTCCTGATCGACCAGCACCAGTTTGGGTTCCTGCCGAGCCCGGAGGAAGGAATGCCTGAGGCAGCTGCCAACTCCCGATAAGGAACGCCGAGGCCCGGAGGAAGCATGTTCACTTGGACCCATGCACTAAATGTGACCTAACCACCCTAAAGCCACAAAATTTACTCCACCATAGCCATTAGTTGGACTTAGTGACCAGTCCAAACACCATGAAATCACCTAAATTCATGGACCAAAGGTCCCCCAAATTAGGGGATCTTATTTCCAAAAAAGCACATGCTTAAGATATCTTTGCCAAAGCCAAGTACATTTGCATTAAATTGTTGTGATTTATTCCTATGTGTTCCCTGAGATCATAGCCACCTCCCCCTGGCCGGTCGGCCAGCCTAGTGGTCAGAAAAGCCCAAAACCAAGAGCCACTCGCATGGTATCTAACCCAAATTAAACCTAGAAGCCAACTCATCCAAATCAAACTATGGAGCTCTTCTGCCCTCCACCTAAGCACCACACTACACCTCCTAATTGGCCATGACAGCCACCATAGCCCGATTTTAATAAAAGGCAACCTCTATGGCCGTTAAACAAGGTGCTGAAATTTCCTTAGAGAGACCTCTTCAAACTTCACACAGAGCTTCCCTAAGTTTCCCTCAGTGTATTCCAACCATTTTCCCTCACCCATTCCCATTGTCGGAGCTCAATTTTGAGCTTGAAACCCTGGAAACTAGGACAAAACCCAATACTCCTTCACACTCCACAAAATTTCAAATTGCTTGTGCCCACACCTTCACAAGAGTGAAAGAAGCTAAAGCCCCATCAAATCCCCCTTCCACAGAGGCTCTACCATAACTCTATACTAACACCTGAAATCGAGCTTGGTCGAATTCATACCTAGACCTTACACCAAGACCAGGGACTCAATCCCTAGCCTCCTTGGACCCCAACGAATGTGTCGACCACCTCTGATTGAAGCCTCCATTCTCAGAGCAAAGGTACAAAACTTCTCCTTCTCCCGAGCTAAGTTTAATTCTCCATTTACTTAAGCTTGATTTCATGGCATCTTAACCATATGTATGTGTTTGCCTCACTTAGACGAGTCCATAGGATCAAACCTGAAGTGATTTGGTTGAGTCTAGGCTAAGATCAACACGGTATCATTCTATCGAGGATGATGATGGGGAGTCGTTCGATCAAGCGTGTATCAAATGGACGGGGGAGATCAAGCCGGACAGCTCTTCGGGACATAAACCGTGGGCCGAGTTTGTAGCTACGTGGACGGCGACTTCCAACCAGAGCACGCCACGCATGCCTTCGGAGCTGCCTAGGATCTAGTCAGCACGCGCTGTTTAAANTACACAAAGCTTCCCTATGAGCCCCTCAGTGCATTCCAACCATTTCCGCTCACCCAGTCCCATTGCTGGAGCTCAATTTTAAGCTTGAATCCATGCTGAAAACCAAGATAGAACCCAATACACCTCCACACTCCACCAAAATTCAATTGCTTGTGCCCACACCTTCACAAGTGTGAAAGAAGGCAAAGCCCCATCAAATCCCCCTTCAACAGAGCCTCTACCATAGCTCTAGACCAACACCTAAAATTGAGCTTTGTTGAATTAATACCTAGACCTTACACCAAGGCCAAGGACTCAATCCCTAGTCTCCTTGGACCCCAACAAACATGTTGAGCACCCTGATTGAAGCCTCCCTTCTCAGAGCAAAGTTATAAAACTCCTCCTCCCGAGCTTATTCTAATTCTCCATTTATTTAAGCTTGATTTCATGGTACCTTAGTCGTATGGATGTGTTCGTCTCACTTAGAGTCCATAGGATCAAACCCGAAGTGATTTGGTTGAGTCTATGGCTGAGATCTTAAGGTTTTAATCTGGACAGGCACGAGATCATTCTATCGGGGACAATGACGGGGAGCCGTTTGATCAAGCGTGTATCAAATGGATGGGGGAGATTGGAGCCGGACAGCGCTTTGGGTCATAAACAGCGGGCCGAGTCAGTAAGCAACATGGATGGCGGCCTCCAGCCAGAGCGCACCATGCACTCCTTCGGAGCTGCCTTAGATCAAGTGAGCACGCGCTGTTTAAATAGACAAATAGCGCTTTTTCCTATTTATTTAAACACCCTAAACTTCAAAAATATATAACTTTGTGTAGAAAAACCACAAAAATAAAATAAAAATACCCTCTTGCTCAGTGAACAGAGAAGAATAATGTTGAATAATTTTCAAGTCCATTTGATGCATAAAATATTTTTAAATAATTAAATAATATTTGGAATTATTTGATTCTCCATGCATATTGACACATCACCTTAGCTTGAAATTTTAACATATTGTAGCCTATGTAAGGGAGAACATTCTCTGATTTTTTCAAAGTCAGATGAGGTCCCTATATAGAGATCTATATTTTCAAGTTATTTCACATAATTTTTTTAAAATAATAATGGAACTTAGCATATTGGTTATTAAATTTCAAGAAAAATTTGAAAAGTCTACCATAACCAGAGAAACCTTTGAAAATAATTTCATGGGTCAAGTCATTTAAAACATTCATAAATTTTTCAATTACTAAATCACTAAGATAATTAATTTTGAAAAATATAAACATTTAAATGACTTGATTTTTGATCTCCACTGTGATTTTGATCCAGAGAATTCATCATAAAAGTTTCAAAATACTTTGAGTTCATTTAACAACTTAAATTATTTTTTAATGAAAAATACCACTCTTAACACTTAAATGATTTTTTAAAAAATGAAAATATAACTCAAAAATTTATGAAACTTAGTTTTTTGAGTTCTCTGTGATTAGGGGTATTTTCTAAAAAAAATGATATTTAAGATAAAATTTTGATTTTTAGCCTATTCTAAACATTTAAATAATTAAAATATTCATAGAAATCATAAAAATAATAAAACTCATGGAACGGTTCTAAATTATTTTTTAATCACTTAAGAATAATTAGAATATTTTTCATGATTTTCTAAATAAATATATTGAATTTCAGCGCTTAAAAATTATTTTTAAAAGCCTAAAAATGAGTTTTCACTAAAATAATTCCAATAAATCAAGAAAAAATCAAAAAAATATAAAATTTGCTCCTCTGAGCTCTTTGACCTTAGAGATATTTTTCAAAAATACAAATCTTAATTTTCACCACTTAAAATATTTTTTTTATTAAATAACCCAGAATTTAAAAAAATTCTATTAAATCACAGAGAATTCAAAAAATTGTGAAATTTTATCGAAGGGCTCCTTTGGTCTAGGTCTAGCTTCAGTATAAATTTCAAGGGATTATAATTTACCTTGGTCAAGTTAATTATTTTCTTTCAAAAATCTTATTTTTGCATTAAAATAATTATATAAATTAAATTAAATTTTGAAATATCACATTTTCTCCTTTGATGTCTCAATTGACCTATGAATGAGGTGGGATAAAATTTCAAAGTCATTTGAATTGAATTTGACAAATTATGAAATGTTAGAGCCTTAGGGGCAGAAAATTTTTAAAGTCATTTGAATTGAATTTGACAAATTATGAAGTGTTAGAGCCTTAGGGGCAAATGATCAAAGTCATTTGAATTGAATTTGACAAATTATGAAGTGTTAGAGCCTTAGGGGCAAATGTGAGGATAAAAATTTTAAAGTCATTTAAATTGAATTTGACAAATTATGAAGTGTTAGAGCCTTAGGGGCAAATGTGTAATTTTAGAAATCTTGCCTTAATTAATTATGAAGTGTTAGAGCCTTAGGGGCAAATGTGTAATTTTGGAAACCTTGCCTTAATTAAACATGTTAAGCTTAATTCAAGGAGGGAAAATAGGTGACCTCTGATCTTAATCATTTATTTGATGCTTGAAACACAAGGGGCTTAATTGGTAAAAACCAATCTCACTTTTTTAATTAAGATTAATAAATTTCTAAATTATTAAAATTTAGAAGTTTATTAAAATTAAATGATCTCAATTAAGATTAAAAATTTCTAAATTATTAAAATTTGGAAGTTTATTAAAATTAAATGATCGGATTAAGATTAATAAATTTCTAAATTATTAAAATTTGGAAGTTTATTAAAATTAAATGATCCTGTCAATTGATAGAAACCAATTGCACTTTCTTAATTAAGATCAATAAATTTCTAAATTATTAAAATTTGGAAGTTTATTAAAATTAAATGATCCTGGACTTTGGAGTATGACTTTTGAAGCCAATAATTAATCAATTTAATACCCCTATGTTGACTTTCAAATAAAATTCAAATCATGAATCATGACTACTTAAAACTTAACCCTCTAAGTAAGACACTCACTAGGTCTTAAGGGCTTAGTGGTGACTTAAGCTAAATCAAAAATTGATTAAATGAGGATTAGAGAGATAAACATAATTAAATCAAACATCCTTGAAACACCACTAAGCCCAATTAGGATTAAAATTTGGCTAAGTTTCCAAATTACACTAACTTGCCCCTTTAAGGGTCTTCACCCACATAATTCTTAAATTGAATCATGTGACAATTACCCTATTCTTAGGGATAATTGAGACATCAGGGTTCACTGAGTAATAAGGGTATAATTACTCTATTCTTAGGGATAATTGGGACATCAATGTTCACTGAGCATTAAGGATATTTACAGGATGAACAACCCTATTCTTATGGATAATTGAGACATCAATGTTCACTGAGTAATAAGGGTATTTACAGGATGAACCATTAAGCCTTAGGGATAATTAAGACGCTAATGTTCACTCAGTAATAAGGGTATTTACAGGATGAACTATTAAGCAACATAATAAGCAATACTCACTGAGTAATAAGGGTATTTACAGGATGAACCATTAAGCAACATAATAAGTTTAAATGGGCTCGAGGCTTTTCACTAGTGGATGAGAGGGAGGCATGGACGAGCTTCCCTCTCCTAACTTGTTGGATACCTAAGAGGTCTATTAAACTTAATATTTTTTGCTTAATGAAATCATCGTTAATTAAACTTTTAAGGACTCACCAAGATACAACATAGAGTTAGGAAAAACACTCAGAACTCTACTTTTTCTGCTCTTCATAAATGCCCTCACATGCATTTTCAAGTTTCAGGTGGTGGAATGAGAAGGCTCGCCAGGTACGCTTTTATAGTTTATAAGACCATCTTTCTTCTGCCTTTTCCTTACATGTTTCGTGCTTGCATTTACCTACATAAACTTGCATGTTAACTAAAACCATAACCCGAAACCAAAACTAAAATCAACAAAGATAAAATTCACCGCCACAACATTCAAAATATAAANTTAGTTCTTCTTCCTTCGGATTCTACAATAAAATGTTCCAAGTTTGAACCAATCCCCTTTCACACCTCTATGTCCGATTTTGTTGAAGAGTCATACTCTTTGAAATTCCTTGAAGATAATATTTTTTGATTTTTATCGAGAGTCTTCTTAAGTGACTATGGTCATTTAGGATGTAATTAACTATAAGGGCTTGCCCTTATAGGAAGCATGTCCGAACCCAGCTTAATATAAACCCTATTTAATCCTTTATATTAAATAGGGGAACTTGTGAGAAAATACAAAGGTTTCACAGACCAAACGGACGTCATACTTTCCTTAGTTTATTTGATCGAGCCTAGTCTTGTGTTTATCCTTCGGGATAGATACAGGATTTGAGGTACAGTGCTCTTTCATTTTAGAGTCTTATGTTTATCCTTCGGGATAAATACAGGATTTGAGGTATGGTGCTCTTTCATTTTAAACTATGAAAAATATGGGGTCAGTTTGATTTCATACTTCAACGTCCTTCGAAGCGGGTGACGGGATTTTTGATTCCGATGACCGACAGCTTCTTACGGGCAACCCCACAAACATGAAAAATATGGGGTCAGTTTGATTTCATACTTCAACGTCCTTCCGAAGCGGGCGACGAGATTTCGATTCCAGCGACCGACAGCTTCTTACGGGCAACCCCATAAACCAACCCGAAATAACGCCGACAGCTTCTAGCGACCCACAACTTCTTACGGGCAACCCCACAAGCCAACCCGAAATAACGCTAACAACTTTTTTTATGTTAAGTGTTTATGTTAAACTAGTTGCTCATTATGTCAAAACTTACAGCAATTTTCCATCTTAAGGACTTGAGGTTTGCAAATTTAAGCAAATTGCATTTAAAATATCATGCATAAGAGTATATGAATATAATAGTTAGTTTATTTGAGGCTAAAAGGACTTTGTCAAAATGTTTAAACTACTTAAGTAGTTTTAAGGACCCAAGCAATTTTTGTACCCCCTCACCTGAATATTCTTATAATTGAAGATTCACTTTAATTTTACATATTTATTTCATTTTTTTCCTCTCACCCTCTCATCTATAGGCTTTCCCTCTTACCTCTCTTCACAAGAAAATATAAAAAAGCATCATCTTACCAAAAACAGTTCCCCAGCATCAAATTAATAATTTAACTCAAATGGTTGATTCTTTATATCTTAAGATTCTTGAAAGTGATACTAAGACTAAAGAATTATTTNTGGGAACTTGTAGGAAAATACAAAGGTTTCGCAGATGAAACAGACGTCATACTTTCCTTAGTTTATTTGATCGCGCCTCATCCTCAAGTCTTGTGTTTATCCTTCGGGATAGATACAGAATTTGAGGTACAGTGCTTTTCATTTTAAACTATGAAAAATATGGGGTCAGTTAGATTTCATACTTCAACGTCCTTCCGAAGAGGGCTACAGGATTTTGATTCGGATGACCGACAGCTTCTTACGGGCAACTCCACAAACCAACCTAAAATAACGCCGACATCCCCATCTACGTCTTTCTGCTGTTAGTGAACCTTCTCTAAATGCTTTCCAACTGATGATATTCTGAAATTGAAGGGATTGAGAGGCCCTTCTTGTTGTATGTTATGTAAAAGGTATGAGGAAACCACTGATCACCCTTTTTTCCAATGTTACTTTGTCCAACAAATATGGTCAATTGTCCTTAGAAATTTGAAAGTGTAGACCATCAATCTCACCTGACAGAAATTCATCTCTTGCTAGAAAAAATGGCTTCAATTAAAAATTTTGGTGATCCCATGTGTGGTGGCTTGGTTCTCTTGGATGGCTAGAAATAAGGCCAAATTTGNACGAGCCTCATCCTCAATTCTTGTGCTTATCCTTCGGAATAGATACCGGATTTGAGGCACAATGCTCTTTCATTTTAAACTATGAAAAATATGGGGTTAGTTTGATTTCATACTTCAACGTCCTTCGAAGCGGGTGACGGGATTTTTGATTCCGATGACCGACAGCTTCTTACGGGCAACCCCACAAACTGGCGAAGGGATTTCGATTCCAGCGACCGACAGCTTCTTACGGGCAACCCCACAAACCTACCCGAAATAACGCCGATAAGACTGTAAACCCTAGTAGAATAGATTGGTCCACTAAACTAGATACCGCATTATAGGCTTACAGGAGTGCTTATAAAACTCATATTGGAATGACTCCTTACAGACTGATTTTTTGGAAGACTTGTCACTTACCAGTAGAATTGGAGCATAAAGCATATTGGGCGATTAAAGAATTCAATTATAATTTGNAGGGATTTCAATTCTGGTGACTGACAGCTTCTTACGGGTAACCCCAAACCAACCTGAAATAACACCGACAGCTTCTGGCGACTCCGCTGGGGACAAGCTTTTCTCTCCATACAGATCAAAAAAAAATATTATCTTCACACATCGGTAATATGTCCATGTCCCTCTTGGACCAAATTACCCTCTTCTGTTAGCATACTTTACCCATTTCTACCTTGGGAAAGTAGAACAAACTCCTTGGACTTCAGGACTAGCCGTTCAACCATCTTTGAACAGAGGGGTTCAGAAGGCCATTAATGACTCTTTAAATTTTTATGTGGGGTCGGACCCCTAATAGATCTGTTGGTGGGCTAACTCCACCTGAGCATTTTTCTGCCACGAATTGGGTCCTGCGCTGGGTCCTACACTTTCTCACAACTCCTTTTGACATTTGTTTTGCTGCTTCGCAAATTAAACCAAATCGTGTTGTGCTGCGTGCACTTCAAAATATTAATCAATTTTACACTCTTTTAAATAAAGATGTTAAAATTACCTGTAAATTAAGACCCGCCCGGTCTACAAATTAACCTCTACTTTCAGTGCTTGCACTAAAGATTACGAGGTTTTTGGCCGTATAGCTAACCTTAAAACTTTCTGTTTTAAAGCCCGCTGCGATGGCTTACCCAACGCTGACCTTTTCTTGCAACCTGCTGATGGACCACAACGCCCGTAACGTCGCTCGCACCATCAAGTTCGGAGCTGGATTTGAAGACCTTGAGGTTATCCTCGGGAAAGCCCCGTTTGTGGTAATGAANTAAAGGTTGCTGCTAACTGTTTAGCCTTTCTAAAAAAAATTACTCATTGGAAGGCTTTTCCTGATCTTTTTAAGACCAATTCTTTGGCTAGTCAACCTATTTTCGAGCACCCCTAGTATTTTGGCTCAAACCTCCTTGCGGGTTGGCAGAAAGCTATTACAGATGGCAATTTCTATAGGTCCACTGCTGGCATTGGTGGTGTATTCAGGAATTCAAATGATACTTGTCTACATCGTTTTCTGTCTCTTACTTTTGCTGTTGATGCTCTAGAAGCTAAGGCTTTGGCCTTCTTTTGGGCCATCTATATTGCATCCAAGGCCAAATTTCACAACCTTATTATGAAGACTGATTCCAAGGTCATGATTAGCATTCTCCTTAATACCATAACCTGCCTTTAGCACATTCTGAATGGAAGAATATAATTTTCTTTAGCTCCTAGGGTATCAATCTGAAATTTCTATTTATTCATAGAGAAGGAAACAAACATGCTCATTAGCTTTCTCATTCTGGTGCTGAGGCAGATAGACCCAGCTTATCCAAAGAGGTTCCCCCACCACTTCATTTCCTTCTCAAGATAGATCTTTCTAATATGCCTTTTTGCAAATTTTTGTAATCTATGGCTTTTTTCTTTTGGTGCTTCATATATATATACACATACAATTGTTATATATATATGAGCCTCTTTAGCTTTTTCTTCTGTTTTTGTCGGGGATTTTCCTCCCCCAACTCTTATTGTATTCCATTGTACTTATTTTTGCTTTGGTAACATGTAAGGAGCCATGAGTCTGCTCTTTTCTCAATATATATATATATATATTAAGCGCCCTTCCAAAGTGGGCATCGGGATTTCCATTCTAGCGACCGACAACTTCAATGGCACCACCCTTAAAAATAATGCCGACAAACAGTCACACCCCTTTCTTTGGAATGCAATGGATTGGACTCTCTTGACCTCACTTTTGGTTGATGTCTAGGTTTTCCTCTATTGTCGCGTAGGGTATAGTCATAAGACTTTCTTGTTGACTATTTCTACAAGACTAGAAAGGAACCCTCACTTTTAGAAATTCTAAACTCTTCTTTGCTCAACTTGAATTTTCACATATTGGTCCTAACCTTTAGCACTTATTAGGTGGAATCAATATGAGGGAGGCCAAGGAGAATTCCCATAGGACTGCTTAGCCTTAGGGCCAACCCTCTGGTGGTGTGGTCTTTATTAGTCACACACATAGACTTGCACATTACACTTTCACACACAACCTTGAACCCAAACCTACCTTATTTTGATCCCTTGATCCTTTGTGAGACTCATGTAGATGGTCCCCTAGACCCACTAGCCCTAAGCTAGGGTTTAGCTAAGATCAAAATTTAAATGAACCAAAGTAGGGAATTCTATTGGTCCATGGTTCAAGTAGGATGACTGACTTAGTCTTCTGCCCCAAATCTACCCAAATCACCAAATTGCCCTTAAAACCTCAAAATTTGTTAAATTAAACAAAGCACCCAAATTTGTGTAAAAATCATTTCAAACCCTTTTCAAACTACCCATATTGCCCAAAACACCCCAAAAATTCCAAAATAACCAAAATACCCCCCGCTTTTTGGCCAAACTTACCAAAATACCTTTGGTGACCCTAATGGCCCAAAAACCTTAAAAATCACTTCAAATGTCCCAAAAATCAATTTGAAACACTCCATTGAGCTCACTTTGCTCAATTTGACCCATTTTGACCAAGAGCCCCAAATTGTCTTTGAAGGCCCAATTACCTCAATTCACCCCCAATGTCCACAAATTTGATCCCAATTGCCCCAAATTTCAATTTTTAACTCAAATTCATCATGTTCAAACTTGATTCAAACCAAATCCAAGTCCAATTAACCAACATTTGAATCCAATTTTGACCCAAATCAAAATTCCCCAATTTAACCCAAAACCAAAATCTCACTCAATTGAACCTCCAAACATATCCAATTGCCCCAATTTTGAAGCATAAACTCTTTTAAATATTTCCATACATCAAATTGATCTATAAATTGGCCTGGTTAAAGTCCCAAATTTACTCAAAGTCAATCTGGACCAAAACCCCTAATTTTACCCCAAATTGACCATGTTCCCAAAGTCAACAAAATTGAACCCCATAACCTCAAAATTCCGACACAATTTATATCCACAACACTTAATGACAATCTTTAGGACCAATTTGAACCATAAATTAGACTTTAGCCAAACTCTATCCCAACTCAAACTCAAGTCTAACCTAATAAATCCAAAATTGACTAAAAGTCCAAATTATTTCAAATTGAACGTCTAAATCAATTCAAAATCACATTAAATCTTTTTAAACTCTTTGTGAAAATTATTAATGCCAATTTAATCAATCAATTGAGCCCAATGTCATGGCTGTCCCAAGCCAAACCCAATTTCAAGCCAATTTCACCAAAATTGAACCCATGTACCAACATGACCAAGTGATACCAAATTGATTAAAAAAACCTCTAAAACGACTTTCTGAACTCTAGTGACCATGATAGACTCACCTAGCCCACCCTACATGGGTTATGGACCAATGTCCCTTGAGTTAGGAAATTTTACCCCATTTTTTGCATAAACTCAAATATCCTTGCCATCATGTCATACCATTAGAGGTTAATCATTATTAAAGCTCCCAGTGGCTAATTTGGCTGCCTAACCACCTCCTCCGTCCTGGTCGATGACAATGACTTTTTTTTTAGGATTAAAATATAAGATAAATATGGACGTAATAAATATTCAATAATTGTAAAGTCACACTTATCAACTAAGTATACGTATTACTCAAGTAATATAGGACTCTAATGGAGTCCTAGATATTGATACCACACGGAGTAGTTTAGAATTACGGACTAAGATTTTAGAAAAGCAATACTTTAATCACAACAACAACGTTTAATTTGTTTATCTGTCACCAAATGGCAATTAAAATAAATAGATAATTTTAATCACTAATAAATAACTAATGGTACTAAGGAGGATTTAATTGTGATATTCAATTTATAATAAAGCATACTTCTCCTTGTCAAGTAATTATAGTAAATGGATAAAATGAATTAGTTCAATTTATATTGTGCCAAATAGAAGCATACTTATTCTTTACCCTTTGGTCCAGGCATAAAGAACATTTGACCAATCCTATGCTTGTTTACTGAATCTGCAGCTAGGCTAGGAGGATACCGGCTCTCACTTCAGAGCTCTCACGTTCCCCTCACCCGAGGGCTAACATCTACACTTCAGCACCCAAACGATAGGACCGAATTGGGGATTTTAGTCTGTCACTCTAAAATCTCCAATTCTACGCCCGATAATATTATTTTCCTATTTATTTGCACCCAACTTCCAAGGGCTTTGACGTCCCTGAATCTTCAATGTAATATTCACTTTAGACGTAAAACTCAACATATTTTAACAAATCAATTGGCTAGATTGAAAGCAAATTAAGATCGAAGTGAAAAGGTCATCACAATTTCTTAAATATTTTCTTGGTTTCGCCAATTCAAATTACCATTTCATAAATCTCGAGACAATGAGAAGGATAAAGAAAACTACTCAGAACGCATGGGGAAAGCACAAAAAAACTCGGAATTTATATAAAAATCAAAGTCATACAAACTATAATAAGTAAATAACTTATCTCTAATTTCTCTCCATGCACACTCGTCGAAGTTCCTCTGAATCTCTTCCTTTCTTTACAACACATAGAATTCCTCTTCAAAGTAGCAAGGAGGAAGAAATCTCCACTTTTCCTCCACCCTTACAATCTCTCGAAAAATTCCTCACAATTGTTACACTCTGTTGGAAATTCTATACACTAATGGTAAACTTCAAGGCCTGTAGACTCTCTAGGCCCTTTTCAGACTCTCTAAATTTTCAGCCAAAATGTTCTTTTAAAGTTGTGGATGAGCTTTCTCAAGAGTTTCCTAAGCATCTTTTTAAAATTTGGCCTTATCCAAAGCTTGTGTAGGCATAACCGTCGATCTCGCCATCGGCGGCCTCGAGGGCACCGTCGGCGGGCTTTTGAAGAATTTTGTACTGTAGTCTCAGGGAAAACTCGTCGTCGGTGGGGTCGAGGGCACCGTCAGCAACCTTGTTCAATTCTCCACCTTTTGGCCCTTTTTCGCTCCAAATTTGCTCCTTTTTGCATCCTTTTGCTCCAATGACCCTAATTCATCATTCTTGCAACAGAACATCAAAAATTTCTTTCTTTAAAGTGAAATATCATTAAAAATAATATAAAATAGGTATGAAAATCTCAACATATTTTCCTATGGTCAAAATCTCCTAAACTTAACTATTACTTATCCTCAGGTAATTTTGGTACTATATAAAAGTTATGATCTACTTCAGTAAAGTTTTAATTCAGAAATACTATAAGTTTGACTTAAATAGATATCATAGTGAGATTTTCGAAAAAAAATTCAAGTAATTGAATTAACTCTGTAGCCATAAGATTATTTAGTCATCAAGTTTCAGAGTTCTAGTCTTTTATTTACTTCAAGAATGACTATATGTTGTAATATTAAGTCACTTAGAATATCCAAAAGATAGGAACTTCATTTAAAAGACTTATTCCATAAATATAAGTTCATAAATGTATTTAAGTTTTCCCTTTAGGTAGGTCCAGTGAAGCGTTTTTTATTAGGCATATCCTCAAGCTTCTCCTCACTTCCGTATTTTTCTTCTCTCTCTTTTCTCTTTTTTCATTTGGATTGTTTTCAATTCTATATAATTTTTTTTTCTTTTCATTTCAGGGATTGTTTTCAATCCTTTCTTTTTCCTTTTTCAAGTGAAGATTAGTATATCTAGATAGCCTTTAATGATTTTGAACTTCACTTCTCTTTCCCTAAATTTGAAACTCAAAGCATTTCTTTACCTTATAAATATTTCATAGTTTTTACATTATTGAGCCCCAATCTTTTCTTCTCAAATGAATTTCCAGATTCTTAATACTTCAAAATATAGTTTCCTTTACTTTAAATAGTTAACTTTAATCTTATTCTCTTATACTAAATATCTTAAGCTACAAAAATTAATTTTTGTTACAAAAATATTTCTTTAAATCTACCATAATATTTAAATAGTTACAAAAAAATATAGTTACCTGAATTAAATTCACTACATGAAATCATATAAATAATTTTTGAAAATATTGAAATAGAGGACATCTAATAGTTAATCTTTTTCTTCCCTCCCCCAAACTTAAAGTTTTAAATATGAAATAATAAATGTGGAAAGAAAAACTATAAATATAAATCATACCTCAGTATTGTAGGCATTTTTATCGTTCTGAAATTTCTGCAGGCCTTCTCAAATTTTTACTTTACCTGGTCTGTAATATTAGGAGCTCTCTACCCATATAAACCATTAGAGGAATTTCTAGGTAATGAAATTTTGAAATAAGTATAAAATTAAAACAAGCACAACATTTCCTAACACAATCACAATACTAAATAATTAAAACTAAAATGCGAAATGAAAATCACATTACAATCCACAATTCTACTTAATGTCAATTGAACTACACATGCACATTTAACTATAACACTAACTTTTTAAAAATTAAAATTATCCAAGTACACAAAATGAAAGTCCAAATACATAAACATCCATTTATATTACAAAAGGATTACATAAAATAAAAAATACAAACTTAAGTACATCAATTTCATTCAATATCAAAATCCCAAGCTATATCTTCATCGCCTTGATCAGCAGTTGGATTTTGTTGATACTGAGTATATCGAGGGCATTCAAGAAACGTAACATCAGGCTCACCTCTGTAGTGTCAGGCCTGAGCTTCATAATAGGCTACCTCAGGATGATACTGAGTATACCGGGGGCACTCAGAAAAAGTAACATCAGGCTCACCTCTGTAGTGTCGGGCCTGAGCTTCATAATAAGCTATCTCAAAATTTTAATGCCTCTGAAGGTACTCGTTATCAAAATCGTGTCGACGTTCTAAACCTCCAATCCTTTCACTTATCAATTCTATGCTCTTCCGTTGCAAGGACCGTTCTAAACCTCCAATCCTTTCATTTATTAATTCTATACTCTTTCGCTGCAAGGTCAACTCATTCATCAAATCAGTGAGAGCAAGGAGGAACTAGAAGGTGGAATCATGACTTGTGGAGGGGACATCTCTACTAGTAGAAGGTTCTTGACTTCTACTCCCAATTCTCGATTTCTCATGGGATTCATACATCTTTAAATTAGCCTTACTAATGGGTTTCATAGGATAAACCCATTCTTCGTCTCCACTTTCCACTCCAGAATGTTTGCAAATGGTATAAATAAGTCCAGGAAGTCCTAGACCACCACTTGTCTCACTCCTCGCCGTAGTCAATATATTCTTAAAAATTATTCTCCCCACATTTATAGTTATACTATTCTGAATACAGAAATTCAGAATAGCTCTATCTCTAGTTACCTCACTATGGTGATAGGTCGATAGTAGAGGAAATGAAATAGTGTCACGCCTTAGAGGTGGCATTAAGCATGGAAGCAGAAAAATTTACCCGTTCTCGCTGCTTTATCTTCCATGTTCCTTTCCCATCAGATAAGTAAGTTGATCACATCATTGACGGGGCCTTCCATCATACTAAAGGATTCATATTGGCAGCTATAAGAGTCTGAGACTTCATAAAAAGTGTTGATACGGGCGACAGTAAACTCAACAGGGAATCCCCGCACTTGAACAATTCTGTCATCAGGATAAATCACATTGGCGTAGAACTCCTTCACAACATTGGCATCAGCTTTATTGATGGTATAACAAAAGTTTTCCCACCTCTGCTCAGTAATAACTCGTTTGATTTCTCCTTCCGGACTTTCAAAAACTCGATCTTGTATGCACTTCTTTCCTTTAAATATTTAAGTAAATTTTGTTTGAGTCATCGCATTAACGAAGCGAAACTCGTCGAACTCAATTCTTCTCTTTTGTTGTAGAGCCATTTTAATCTAATCAAATTATAGAAAAATTCTAAAAATTACTTCAAATATGTAAATGATGGCTTCCAATAGAAATTCTAAGAGTTCAACATTAAGATTCATGAATTTCTTCCCAAATTTTCTTCACATTCATAAATTTTTCGGATCTCCTCAATGTGGAAGAAAATCATGGTGGAAATCACATATTTGTAGCTTAGAGTTAAGCTCTTACCTAAAGATGATCAAATCCGGTGTAAAAAGCCTTGAAATTGCCTCCCAATCCAAGATCTCTCAAGCTCTAGGTCGAAAATGGCATTTTTAGTAGAAAGGGGATGATGAATAGTGGCGGTTGACTGGTCAAAATCACAGTTAAAGGTGTTTTTCGTGAGTTCAATGTCGGCGGGGTCGATAGCGCCGTAGGTGGTTAGATAGCGCCGTAGGTGCACTCAATTGGAATTTAAATCCTAAGTCTCGGGAAAATTTTGATGTCGACGGCGTTGAGGGCGCCGTCGGCGGGCTCTATTGATTTTGTCCAAATTCTGGATTTTTTCTTTGATCAATTCTAAGCCTAAACAACATCCGTTTAATCATTATAGACGTAAGTTTAAGTGACTAAATGATGTACTTAGCACATACAAACTTTCACAACACAAAATATCACATTTCTATATATAAATTCCAAGAGGTACAATATACGTTACATAACACACCTAAGTTTGGTATTTTCTCAACCTCAATACATTAATTCAGCGTCGCAATCCAAGCCACAACACTCAAAATGCTGAAAACAAAACATCCTATTCTTAGTCTCATCTATACAGAGATCTTTAAGCATAATTCTAAAGCAAAGAAAATACAAAGTACAAATCAAAATACATCTACTAATCCTCAAACTCGGTACTCGATTCTCCTCTGAGATCACCCATTGATTACACATGAATAAAGATGTTGTAGAAGGGTCAGAATAGAAATTCTTCAGTAGAATCCTGCTCTATCAATTTCATCCTTCTCATCAGTCGTTTCAAGCTATCTTCTAAATGTCCAGAATGCTCGAAATGCTCCTTCAACCTCCAGTCTAGATGATCAAAGAAATCGGAGATATTATTAATCGCATTCATGACATTTTGTACCTCCTTTTCCGAAATGTTCCTTCATCCTCCAGTCTAGATGATAGAAGAAATTGGAGATATTATTAATCGCATTCATGACATTTTGTACCTCCTTTTCCAATTTCTTGATTCAGCGTAGGATCACCAAAGACTTATCAGGGACTAAGGGTTGAACTGGCAGTGAATTCTCAGACTCTTAATCTATTATAATTGCCATGTTATTTTCATCTTAAAAAACTGGGAATCTTTCAGTTGGATCCAAAGGCTTCCAAGGTAGCAGTACCTTTTCCTAATTTTCATAAGACACTTGAAACTGACTGCAAAGTGAGAAAATTCTGGAGGGGTGTCCAAACCCATAACTTGATCCGTAAACGATCAGGCCCAAAACCGACTTCACAATTATAGATCCAAAGTCGATCGGCAGTCTCCTTTGGATGCAGTAATTCAAAATGGCACTTTCTTTAGAAAATTTACCGATCTTCATTG
Organism: Phalaenopsis hybrid cultivar; assembly: GCA_002079205.1. Lineage (NCBI taxonomy): Eukaryota > Viridiplantae > Streptophyta > Magnoliopsida > Asparagales > Orchidaceae > Phalaenopsis > Phalaenopsis hybrid cultivar. The sequence continues at coordinate 104,849 of JXCR01147724.1, forward strand.
TTGGTAACAGTTTCGTAGAAATGAAAAAGTGCTAATATTTTGAAATGGGATTCATGAGTTTTGCAGAAAAACTAACATACTCATTTTCTCTTATTTCCCAGTCATTAGTTTCGTCCATTAAATATTGGTAAATCTCATTCATCTGGTTTCTCGTTAGGATGAAATTGGAATAGTGGAAAACAGGAACATTCTCTGTCATATATAATTCGTTGATCCATGCAAGAGTGAAAGAGATCCATCTTCCTCACACATAAACAACTGCTTGGTTGATTCCTTGTAAATTTGCATAAAATTCTTTCACCACAGGAACCACCACGACGACAGTAGTGTAGCACAACACTTCCCATCTTCGCCGCACTATCTTTTCTTCAATATCCATCGTAAGATTATTCAATCCGCGATTCACGAATCCTCGTTCTTTGATCAATCTTTTCTTCATCAGCAACTTGTTGAAGATTCACTGTGCTTCCGCACTAATAAACATTCGCGAATTGAAAACTCGCATTCTGGAATTATCAGGGGAATTAGATTTCATTATAATGAAATTGGTAGAGTTTCACTTCATTTTTTGAGGGAAAATATGAACTAGAATTCGAATTTTTGAGTTTAANATGATCTTTTTGTTTGTTCATTTGTATGTGTTTGTACTGTGTGCTTGTATTGTTTGTGTTATGTTGTTGTTGGACTATGTTGTTATGTTATGTGAAACTGTAATGTGAAAAATGTTATGTGAAAAATGTTATATATATATATATATATATATATATATATATATGTTCTCAACTCTTTTTTATTTGGATTGCTTTCTATCCTATATATTTTTCTTTCCTTTTCAGGAATTATTATCAATCTTTTCTTTTTTTTCTTTTTCAAGTGAGGATTACTATATCTGGATAGCTTTTAATAATTTTGAACATCACATTTCTTTCCCTAAATTTGAAACTCAAAGCATTCCTTTACCTTATAAATATTTCATAGCTTTTATATTATTGAGCCCCAATTTTTTCTTCTCAAATGAATTTCTAGATTCTTAACACTTCAAAATATAGTTTCCTTTCCCTTAAATAGTTAACTATAGTCTTATTCTCTTATACTAAAATATCTTTAGTCTATAAAATTAATTTTCATTACAAAAATATTCCTTTAAACCTACCATAATATTTAAATAACTACAAAATATAGTTACCAAAATTAAATTCACTACATAAAATCATATTAATAATTTTTTAAAATATTTAAATAGAGGACATCCTTAATCTTTTTCAAAAGGATTACAAAAATAAAAGTACAAGTATATCAATTACATTCAGATATCAAAATCCCAAACTGTCTTCATCTCCTTGATTAGCAGGTGGATTGGGCTGATACTGAGTATATCTGGGGCACTCAGGGAAAGTAACATCAGGCTCACCTCTGTAGTGTTAGGACTGAGCTTGGTAATAAGCTATCTTAAAATTTGAATGCCTTTGAAGGTACTCTCTATCATAATCATGTTGACGTTCTAAACCTCCAATCCTTTCATTTATTAGTTCTAAACTCTTTCGCTGCAAGGTCAACTCATTCATCAGGTCAGTCAGAGTAGGGGAACTAGAAGGTGGAAGGTCATAACTTGTAGAGAGGACATCTCTACTAGTAGAAGGTTCTTATCTTCTACTCCCAGTTCTCCATTTCTCATGGGATTCATAAGTCTTCAAATTAGCTTTACTAATCTTCTACCCCCAGTTCTCCATTTCTCATGGGATTCATAAGTCTTCAAATTAGCCTTACTAATTTAGAAGGTGGAAGGTCATAACTTATAGAGGGGACATCTCTACTAGTAGAAGGTTCTTGACTTTTCCAGTTCTTCATTTTTCATGGGATTCATAAGTTTTCAAATTAGCTTTACTAATGGGTTTCATAGNAAAATAATGTCATGCTTTAGAGGTTGCATATAACATGGAAGCAAAAAAATTTACCCACTCTCGTTGCTTAATCTTTCATGTTCCTTTCCCATCAGTGAGAAAGTTGATCACATCATTTAGGGGGTCTTTCATAGTACTGAAGGATTCATAGTGGCAATTATAAGAGTCCGTGACTTAGTAAAAGGTTTTAATGCGGGCGGCATTAAATTCAACAGGAAATCCCCGCACTAGAATGATTCCANAAAGGTTCATTCATTTATTAAATAAGTAAGGGTAGAGGAACTAGAATGTCGAAGGTCATAATTATTAGAGGGGATATCTCTACTAGTAGAAGGTTCTTGACTTCTACTTCTAGTTCTCCATTTTTCATGGGATTCATAAGTTTTCAAATTAGCTTTACCAATGGGTTTCGTAGGGTAAACCCATTCTTCATCACCTCCAGCATCCACTCCAAAAAGTTGGCAAAGTGCATAAATAAGGTCAGGATGTCCTAGACCTCCACTTGTCTCATTCCTTGTCATAGTCAATATATTCTTAAAAATGATTCTCCCCACATTTATATTTCTATTATTCTGAATACAGAAATTAAGAATAGCTCTATCTCTAGTTACCTCACAATGGTGATAAGTCGGGAACAGAGTAGAGGAAATAAAATAGTGTCATGCTTTAGAGGTTGCATTTAACATGAAAGCAGAAAAATTTACCCACTCTCGTTGCTTAATCTTCCATGTTCCTTTCCCATCAGTGAGAAAGTTGATCACATCATTTAGGGGGTCTTCCATAGTACTGAAGGATTCATAGTGGCAATTATAAGAGTCTGTGACTTAGTAAAAGGTTTTAATGCGGGCGGCATTAAATTCAACAGGAAATCCCCGCACTAGAACGATTCCATCTTCAAAATAGAACACATTGGAATAAAATGCTTTCACAATTATTGCAGTAGCCTTATTGGTGGTGTAACAAAAGTTTTCCCACCTCTTCTCGGTAAAAACTCGTTCAATTTCTCCTCCCGGACTCCTAAAAACTTTATCTTGTATACACGTTTTTTCCTTCAAACACTGAAGTAAACCTTGATTGAGCCTTCACATTGACAAAGCGAGACTCGTCAAACTCAAGTNTGATTCCATCTTCAGAATAGAACACATTGGAATAAAATGCTTTCACAATATTTGCAGTAGCCTTATTGGTAGTGTAATAAAAGTTTTCCCACCTCTGCTCGGTAAAAACTCGTTCAATTTCTCCTCCCGGACACCTAAAAACTTTATCTTGTATACACTTTTTTTCTTCAAACACTGAAGTAAACCTTGATTGAGCCTTCACACTGACAAAGAGAGACTCGTCAAACTCAAGTCGTCTCTTTTATCGTGAATCAATTTCAATCTAATCACAATTATGGAAAAATTCCAAAATATACTTTAAATATGCAAATAATGGCTTCCAAGAGTAATTCTAAGAGTTTAACAGTAANTCTCTTTTATCGTGAATCCATTTCAATCTAATCACAATTATAGAAAAATTCCAAAATATACTTTAAATATGCAAATAATGGCTTCCAGGAGTAATTCTAAGAGTTTAACAGTAAGTTCCATGAATTTCTTCCCAATATTTTCTTCACATTCTCAAAATTTTTGGATCTCCTTAATGTGGAAGAAATTCATGGTGAAAATCAAATCTAGTGTCTAAATGCCTTGAAATCGCCTCCCAATCCAATATCTCTCAAGCCCTAGGTCAAAAATATCATTTTTCAGAGGAAGGGGATGATGAATAATGGTGGTTGACTAGTCAAAATTGTGGTTAAAGGTGTTTTTTTGGGATCTCACCATCTATGAGGTATTCAGCGCCGTCGGCGCACTCTATTAAAATTATATCCTAAGTCTCGGTAAAACTCCGCCATCAGCGGCGTCGAGGGCGCTGTCGGCGAGCTCTATTGATTTGGTTCAATTCTCAGATTTGTACAATTTTGATCAATTTCAAGCCTCAACGACATTCGTTCAATCATTATAGACATAATTTTAAGTGATTAAATGATGTACTTATCACAAATAAACTTAAACACAAAATATCACAATTATATATAAAGTTCAAGAGTTACAATATACGTTACACAACACACGAAAACATCACATTTATATATAAATTCCAAGAGTTACAATATATGTTACATAACACACCTAAGTTTGGTATTTTCCAACCTTAATACATTAATTCAACGTTGTAATCCAAGCCACAACACTCAAAACACTGAAAATAAAACATCCTATGCTTAGTTTCAACTATACATAGATCTAAAAGCATAATTCTAAAGCAAAGCAAATGCAAAATTCAAATCAAATTACATACATTGACAGACATGTAGCAATATAAATCTATTATTCTTCAAATTCAGTACTACATTCTCCTTTGAGATCACCCATTGATTGCACATGAACTAAGAATTTATAGAAGGGTCGGTATGGAAATTCTTTTATAGAATCCTCTTCTATCAATTTTATCCTCCTCATCAGTCTTATCAAACTATCTTCTAAATGTTCAGAGTGCTCAAAATGTTCTTTCATCCTCTAGTCTAGGTGATCGAAGAAATTGAAGATATTATTATCATGACATTTTGTACCTCCTTCTCCAATTTCTTGATTCTGCGCAGGATCACCAGAGTCTTGTCCGGAACTAAAGATTAAATCGGCAGTGAATTCCGAGAAGCTTTATCTACCATAATAGTCATGTCACTTTCATCTTCAAAAGTTGGGAATCTCTTAGTTTGGTCCAAAGGCTTCCAAGGTAAAAGTACATTTTCCTAATTTTTGTAGGATACTTGGAATTAAATGCAAAGTAAGAAAATTGTGGAAGGGTGTCCAAGCCCATAAGTTGATCCATGANTAAATCTGGTGTCTAAATGCCTTGAAATCGCCTCCCAATCCAAGATCCCTCAAGCCCTAGGTCAAAAATATCATTTTTCAGAGGAAGGGGATGATGAATAGTGGCGGTTGACTAGTCAAAATTGTGGTTAAAGGTGTTTTTTCGGGATCTCGCCATCTATGAGGTATTCAGCACCGTCGGCGCACTCTATTGAAATTATATCCTAAGTCTCGGGAAAACTCTGCCATCAGCGGTGTCGAGGGCGCCGTCGGCGAGCTCTATTGATTTGGTTCAATTCTTGGATTTGTGCAATTTTGATCAATTTCAAGCCTCAACGACATTCGTTCAATCATTATAGACATAACTTTAAGTGATTAAATGATGTACTTATCACATTAAACTTTCACAACACAAAACATCACATTTATATATAAATTCTAAGAGTTACAATATATGTTACATAACACACCTATGTTTGGTATTTTCTCAACCTTAATACATTATATCAATGTTGCAATCCAAGCCACAACACTCAAAACACTGAAAATGAAACATTTTATGCTTAGTCTCAACTATACATAGATCTAAAAGCATAATTCTAAAGCAAAGCAAATGCAAAATTCAAATCAAATTACATACATTGACAGACATGTAGCAATATAAATCTACTATTCTTCAAATTCAGTACTACATTCTCCTCTAAGATCACCCATTGATTGCACATGAACTAAAAATTTATAGAAGGGTCAGTATGGAAAATCTTTTATAGATTCCTCTTCTATCAATTTTATCCTCCTCATCAGTCTTATCAAACTATCTTCTAAATGTCTAGAGTGCTCAAAATGTTCTTTCATCCTCAAGTCTAGGTGATCCAAGAAATCGAAGATATTATTATCATAACATTTTGTACCTCCTTCTCCAATTTCTTGATTCTGCGCAGGATCACCAGAGCCTTGTCTGGAACTAAAGGTTAAATCGGCAGTGAATTCTGAGACGCTTTATCTACCATAATAGTCATGTCATTTTCATCTTCAAAAGTTGGGAATCTCTTAGTTTGGTCTAAAGGCTTCCAAGGTAGAAGTACATTTTCCTAATTTTTGTAGGATACTTGGAATTAAATGCAAAGTGAGAAAATTGTGGAAGGGTGTCCAAGCCCATAAGTTGATCCATGAATGATCAGGCCCAAAACCAACTTCACAATTATTGATCCAATATCGATCGGCAGTCCCATTTGGATGCAGTAATTCAGAATAGCACTTTCCTTAGAAACTTTACCGATCTTCATTGTCAGTAACAATTTTGTAGAAATGAAGAAGTGACAGTGTTTCGAAACGGGATTTAGGAGTATCGCAGAAAAACTAACATTCCCATTTTCTCTCATTTCCCAGTCTTCAGTTTCATCCGTTAAATATTGGTAAATCTCATTCATCTGGTTTCTTGTCGGGACGAAGTTGGAATAATGGCAGACAGGAATGTTCTCGATCATGTATAATTCATTGGTCCGTGCAAGAGTAAAATTTATCCTTGTACCTCGTACATAGGCGACTCCCTAGTTGATTCCATGCAAATTAGCATAAAATTATTTCACCATAGAAACAACCATGGCGGCGGTAGTATAGCAAAACACTTCCCATCTTCACTGCACTACCATCTCTTCAATTGCCATAGAGGGATTATTCAATCCTCGATTTACAAATCCTCGTTCCTTGATTAATCTTTTCTTCGTCGGTACCTTGTTGAAAATTCGTTGCACTTCCTTATTAATGAACTTTGCCTGGTTAAACAATCGTATTATGGGATTTTCAGGGGAGATGCACGCGATAGGAATGAATTTGGTGGAGTTTCACTTTTTTTTAGGGGAAATATGAACTTAGTAATTGAATTTGGGAGTTTAAAAAGGGCAATTCCCGCCCAAAAACTGCCATTCAAACTCCAGAAACCGCCATCCCACCGGTCTCACAATCGGTGGCATCGAGGGCACTTTCGGTGAGCCTTTGTATTTAATTACCTGGACTCTCAAAAAAAACCTGCCATTTGCGGAGTCGATGGCGTCGTCGGCACCCAAGGCAAAAATTGCACAGTTTCGCTATGGTCCGAATGCGTTCCAATTTTTCTCTATGGATCCAATTTTTATGATGATTCAAGGGTAAATAAGAAGTAGTAGAGTTCAATACTACCACAAACTAACAATAATTTCAAATAAAAACTACTGTAATCGCAATAAAAATAAAGATAATTATGGGTTTCCTCTCATAAAGCACTTTGTTTAATGTCGTCAGCCCGACCTATTTAGGTGTTATTCAGGTTGACTTATCATTAAAACCTCTTTAAAATTTGCTCTTTTCCCCTCAAAATATAGTTTTAATCTGTGTCTATTTACTTTAAATCTATTTTCAGTCTTCTGATCTTCAATTTTAACAGTTCCGTAAGTATAAACTTGAGTCACAATAAATGGTCCTAAACAACAAGACTTCAATTTCCCAGGGAATAACTTTAGTCTTGTATTTTAAAGCAAAACTTCTTGTCTTATTTCAAAGTTCTTCTAGTTAATCTTTTGATCATGCCATAACTTTAGTTTCTCCTAATAAATTCTATCGTTATCATATGATTCATTTCTTAATTCTTCCAATTCATTTAATTGTGATAATCTCAACTTACCAGCATCTTTTAAATTATAATTGAATTCTTTAATCACTCAATATGCTTTATGCTCTAATTCTACTGGTAAGTGACAAGTTTTTTAGAAAAATTAGTCTGTAAGGAGTCATTCCAATATGAGTTTTATAAGCAGTTCTGTATGTCCATAATGTTATATCCAGTCTAGTGGACCAATCTGTTCTATTTGGGTTTACAGTCTTTTCAAGTATTGGTTTAATCTCTCTATTATAAACTTTAGCTAACCCACTAGTTTGAGGGTGATATGCAGTAGAGATTCTATGAATAATATTAAATTTTTCTGTCAATCTCTGAATGTATTTATTCCTGAGGGTGATAGAAAGTAGAGATTCTATGAATAATATTAAACTTTTCTGCCAATCTCTGAATGTATTTATTCCTAAAATTAGTAGAAATTCTATGAATAATATTAAATTTTTCTACCAATCTCTGAATATATTTATTCCTAAAATGGGATCCTCTCATCAGTGATAATCATTCTAGGCATTCCGTATCTAGTGAAAATATTTTTTATTAAAAATCTTGATCAGTGATAATCATGAGATTCTATGAATAATATTAAATTTTTCTATCAATCTCTGAATATATTTATTCCTAAAATGGGATCCTCCATCAGTGATAATCATTCGACATTCCGTATCTAGTGAAAATATTTTTCATTAAAAATCTTGAAACACTTTTAGTGTGACAACGAGGTAACATTCCGTATCTAGTGAAAATATTTTTCATTAAAAATCTTGAAACACTTTTAGCGTCACAACATTAAGAATCTCTGAATATATTTATTCCTAAAATGGGATCCTCCATCAGTAATAATCATCCTAGGCATTTGTATCTAGTGAAAATATTTTTCATTAAAAATATTGAAACACTTTTAGCGTCACAATGAGGTAAAGCTTGTGCTTCAATACATCCAGTGAAAATATTTCTCATTAAAAATCTTGAAACACTTTTAGCATCACAATAAGGTAAAGCTTGTGCTTCAATTCACTTAGAAACGTAGTCTACTGCAATTAATATATATAAGTTCCACAAATGAAGGAATAAATGGTCTCATGTAATCTAATCTCCAAACATGAAAGATTTCAACTTCTAACATGAAATTCAAAAGCATTTTATTTCTTCTAAATATATTGCCTATTTGTTGACATCGATCACAAGTTTTAATGTATTTATAAACATCTCTAACGATAGTAAGCCAATAAAATCTAGCTTGTAAAATTTATAAGCAATTTTATCGATCCTAAAATGTCCTCCAAATTCAGAATCATGACATATTTGAATGATTAGATTAGTTTCTTCATAAGGTACACATCTCCTTATAATATGATCCTTACATTGTTTATATAAATAAGGCTCATCCCAAAAATATATTTTTGCATCATGAATGAATTTTCATTGTTGTTGCAGTGTCATAACAGGTGACAAAATATCACTTACAATATAATTCAATATCAGCATACCATGGTATTTTTCACTCATTAATATTATAAAGTTATTCATCAGAAAACTGTCTATAATTTCATTGTCGGTGATAGATAATTCATGGTTTTCTAATCTCGACAAATGATTAGCAATTTGATTATCAATTCCTTTTCTATCAATAACCACAAGATCAAACTCTTGCATCAAAAGTATCTAACTAATTAACCTTGGTTTGGCAAATTTCTTTTGCATCAGATATTTAATAGCAGAGTGATCAGTGTGCACAACACATTTAGCTCCAATGTAAGATCTAAATTTGTCTAAAGTATACAGTTCCAGTAACTCTTTTTTAGTAACAGTGTAGTTAATTTGAGCATCGTTAAGAGTTTTACTAGCGTCAGTAACTCTTTTTTAGTAATAGTATAGTTAATTTGTGCATCATTAAGAGTTTTACTAGCGTAGTATTAGCTCCAATTAAATAAGATCTGAATTTATCTAAAGCATACACAATTGCTAGTAACTCTTTCACATTTAGTTCCAATTAAATAAGATCTAAATTTGTCTAAAGCATACACAATGACCAGTAACTCTTTTTCAGTCTAATTAAATAAGATCTAAATTTGTCAAAAGCATACACAATAGTCAGTAACTCTTTTTCAGTAATAATTAAATAAGATCTAAATTTATCTAAAGCATACACAATTGCTAGTAACTCTTTTTCAGTAAAGTATTAATTAATTTATGCATCATTAAGAGTTTTACTAGCATAATATATAACTTTAAAAATCTTTTCATATTTTTGTCAAAGAACAGCTCTAAAAGCATAATCACTAGCATCACACTTTAGTTCAAATGGTTTCTCCCAGTTAGGTGAAACTATAATAGGGGATGTGATTAATTTTTCCTTTAATAACTCAAAGGTATTTATACAACTTTCAGTAAATTCAAATTTCTTGTCCTTCTATAAAAGTTGGCATAGAGGTTTAGTAATTTTTAAAAAATCTTTAATAAAATGNGGTGGTTTTATGATTGACAGAACAAGATTCTTATCAGTATTTTCTGTAAAATTCAGCATCTCAAATCTTTCTTGAACATAATCTAATTCTTCATTTTCTAATTCATCCAAAATAATTTCCATCCATTCTTCAAATTTTTCTTTCTCTTCAAAATGTTCTTTAAAATGTTCCTTCAATAGATGTTCACTAATTTCCATGCAAAAACATTCATTATCTCTTTCAACAGCAGGGTATTTCATAGATTTTGTAATGTTTAAAGCCACTTCTTAATCATTAACTCTCATAGTTAATTCTCTTTTTTAAACATATATCATAGCTTTTTCAGTAGCTAAAAATGGTCTCCCTAAAATGATAGGTATTTCTTTATCTTTAGGAAAGATAAATTTGTCCACTTTTACTAACACATTTCCATATCTAAAACATAAGAAAAGATAAATTTATGAACCTTTACTAACACATCTTCTATAACTCCCTTAGGATATGTAACTAATCAATCTGCTAACTAAAGAGTTATAGAAGTAGGTGAGACTTCTCCTAATCCTAATCTTATAAAAATTGATAGAGGCATAAGATTAATGCTGACTCCCAAATCACATAAAGCTCTAACATAAAATTTTTCACTGATAGCACACAGTATAGTGAAACTGTCAGGATCTTTTAATTTTTTAGGAAGCTTTTTCTAAATAAATGCACTACACTCTTCGCTAAGTGCAACTGCTTCATTATCCATGAACTTCTTTTTTATGTTCAGAATATCTTTCATAAATTTCACATAATTGTGCATTTGCTCTAAAGCTTCTACGAAGGGAATATTTACCGTTAACTTCTTAAGAATTTCTAAAACATGGAAAATTATTTATTCTATTTGTGTTGCTTCAATCTTTGAGGAAACGGTGGTGGAGGTTTCCTCCGCAGTAATTTTCATTGATGTAAGTGGATATTCTAAATTTGGGTACTCATGATCCTTTTCTTTGTCGGTATCCATTTTCTCTTTTTCAATTTTTGTTTCTTTTTTGTACTCTTCTTTCCAATTCTTTTCCACTTCATAATAGTACCACTTTGATCTGTTCTTTTTCTTGATCTTTAGGATTTGGTTCCACAGTACTAAGAAATGTTCCCAACGCTCGGTTACTAAGCACAGTGCGATAAGCCCTAATTGGTTTTCAATATTTTTGATAGCAGTTCCTTGATTTTGTAATTGACTTGCTTGATTCTGTAATTGTTGACCCATGTTTAATATCAGCTCTTCCATAGAAAATTTTTTTCTTTAATTTGAGTGTTACTGTTAAATCCTGGAGGATAAGAAGGTCTATAAGTAACATTTTCTTGGTTGGATGAATTTCTTAATGGGTTTACTAGGTTGTTTGCCCATTGTTGATTTGTAGAAGAATTGTTATTCCAAATAAAATTTGGATGATTCTTCCAACCTGGGTTATAATAGTATGAATAATGGTTGTTAGGTCTATTAATAGCATTTAAAGTCTCATATGAAGGTTGAACATCCACAAATTGCCTAGATGAATTCTCTTCCATCATAGAAGGTGTTGGAGAATAATTCATTCCATAATAATCTAATTTATTTAATATTACAGCAATCTATAAAGCTAACATAGACATTGCATCAGAATCATGGATAATAGCCACTTTTTTAGGATTTACCCTTTCAGAGGGCCATTGACAATTGTTGGTAGTCATCTCTTCTTTTAACGAATAAGCCTCATCAAAAGGTTTTGACATTAAAGAACCACCAGCCGCAGCATCTATACATCTAAGAAATCCACTAATCCACTATAAAAAGTTTGAATTATCAACCAATCTGGAAAAAATGATGAGGGAATTTCCTAAGAAGATCTTTAAATCAGGGCTCCCACATTCCCCTCACCTCAGGGCTAACATCTACACTTCAGCCCCCAAACGATATGACCCAATTGGGGATATTAGTCTCTCACTCTAAAATCTCCAATTCTACGCCCGATAATTTTATTTCCCTATTTATTTGCACCCAACTTCCAAGGGCTTTGACCTCCCTAAATCTTGGATATAATCTTCACTTTAGTTGTAAAACTTAACATATTTTAACAAATCAGTTGGTCAAATTGAAAGTAAATTAAGATCGAAGTGAAAAGATTATCACAATTTATTTAACATTTTCATGGCTCCACCAATTCAAACCACCATTTCACAAATCTCAAGATAAGGAGAAAGACAGAGAAAACTGCTCATATCTCATGGGGAAAATACAACAAAACTTGGAATTCATATATAAAACCAAAGTCATACAGCTACAACAAATAAATAAACTTATCTCTAATTTCTCCCAAGCAAACTCCTTGAAGTTCCTCTGAATCTCTTCCTTTCTTTACAGCAGACAAAATTCCTCTTCGAAGTGGCAAGGAGGAAGAAATCTCTCACTTTCACTCCACTCTTACAATCTCTCGAAGAATTCCTCACAATTTAGACACTCTAGTAAATTCTCTATACACTAATGGAACCTCTCTAACCTCTAGGACTTTCTAATATCCAGGACCTTTCTAACGTCTAGGACATCCTCTATTTTTGGCCAAAATCTTCTTTTAAATATGTGGATGTGTTTCCCCAAGATTTGCCTAAGAACCCCTCCAAAATTTGTCCTCATCCAATGCTTTATTGGACACAACCGCCAGGCTCGCCGTCGGCGGCCTCAAGAGCACCGTCGGCGGGCCTTCTAAGTGAATTAAATCTGGAACCTCGGGAAAAGTCCATCGTTGGCACTGGTTGGCTCTCTGTCAGTGCTCTAGTTCAAATCTTCACATTTTGGTCATTTTCGCTCCAAATTGGCTCCTTTTTGCATCGTTTTGCTCCAATGATCCTAATTCATCATTCCTGCAACAAAACATCAAAAATACATTTCTTTAAAGTGTAATATCATCAAAAATAGTGTAAAATAGGTATTAAAATGTCAACATAATTTTCTTTGGTCAGGGGGCATTCAAGAAAAGTAACATCAGGCTCACCTCTATAGTGTCGGGCTTGAGCTTCGTAGTAAGCTATCTCGAAGTCAGAATGCCTCTGTAGGTACTCACTATCATATTCATGTCTATGTTCTAATCCCTCAATTCTTTCATTTCTTTTCTCTATACTCTTCCGTTGCAAGGCTAACTCATTCATTGAATCATGAAGGGTAGGAGAACTAGAGGAAGGAAGGTCATAACTAGTAGAGGGGATATCTCTACTAGTAGAAGGTTCTTTACTCCTACTCCTAGATCTCCATCCTTTATGGGATTCATATGTCTTTAAATTAGCTTTACTAATGGGTTTCATAGGGTAAACCCATTCTTCATGATCTTCATCTTCAACTCCAGGAAGTTGGCAAAGTGCATAAATGAAGTCAGGATGTCCCAAACCTCCACTTGATTCACTCCTTGTCGTGCTCAAAATATTCTTATAAATAATTCTCCCCACATTTATAGTATGATTGTTCTGAATAGAGAAATTTAGAATAGCTCTATCTCTTCTTACCTCACTAAGGTGATAGGTAGGTAACAGAGTAGAGGAAATAAAATAGTGCCACGCTTTAGATGTAGCATTCAACATGGAAGCAGAAAAATTTACCCGTTCTCGCTGCTTTATCTTCCATGTCTTTTTCCCATCCGTGATAAAGTTAGTGACATCGTTCAGTGGGCCTTCCATTGTACTGAAGGTTTCATAATTGCAGATATAGGAGTCTGGGACTTCATAAAATGAGTTAATGCGGGCGCCACTAAACTCAATAGAAAAACCTCTTACTCGAACGGTTCCGTCCTCATAATAGAATGCATTGGCATATAATTCTTTCACAACATTCACAGCAGCCTTATTGGTGGTATAATAGAAATTTTCCCACCTCCGTTCGGTAATAACTCGTTCGACTTCTCCTCCCGCATTCTTAAAAACACGATCTTATATACATTTGTTCCTTTGAAATATTAAAGTAAATTTCGATTGAGCCTTCGCATTGATGAAGCGAGACTCGTCAAACTCAAGTCGCCTCTTTTGTCACGGAGACATTTCAATTTAATCAAAATTATATAAAAAAAATTCCAAAATACACTTCAAATACTCAAATAATGGCTTCCAAGAGTACTCTAAGAGTTCAAAACTAAGTTCCATGAATTTCTTCCAAATATTTTCTCCACATTATCATTTTTTTTTGGATCTCTTCAATGTGGAAGAAATTCAAGGTGAAAATTAAATATTTTTAGTTTGGAGGGAAGCTCTTACCGAGAGATGATAAAATACAGTGTTTAAAAGCTTTGAAATTGACCCAAATCCAAGATCTTCAAGCCTTAGACCGAAATTTTCATTTTTTAAGAGGAAGGGGATGATGAATAGTGGCAGTTGACTAGCCAAAATTGCGGTTAAAAGTGTTTTTTTGGTATTTCACCGTTGGCGGAGTCGTCAGTGCCATCGGCAAGCTCTATTGATTAAAATAGCCTAAGTCGTGGGAAAAATCCACCATTGGCGGCGTCGATGGCGCCGTCGGCGAGATTTTCAAAATTAGTTCAATTCCAGATTTTTGCGATTTCGATCAATTTCAGGCCTCCTCGACATTCGTTCAATCATTCTAAACATAAATTTAAGTGATTAAATGATGTACTAACACAAATAAACATTCACAACACAAAACATTACAATTATATATAAAATCCAAGGGTACAATACACCTTACATGACACACATGAGTTTGGTATTTTCTCAACCTTAATACATCAATTCAGCGTCGCAATCCAAGCCACAAAACTCTAAACACTAAAAACATACATTTAATGCTCAATCTTAACTATATTGAGATCTAAAAGAAAAATTTGAAAGTAAAGCAAACACATAAGTTCAAATCAAATCACACATATAGACATATAGGTAGTAAAGTAAATCTACTACTCCTTCGATTCAATGCTTGTTTCTCCTCTGATATCGCCCATCGATTGAACATGAAAGAAGAGGTTATAGAAGGGTGAGTATGGGAATTCTTCAGTAGATTCCTCTTCTATCAATCCCATCTTTCTCATCAATAATATCAAACTTCCTTCGATATGTTCAAAGTGATCAAAATGCTCTTTCATCCTTCAGTCTAGATGATCAAAAAAATCAAAGATATTGTTAATTACATTCATAAAATTTTGTACCTCTTTCTCTAGCTTCCTTATTCTGCACAGGATCACTAGTGTCTTGTCTGGAACTAGAGGCTGAATAGGAAGTGAATTCTGAGATGATTTAATTGTAATAATAGTCATATCATTCTCATCTTCATTGGTTGGGAACTTATGGGTTGTGTCCAATGGCTTCCAAGGTAGAAGTATTGTTTCCCATTTCTCATAAGATACTTGGAACTAACTGCAAAGTAAGAAGATTGTTGAAGGATGTCCAAGCCCATAAGTTGATTCATGAACGATCCAGTCCATAACAGACTTCACAATTATCGATTCAACATTAATCGGCAGTCTCACTTGAATACAGTAATTTAGAATAACACTTTTTTAGTAACTTTACTGATCCTCGTTGTCGTAAATAGTTTTGTAGAAATGAACAAGTGCTAGTGTTTAGAAACGGGGTTTAGAAGTGTAGCAGAGAAACTAACATACCTGTTTTCTCTCATTTCCCAGTCTTCAGTCTCGTCCGTCAAAAATTAGTAGATCTCATTCATCAGATTTCTTATCAGGACAAACTTTGAATAATGGAAGGCAGGAACATTCTCCATCATATAAAACTCATTAATCTATGCAGGAGTAAAATTTATCCATCTGCCTTGCACATAGACGACTCTCTGGTTGATTCCTTGCAAATTAGCATAAAACTCCTTCACCACAAAAACAACTACGGCGGTAGTATTGTAGCACAACACTTCCCATCATCATTTCACAATCATCTCTTCAATTACTATCGAAGTATTGTTCAATCCTCGATTCACGACTCCTCTTTTTTTGATTAATCTCCTTTTTGTCAGCACTTTTTTGAACATTCGTTGCGCGTCAAAACTAATGAACTTTATTTTGTTAAACGATCGAAATCTAGGGTTTTCAATGGAATAAGAAGCCATAGGGATAAATTTGGTGGAGTTTCAATTTTGTTTTTGGGAAATATGAATTTAAGAACAGAGTTTAGAAGCTCATAGGGAGTAAATCTCGCCTAAAACTGCCAAAAGTTGACATCTCAAACTCTGGAAACCGTCATCTCGTCGTTCTCGCCGTCGGTGGTGTGGATGGCGCCATCAGCAAGCCTTGAGAATTAATTGTCTAGACTCTCGGGGAAAACCCGCCGTCAGCGGCGTCAAGTCCACCGTCGGCGCCCAATGCAAAAGTTTCATAGTTTTGCTCTGCTCCGAATGCGTTCCAATTTTCTCAATGGATCCAATTTTTATGATGATTCAAGGTTAAATACGAATAGTATAGTTCAATACTACCACAAACTAATGATAATTTCAAACAAAAACACTATAATCGCAATAAAAATAAAAATAACTATGGGTTACCTCTCATAAAGCGCTTGGTTTAACGTCGTCAGCCCGACATATTTAGATATTATTCAGGTTGACTGACCATTAAAACCTCTTTAAAATTTGGTCTTTTACCCTGACTTTAATCTGTGTCCATTAACTTTAAATCTATTTCCAGTCTTTTGGCCTTCAATTTTAACAGCTCCGTAAGTATAAACTCGAGTCACAGTAAAGGGTCCTAACCAACGAGACTTCAATTTGTAATAACTTCAGCCTTTTATTGTAAAGCAAAACTTATTGTCCAAGTTTAAAGTTCTTCTTGTTAATCTTTCAATCATGCCATAAGTTTAGTTTCTCTATATAATATCTGTCGTTATCATAAGATTCATTTCTTAATTCTTCTAATTCATTCATTTGTAACAATCTCTCTTATAAATTCTATCGTTATCATAAGACTCATTTCTTAATTCTTCCAATTCATTTAATTGTAACAATCTCTTCTTTCGGCATCTTTTAAATTATAATTGAATTCTTTAATAGCTCAATATGTTTTATACTCCAATTCTATTGGTAAGTGAAGTCTTTCTAAAAATCAGCCTGTAAGAAGTCATTCCAACATAAGTTTTATAAGCAGTCATGTATGCCCATAATGTAGTATCCAGTCTAGTAGACCAATCTACTCTACTAGGGTTTACAGTCTTCTTCAGTATTTATTTAATTCCTCTATTAGAAACTTCAGCTAACCCGCTGGTCTGAGGGTGATAGGAAGTAGAGATTTTATTAATAACATTAAGCTTTTCTGTCAATCTCTGAATTTATTTATTCCTGAAATGGGATCCTCCGTTAGTGATAATCATACTCGGCATTCCGTATATAGTAAAAATGTTTTTCATTAAAAATCTTGAAACACTTTTAGGGTCACAACTAGGTAAAGCTTCTGTTTCAATCCACTTTGAAACGTAGTCTACCGCAACTAATATGTATAAGTTCCCAAATGAAGGAATAAATGGTCTCATGAAATCCAATCCCCAAACATCAAAGATCTCAACTTCTAACATGAAACTCAGAGGCATTTCATTTCTTCTAGATATATTTCCTACTCATTAGCGTCGATCAAAAGTTTTTATGTATCTGTAAACATCTCTAAAGAGAGTAAGTCAATAGAATCCAGCTTGTAAAATTTTATAAGTTGTTTTATCGGTTCCAAAATGTCCTCCAAATTCAGAATCATGACATTTCTGAATGATTAGTTCAGTTTCTTTATAAGAATCCCAAAATATCCTCCAAATTTAGAATCATGACATTTCTGAATGATTAGCTCAGTTTCTTCATAAGGTACACAGTCTTCCAAATTCAGAATCATGACATTTCTAAATGATCAGCTCAGTTTCTTCATAAGGTACACATCCTTCAAATTCAAAATCATGACATTTCTGAATGATCAGCTCAGTTTCTTCATAAGGTACACATCTCAAAAATTCAGAATCATGACATTTCTGAATAATTAGTTCAGTTTCTTCATAAGGTACACATCTTCTCATAATAGGAATACATTGTTTATATAAATAAGGCTCATCCCAAAAATATGCTTTTGCATCATGAATGAATTTTCTAAATTTCTGAATGATTAGCTCAGTTTCTTCATAAGGTACACATCTTCTCATAATCAGATCCTTAATTTATATAAATTAGACTCATCCTAAAAATATCCTTTCGTATCATGAATAAATTTTCTTTATTGTTTTAATGTCAGCATAGGTGGAAAAATATCACTTACAATAAAATTAACAATATCAGCATACCATGGTATTTTCCACTCGTTAATAATATAGAGTTGTTCATCAGGGAAACTGTCCGTAATTTCATTGTCGTTGTCAGATAATTCATGATATTCTAATCTCGACAAATGATCAGCAATTTGATTATGAGTTCCTTTTCTATCATTAACCATAAAATCAAATTCTTGCATCAAAAGTATCCATCTAATTAACCTTAGTTTAGCATCCTTCTTTTGCAAGATATTTAATAGCAGAGTGATCAGTATGCACAATACATTTAGCTCCAATTAAATACGATCTAAATTCATCAAAAGTATCCATCTAATTAACCTTGGTTTGGCATCCTTCTTTTGCATTAGATATTTAATGGAGTGATCAGTGTGCACAACACATTTAGTCTCAATTAAATAAGATCTAAATTTATCAAAAGCATACACAATAGCCAGTAACTCTTTTTCACTAATAGTGTAGTTAATTTGAACATCATTAAGAGTTTTACTAGCGTAGTATATAACTTTAAAAATCTTATCACACCTTTGTCCATGAACAACTCCAATAGCATAATCACTAGCATCGCACATCACTTTGAATAGTTTCTTCTAGTTAGGTGAAACTATTATAGGGGCTGTAATTAGCTTTTCTTTTAATAACTCAATGGCATTTAAACAGTTTTCAGTAAACTCAAATTTCTTGTCCTTTTCTAAAATTTGGCATAGAGGTTTGGTAATTTTTGAAAAATCTTTTAACGCCTGTAAAAACCAACATCTGAAAACTTCTAACTTCTCTTACACTAGTAGGAGGTGTTAGTTTAGATATAACTCGGATTTTTGTGAAACTCCTAACCTCTCTTACATTAGTAGGAGGTGTTAGTTTAGATATAACTTGAATTTTTGTCTCCTAACCTCTCTTACATTAGTAGGAGGTGTTAGTTTAGATATAACTTGAATTTTTGCAGGTTGTTTAGTAACTTTTGAAAAATCTTTAATAAAACGCCTATAAAATCCAACATGTCCAAGAAAACTCCTAACCTTTCTTACATTAATAGGAGGTGTTAATTTAGATATAACTTGAATTTTTGCAGGGTCTACTTCTATACCATTTTTTGAAATTTTATGCCCTAACACAATTCCTCCTGCAACCATAAATTGAAATTTCTCCCAATTTAGAACCAAATTTGTTCTTTCGTGTAACTCCAAAACTTTTTCAAGATGATTTAAGCATGCGTCAAATTATGTTCCAAATATAGAGAAATCATGCATAAACACTTTTACTCCATCATCAATTAACTTACTAAATATAGACATCATACATCTCTGAAATGTTGCAGGTGCATGCATAATCCAAAAGGCATTCTTCGAAAAGCAAAAGTTCCAAATGGACTAGTAAATATTGTCTTTTCTTGATCCTCAGGAGAAATTAAAATTTGATAGTAGCTGGTATATCTATCTAATAAACAAAAATATTTGTGCCCAGCAAGTCTATCCACTATTTGGTCTAAAAATGGTAAAGGAAAGTGATCTTTCCTTGTGGCAGTATTTAATACCTATCAGACAATTAAACCCAATATAGGTATTAATTCATAATTCCCTTGTGCTTCAGCAGTCACCCCTCTTTTCTTGGGAACACAATGAATTAGACTTACCCAAGCACTGTCTGAAATATGATATATAATTCCCGTGTCCAACCATTTCAAAATTTCCTTCTTGACTACTTCTTTCAACATTGGGTTTAATCTCCCTTGTGGATCAACTCTTGGTTTATATTGTTCATCCAGTATAATTCTGTGCATACAGATTGAAGGACTGATTCTTTTAATATCAGCTAAGGTTCAACTAAAAGCTTTCTTATATCTTTTTAATGTATCCAAAAGTTTTTGCTCTTGGAAATCTTTTAACTTTGAAGATATAATAATAGGTAATGTAGATGAGTTTCCTAGAAATACATACTTCAAGTGGTTAGGCAATGTTTTCAACTAAAGTTCAGGTGCTTCTATAATTGACAGAACTAGATTATTATCGGCATTTTCTGTAATATCCAGCATCTCGAATCTTTCCTGAACATAATCTAACTCTTCATTTTCTATTTCATCCAAAGTAACTTCATCTTTGTTTTCAAAATCTTTTTTCTCTTCAAAATATTCTTTAAAATGCTTGTTCAATTGATGTTCACTAATTTTCATGCAAAAACATTCACTCTCTTTCAACAGCAGGGTATTTCATAGATTTTGCAATGTTAAAAGTCACTTCTTGATTGTTAACTCTCATAGTTAATTCTCCCTTTTGAACATCTATCATAGCTCTTCTAGTAGCTAAAAAGGTTTCACTAAAATTATAGGTATTTCTTTATCTTCCTCCATATCTAAAATAATCAAATCCACAGGAAAGATAAATTTATCAACTTTTACTAACACATCTTCTATAACTCCCATAGGATAAGTAACTGAACGATCTGCTAATTGAAGAGTTACAGAAGTAGGTGAGACTTCTCCTAATCCTAATCTTTTAAAAATTGATAGAGGCATAAGATTAATGTTGGCTCCCAAATCACATAAAGCTCTTCCATAAAATCTTTCACTGATAGCACACGGTATAGTGAAACTTGGATCTTTTAATTTTTCAGGAAGCTTTTTTGAATAATTACACTACACTCTTCGTTAAGTGCAGCAGTCTCATTATCAGTGAAGTTCCTTTTCTTGTTCAAAAAATCTTTCACAAAATTCACATAATTGGGCATTTGCTCTAAAGCTTCTACGAAATGAATATTTACCGTTAATTTCTTAAGAATTTATATAAACTTGGAAAATAATACTTTTTGTGTTGCTTCAATCTTTGAGGAAACGGTGGTGGAGGTTTCTCTACAGTAATTTTCATTACTGTAAGTTTATATTCTAAATCTGGGTATTCATGATCCTTTTCTTTTTCTGTATCTACTTTCTCTTTTTTAGTTCCTTTTTTTTCTGCACTTTTGTTTCCAATTCTTTTCCACTTCGTAATTGTATCACTTCTATCTATTTGTTTCCTTGATCTTTAGCATTTGGTTCCACAATACTAGAAAAGTTCCCAATGTTTGTTATTAAGCGCAGTAGCGATATGCCCCAATTGATTTTCAATATTCTTGATAGCAGTTCCTTCATTTTGTAACTAGATTTCTTGAATTTGTAATTGATTTCCTTGATTCTGCAATTGTTGACCCATGTTCAGTATTAGCTCTTCCATAGACAATTTATTTTCCTTAAATTAAGTGTTACTATTAAATCCTGGAGGATAAGAAGGTCTATAATTAGTATTTCCTTTGTTGGATGAATTTCCCAATAGGTTTACTCGGTTGTTTGCCCAATTTTGATTTGTAGAAGAATTGTTATTCCAATTAAAGTTAGGATGATTCTTCCAACATGGGTTATAATAGTTTGAATAAGGATTGTAAGGTCTATTAATAATAGCATTTAAAGTCTCATAAGAAGGTTGAACATCCACAAACTTCCCAGATGAATTCTCTTCCATCATAGTAGGTGTTGGAGTATATTCATTCCATAATGATCTAATTTCTTTGATATTACAGCAATCTCTGAAGCTACAATAGATATTGCATCAAAATCGTGGATACTAGCTACTCTTTTAGGATTTACCCTTTCAGAAGGCCATTGAAAATTTTTGGTAGCCATCTCTTCTATTAACGAGTAAGCCTCATCAAAAGGTTTTGACATTAAAGAACCACCAGACGCAGCATCTATAATCGATCTAAGAGATCCCACTAGTCCATTGTAAAAAGTTTGAATTATCAACCAATCTGGTAACGAATTATGTGAGCACTTCCTAAGAAGAACTTTAAATCTCTCTCAAGCTTCATATATCGACTCTCAAACAATCTGAAAAAAATGATGTTATGTCATTTCTAAGTTTAGCGGTTTTGGATGAAGGGAAATATTTGGATAGAAATTTCTATGAAAGTTCTCCCCAAGTTCTAATAGATCTAGGTGTAACCCAATTTAACCACATCTTAGCCTTATCCTTATGTGAAAAAGGAAAAAGTCTAAGTCTAACAGCATCATTTGAAACTCTGTCATTTCTAAAGGTAGCACAAAGTTCTAAAAAACTAGCGAGGTGTAAATTAGGATCTTCATTTGGTGTACCTCCAAATTAATTATTTTGTACCATTTGGATAATAGCAGGTTTGATTTCAAATGAATTAGTAGCTACATCAGGATTTTGGATAGATAAGTGAATTTCATCTGCTGTAGGCACAAATGAATTAGCAGCTACATCAGGATTTTGGATAGATAAGTGAATTTCATCTGCTGTAGGACTTAGGTCTAGGTTGACGTTCATTTTCTATGTTTTCATTGTTCACATTGTTTTCCATTGTGTCAGGATTTCTAGGTTCTTTTTCTTTGTTTTGTAATTCTCCAAACAGTGCGTTCTAATTCCAAATCGTAGGGTACAAGATTTTCAGGTCCAAATTTACACATACAATTGAAATCAGTACACAAAAAAGTAGTTAACTAAACATGAAAATAAGTTGTATTTCAAGTAAATATTTTCTAATAGTCCTAATTTGTTTGTCACTCTAATTATGATTTTTTTTAAATCTAATCTTTACTCCCTGACAACGACACTAAAAACTTGACAGCGACTTTATATAAGCTTAAAAATACAAGAATTTAATACTGCTGCTAGAAGATTTAAATCCCCGGCAACGGTGCCAAAAACTTGACAACGGTTTTAGATTTGATAAAGATGTGTATAAAATATTCAATAATTACAAATTCACACTTATCAACGCAAGTACACTTATCGCTCAAGTAATACAGGGCTCTAATGGAGTCCTGGATATCAATCCCACAGGGAGTAATATTAGAGGCTACGAACTAAGATTTAAAAAATCAATACTTAACCACAACAATATAGTTCAAATTACATATTTGTCACTAATAGGAAATTGAAATAAAAATGTAATTTTAATAAACTCTTAATTAACTAGTTCTACTAATAAAGTTTCTAATGTGAAGTTTAATAAATAATAACGCATCCTTCTCCTTGTCAAGAAATATAAGTGAATGGATAAATTGAATCAGTTCAAATTATATTGTGCTAAATAGGAGCATACATATTCTTTACCCTTTGGACTAGGCATAAAGAACATTAACTAATCTTATGCTTGGTTACTGAATCTGCGGCTAGGCTTGGAGGAGACCGGCTCTCACTTCGGAGCTCTCATGTTCTCCTTGCCTAAGGGCTAACATCTATACTTCAGCACCCAAATGATAGGAACGAATTGAGAATTTTAGTTTATCACTCTAAAATTTCCAATTCTACGCCTGATAATTTTTATTTCCCTATCTATTTGCACCCAACTTTCAAGGACTTTGACCTCCCTAAATTTTGGATTTAATCTTCACTTTAGTTGTAAAACTAAACATATTTTAACAAATTAATTGGCCAGATTGAAATTAAATTAAGATTGAAGTGAAAAGATCATCACAACTTCTTATACTTTCTCATGGCACAACCAATTTAAATCACCATTTCACAAAATCTCATGACAAGGAGAAAGACAGAGAAAACTACTCAGAACTCATGGAGAAGATACGACAAACCTTAGAATTTATATATATAAGCAAAGTCATAAAAACTTCAATAAGTAAATACAACTTATCTCTAATTCCTCTTCAAGCAAACTCCTCAAAGTTCCTCTGAATCTCTTCCTTTCTTTACAGCACACAGAATTCTCATTTAAAGCAGCGAGGAGGAAGAAATCTCTCACTTTCCTTCCACTCTTACAATCTCTCGAAGAACTCCTCACACTCTAAAGGGCACCACAAAAAACAAAAACTTAGCGGACACCCCTCCTTTTTAGCCTCCAAATTGTTTCTTTTAAAGTTGTAGAAGAGTTTTCCCAAGCGTCCCTTCAAAAATCATCCACATTCAATGCATCTGTTGAGAGAACTGACACCGACGTGCTCACCATCGGTGGCCTCGATGGCGTCATCGGCAGCCTTCTAGAATATTTAATTCTGGACTCTCGGGAAAAACCCACCATCGGTGGCGTCGAGCCCATCGTCGGCGCCCAAGATCAAATCTTCATATTTAGGTCCTTTTTGCTCCAAATTCGCTCTTTTTTGCATCTTTTTGTTCCAATTACCATAATTCAACATATATGCAACAAAACATCAAAATTACATTTCTTTAAAGTGAAATATCATCAAAATCAGTGTAAAATAGGTATGAAAATCTCAACATATTTTTTTTGGTCAAACCTAAAATAATTTTCTTAAGGACATAAGTTTTATTTTGATTGAGTTATTAACCTTTATTTAAAGTGCAATATCATTAAAAACAGTATAAAATAGGTATGAAAATCTCAACATATTTTCCTTTAAAAGTGCAATATCATCAAAAACAGTATAAAATAGGTATGAAAATCTCAACATATTTTCCTTTGGTTACCAAGGACAAAGGGTTTGGAGAACCACCCACATTAGTCTTCAAAGAGGCAAGGGAATCAAACTAGACATGTGTAGGCTAGGATTCAAGGTTGCAACTGGAAGTGTGAAGTGCAAGTATATGTACTTGACCAAGCCACATCACCCAGGGTCAACCCTAAGGTAAGAGAATCATATGGGGAACCCGTCTTGAGCNTATGCAACAAAACATCAAAAATACATTTCTTTAAAGTGAAATATCATCAAAATCAGTGTAAAATAGGTATGAAAATCTCAACATATTTTTTTTGGTCAAACCTAAAATAATTTTCTTAAGGACATAAGTTTTATTTTGATTGAGTTATTAACCTTTATTTAAAGTGCAATATCATTAAAAACAGTATAAAATAGGTATGAAAATCTCAACATATTTTCCTTTAAAAGTGCAATATCATCAAAAACAGTATAAAATAGGTATGAAAATCTCAACATATTTTCCTTTAGTCACCAAGGACAAAGGGTTTGGAGAACCACCCACATTTGTCTTCAAAGAGGCAAGGGAATCAAACTAGACATGTGTAGGCTAGGATTCAAGGTTGCAACTGGAAGTATGAAGTGCAAGTATATGTACTTGACCAAGCCACATCACCCAGGGTCAACCCTAAGGTAAGAGAATCATATGGGGAACCAGTCTTGAGCTCCCACATATTGGCTCTACCTACTAAGTGCTCGAGGTTAGAACCAACATGTGAAACTTCAAGATTAGCAAAGAAGAGTTTAAATTTTCTATTGGTTAGAGCATCATCACTAGTCCTCTAGGAAAGTCAACAGGAAAGTCTTATGACTATATCCCAGGCTCCTAAGGAAGAAAGACTAATCCTCAACGAAAAAAGAGATCAAAAAATGGACCCACAATAGGTTTGGTGTGTTAGGTGAGCAAACCTCACGTATTGGCATTGACCGACAAGATCAACAAACCACCACAACTGTCTAAACTGACAAGCTCGAAGCACAAGAGAGAAAATCTGACGAAGGTTTNCGTCTTGAGCTCCCACATATTGGCTCTACCTACTAAGTGCTCAAGGTTAGAACCAACATGTGAAACTTCAAGATTAGCAAAGAAGAGTTTAAATTTTCTATTGGTGAGAGCATCATCACTAGTCCTCTAGGAAAGTCAACAGGAAAGTCTTATGACTATATTCTAGTCTTCTAAGGAAGAAAGACTAATCCTCAACAAAAAAAGAGATCAAAAAATGGACCCACAATATGTATGGTGTGTTGGGCAAGCACACCTCACGTATTGGCATTGACCGACGAGATCAACAAACCACCACAACTGTCTAAACTGACAAGCTCGAAGCACAAGAGAGAAAATCTGACAAAGGTTTAGATTAGGGAGTATAAAAGGACTCCTTAAAGGGATCGGAAGGTGTACCTTCAGGATGTCAATTTCAAGAGTGAATTTGAAATTCATAAGTAATTTGTGCTTGCTAATCCAAGTGAGCGGCTACGCAACATATTTACAGAGAAAACCATTAGGGAAACTGACAGCCGCTGAGAAAATTTGATTCAATTTCGACATTTTGATTTTTAATTTTGATTTTGACTTTGATTTTAATTTTGATTTAGAGAAAATTTATTTACATAAGGTGAAAATATGTGAAGAGATTGGATCAAGATGGAATGCACAGGGACTCATGTCTAACTCAAAAGATATTGAAAGTGCAAAGAAATGAGAATAGGATGCCTTAACCCTTCAAGGTGGTCTTAAGCCAATCTCAAAAGATGAGAATAAAACACTGTGCTCCATTTAACATGGCTTTAAGCCTATCTTGAAAGATTTTGTGCAGAGAATCAGATGACGTATGCCATTTAAGGTGGCCTTAAACCGATCTTGAAATATGAGAGTAGGGTGTCGTGTGATACGCCAAAAAATGTACTATTTTTAATGCAATATTTTATGATGATATTGCACTTTAAATGTATGTTTTCTTGTGTTTTTGGTTGTAGATACATCAAATTGAAGAAATTGAAATGATCGAAATAAAAGAACAAAAATGGACCAAAACAGAGCAAACCTGAGCAAATTGGGTAGAACCGGAGCTCACCGAAGTCAAGGGGACCTAAACTAGGCAGTTAAGTGCCTCTGTATGGCGCTTAAGCACCCAAATATGGAACTTAGGTGCCACCAGACAGAGAGAGGGGGCGCTTAAGCGCACAAAAATTGGCACTTAGGTGCAAAAGACAGTTTTCAACATATCTTCTAGAATATACATCATATTTAGACAATTTTTGTAGTGTTGCATTGTGTATATCTTGGAAAATTAATTGGAAATGAGAAAAGGGACTTTCTAAAAAAATTTGAAGCAGTTATATGGAGTTATAAAGAGTCACTTGAGGCACCATTTGGAAGATTCATTGAATCTGTATATTTTTGAAGAGACACTTAAGCATCTCTTTGGAAATTATAAAAAAAGGATTGGAAATATTTTTAAAATAACTCTTCGATTCTTGAATCAATTGAAAAAGGAAAAGAAGGCTTGTAGAAGAAGAAGAAGAAGGCTGGGCGTGAGCCCCAAGTGGGGTGACATGGTGAGAGAGAAAGAAAGAGAGTGAGGGATTTCTTCTTTTCTTTTCACTTTGTTCTTAGAGAGGATTGTAAGGAGATTGCTTATGCTATACAAGGAGAATTTGATTTACATCAGAGATAAGTATTTTCATTGTATTTTGATTTGAATTTAATACCATTTTTGTATGGTTTTAAAGTCTAGTTCAATGAAAATTTCTTGTTGTTTCTCCTTGTGTAGTGAGTAGTTTTCTTTACTCTTCCCTTTTACAATAAATTAATATGCATGTCTAGGATATAGAATTGAGTAGAGTGAGAACATATTGTGATGATTTTACTTTATTCTTCATTTACATGTAAACTTAATCAACTTGCATGTTAAAATCAGTTGTGATTACATGTAAGATCCAAGATGGTGTTGTCTCAATCAATTGTGGTAGAATCACATGAGATTGTATGGATGAGAATGTAGTCCATATATTTGAGTGTAAATAAATAGTTAAATAATCTTTAATGGGTGTAGAATTATAGGACTTTAGAGTGACAAGCTAAAGCCCCCTAATTTGGTTTATTATTTTAGGTTTTGATGAGAGATATTAGCCTCCAGGTGGAGGGACAAGAAACTCTAGAGTGAGAGCTAGTATCTTTCTTGCCTAGCCCATATTCAGAACTATTCAAACTTTAGATTAACCGATGTTCTTCATAGCATCTCTAATAAGGGTAAAGAATATAATTGCTCTTATTTGTCACAATCTCTCTCGCTACTTGTTTTACTTTTACACATGTCATTAATTTCATTGTATGAGGAAGAGTACTTTTAATATATTAAACCCCACTTTTTGATTTTTATTAAGTATTTTAGTTTAGAAGTAAAAGTATTATTGTAGTGATAATTGTAGGATATAATCAAAACCAAACCTTTATCGGCCTTCCAAGCTAGGGTGTGTTATTTTAAACTAAAACTTCTTTTGAAAGCCACTGTTATTAACCTCAATCTCTAGGGGATCGATATTTAGGGCTTAATCAGAAAGCTCTATATCACTTGATAATGATACGTATACTTGCATAGAATCCCTAATAATATATTCAAAATCTTATTTTGCTTGGGATCAAGTTTTTGGTGTCGTTACTGAGGATTAAAATCTTCAAGCAGTGGTGCCAAATTCATAAATCCTTACATAAAAAAAATATTGGGATCAATTTTTTGGCACCAATGTGGGGGATTAAAATCTTCAAGTAGTGGTGTCAACTTCATAAATCCTTACATATAAAAAATATCGTTATCAAGTTTTTGGCACCGTTGTTGGGGATCGCAATGATTGATCTTGACTTTTAGGAAAATTTTAGTTGAAGTAATTAGGATTAGACTTGGAGAATTGTATTGTCGTTAAAATTGTTTTTGTGTGAAAGGTGTTTTATTTTTGTATGAAAAAGTGATGTGAAAAAACTATCAGTGTGAAAAAAAAGTGTTTGTGAAAATGTTTTGTTGTGTTGAGTATCTTTTTTGTTTTATTTGTTTTATTTTTAATGTGTTGTTTGTTGCGTTGTGTATGCAACATAAAGGATCTAAAAGACTTGTGTCTTATGATCCTGAGTTAGAAAAAAGAAAAAAGATCAAAAAATAGAAAGGACTTGAAAAACTCGAAATGGAAATGGAAAACACTCAAAAATTGAACCACGAACAGTATGAAGTTCAATAACTTGAAAAATCATCATAAACCATTGAGGGATTATGTAAATCCAAAGATATATGAAATTCACTTAATTATACAAACCCCAGCTGTAGAAACTGACTTGTTTGAACTAAATCCAGCGATTATCCAACTAGTGCAGAACAACCAGTTTGGGGGAACTCCTTCGGGAGGATCCCTATTTACAATTATCAAGTTTTCAAGAACTTTGTGCTACATTTCATTATAACAGCATGTCTGACGATGTTGTTAGACTAAGGTTTTTTCTTTACTCACTAGGTAATAAGGCTAAAATGTGGTTATGTTCATGAGCACCTAGCTCTATTAAAAATTGGGAGGAGTTAACTCAGAAATTTCTAGCTAAGTATTTTCCACCTTTAAGGACGGCTAAACTTAGAAACGATATTATCTCATTTTTTCAGTATAAAGAGGAATCAATATACGAAGCCTGTGAAAGATTTAAGGAAGTCCTAAGAAAGTGTCCACACCATGCTCTGCCTGATTGGTTAATCATTCAAACTTTTTACAATGAGTTAGTAGGATCCCTTAGGTCTACAATTGATGCTAGCATTGGTGGATTATTAAGGTCAAAACCATTTGATGAAGCATATGTGTTAATTGAAGAAATGGCTACAAATGAATTCAATGGCCCCTTGCAAGGATAAATCCTAAAAATGTAGCCAGTGTTCATGATATAGATGCGATTGCAATTCTTGCATCTCAGGTTGCTACAATATTAAAGAAGTTGACCAACTTGGAATGAACCTGCTTCAATTTACTCCAGTAAGTGAGGAAAGTTCATTAGGGCATATAATTGATTCTAAATTATCATATGAGACTTTAAATACCATAAACAGCCCGAATTCTAACTTTTACAACCTAAGTTGGAAGAACCATCCTAATTTTAACTGGTATCATACTACTAGGGGAAGAAACCAACAATGGGGAAATAATCATACAAATCCTAATGGAAGTTGGAATAATCAATGGAACACAAACTATAGACCTTCATATTCACCGGACTCTAACAATGATTAATAATTTGAGGATAAGAAAATGTCTATAGAAGAAGTGGTATTGCGAATGGGAAACCAATTGCAAAGTCAAAATGTTGCGATTAGAAACTTATAAAATAAACTTGGACAAATTGCTAATTCACTTAACAATGAACCACAAGGAACTCTTCCTAGCAACACTGAGATCAACCCTAAAGAGAAAATTAATAAATAAGTAGAAGCTGTCTAATTAAGAAGTTAAAGAGATATAAAGGATGTGGTTAGAAAAGAGAAAGAAGTTGTGAGAGAAACAAAGAAAACTAATAGACCTAAAGAACATGTTTCTAAGGATCTAAAAAATTTAATGTCTCCAACTAAAATCAATTTAGAAAGACTACCGCCTCCCTTTCCTCAAAGACTTAGACAGTATAAGTTGGATAAACAATTTTCAAAGTTCATGGAAATACTTAAGAAGTTACCGATAAATATTCCTTTCGCTGAAGCTTTGGAACAGATGCCAAATTATGCAAAATTTATGAAGAAGATATTAAACAAGAAAAAGAAATTTGGGGATTACAAGACAGTTGCACTAAGTTAGGAGTGCAGCGCTATATTTCAGAAAAAGCTTCCTAAGAAACTTAAAGATCCTTCTAGCTTAACAATTCCTTGTGTATTTGGAGAAAGATTATGTGTAAAAGCTTTATGTGATTTAGGATCGAGCATTAATGTGATGCCTCTATTAATATTTAGAATGTTTGGTTTAACTGATTTTTCTCCCACTATAGTAACCCTTCAGTTAACTGATCGATCTATCATTTACCCAAAAGGGGTTATAGAAGATGTGCTTGTTAAAGTGGATAAATTTATCTTTCCTTTGGACTTTATTGTATTAGTTATGGCGGAAGATAAAGAAAATCTAATCATTTTAGGGAGACTTTTCCTTGTTACTGGACAAGCTATGACAGATGTGCAAAAAGGAGAGTTGACTATGAATATTAATGACCATGAAGCCACTCTTGATGTTTTAAAGACTATGAATTATCCAGTTGAGAGAAAATTTGATGATTGTTTTTTGATGGATGAAATTGATTATCCAAGTAAAGACCATTTCCCAGAAATTTTTTAGAGTAAGTTAACAAATGAAATCAAAATGAACTTTCATGATGAGTTTAAAAAATTGTTTAAATAAGACTGTATGTATGTTCAGAAGAGGTGCAAAATGATGGATGACACCAAAAATCGTAAACTTTTAACTCTGTATGTTGAAAAACCTCATGAACTTAAGATGAAGGTATCCTATACTCGACTCAAGCATAAGAAGAACCTGAATTGAATGATGAAGTCAGTACAAGATCTCCTAAGAAAGAGTTATTCAAAATCATTAAATGTCATATTCCATGGTATACAAACAAAATGAATGAGATTCTGATGTTGGGGCAACCAAAGTAAACATTGGATACATCGGGTCATCGATGTTAGACCAAGCGCTTCATGGGAGTTAACCCATGGTTATCTTTGTTATTTGTTTAGTGTGATTGTTGTTATGTTGGATTTGATAATAGTGAGATGTTGGACTTCGATGTGTGTTTGATGTGTAAGAGTGGATTGGATTAATGTTGTGAGGTAATTCCTTCGTCATGTCAAGATTTGTATATGATTTCAGGTAGTAGTAGGTTGAAAAGTCTGTTACGACTTAGTTCTCAATAGGAGATGAGCATTACCTTGAAGCATGTAGATTTTAAACTTAGACCACTCCATGTCAACTGTATTACTTCCTTTATCTGACTTTGTCTTCACCGGGAAAGGTCATGAACTTACTTAGTGAATAATATCTGGATAAACTGCACTATTTTTATTTACCAAGTTGTGTATACCTTAGACTTAGAGTAACCTTAAAATTGGCACACATGAGGGAATTCTAGTCCATGTGTGATAATGATATAAGGTTTCATAACACACCAACGTTATTAATGTAGTTTCTTCTATTATAAATTGAAATGAAGGAGGGGAAATGTGAGTAGAAGGGAGAACGGATTAGCCTCAGTTGTTGTTTGTTTATGAATCTATGTATTGGAGTTTGTGTGTTTAGGTTTGTGAGTCAAGTTTAATGAGTCGTTGGAGATGACAAAACTTATCTTAATATCTTAAACTTGTCAGCATCTAACAATTCCCTTATAAAGTTTAAAATGTGTTCTTGTTTAATCTTCAGATTGTACCTATTCTACTATTTAAAACTCCTTTATTGTGTTATGTCAAGCATGTTTAGGCTAGATTTACTTTCTACTGCAATATTCTACCATGTGTTATTTGTTGATATTTTTTTAGGATGTGTAGTAAATTGTAAAAGTGATCTTTTCCTGCCGCATATTTTTGTACTTCATTGTTACACAAATTTTTGCTTAAGTTTGAAGAGAAAAGAAAAATGTTTCAAATTTACACCTTACTTATTTTCAAAAGTACTACAAATAAAGTAGTATATTATTTGTAATTATTATTGTTATGTGGAGTCACCTTAAGGATGTTAGAGTTTTATGTATAGAAATGGAGTAGGAAAACTTAGTTGATATTTTTAGTGAAAAGGGTGAACCTAAAATTAAGGATATTTATTGGAGAGCTTGGGAAAATGAATAACTATATTTAGTAGGAAAAATTGTATTTTTTTGAAAAATTAAGGATTTTTAGAAATTTTATATTCGAACATTTAAGGCTCTTTTAGATAGTAATTTTAAATAATAAAATAAAAAATAACATCTTTTCAAGTGAAGGAAAGTAATAAGTTTTAACTTTAGAGGAGGATAGTGGAATTCAAAATTATTTAAGGACTTCTCCATAAATAGTAATTCTCACATACAAAAAAAAGAAAAAAAATAAATGGATAAAAAAGATCCTGAAAAAAGAAAAGGAAAATGAAAAAAAAAGAAAAAAAAAGTGAGGAGAAGCTTGAGGAGAAGTCCTAATCAAAAATTAGTTTCACTTGAGTCTTTCTAGAGTAAAGAACTTAGAATAATCCTAAGCTTGATGTTTATACTTATATTAGTAAAAATTATTTTCAAGAGAGTTCTTAAGTCTAGAAAGTAAAGTTCACTGGATCCAAAGTTTGAAAAATTAACATATATTTCTGAACTAGATAAGAAAACAAATTTCCAAATTTGATGATAAATATTTTAGACCCTGGACTAGTTTCATTCACTAGAAGTTCTTCTATTTTTAACTATCACATTTTTAGAATAAAAGTTTAGCAATTCTAAAGGATAACTCATTAACTCTAATCTACATAAATTATTTTTAAAATGTAGTATTACTTGAGGACAAGTAATGTTTAAATTTGGGGGATTTTGATACGCCTAAAAATGTACTATTTCTTATGCTATATTTTATGATCATATTGCACTTTAAGGGTATTTTTTCTTGTATTTTTGGTTGCAGATACATCAAATTGAAGAATTTGGAGTGATTGGAGCAAAAGGAACAAAAATGGACCAAAACGGAGCAAATCGAAGCAAATCGGGTCAAACCGGGGCACAACGGAGTTAAGAGGACTAAAAATGGGCACTTAAATGCCTATGCCCATCACTTAAGCACCCGAATATGGCACTTAGGTGCCACCAAACAGAAAATGGGGCGCTTAAGCGCCCAAAAGTCGGAGCTTAGGCGCCAAAGACGGTTTTCAACATATCTTCTAGAATATACATCAGATTTTGACAATTTTTTAAGTGTTGCTTCATGTGTCTCTTGGTAAATTTGGTAGAAAGGAAAGAAAGGACTTTCTAGAAGAATTTTGGGTGGTTATATAGATTTATTAAGAGTCACTTGAGGCACCATTTGGAAAATTTATTGAATCTGTACATTTTTTAAGAGACACTTAAGCATCTCTTGGGAAATTATAAAAAAGGCTTGGAAATGTTTTTAAAATAACTCTTGGACTATTAAATCGATTGAAAAAGGAGAAGAAGACTTGGGCGTGAGCCCCAAGTGGGGCGATAAGGTGAGAGAGAAAGAGTGAGAGTGAGAGATTTCTTCTTTTCTTTTCACTTTATTTTTGGAGAGGATTGTAAGAAGATTGCTTGTGCTATACAAGGAGAGTTTGATTTACATCAGAGATAAGTATTTGCATTATATTTTGATTTGAATTTGGTGCTTTGTTTGTATGGTTTCAAAGCCTTGTTCAATGAAAAGTTCTTGTTGTTTCTTCATGTGTAGTGAGTAGTTTTCTTTATTCTTTCCTCTTATAATGAATTAGTATGTATGTGTAGGGTATAGAATCGAGTAGAGTGATAATATATTGTGATGATTTTACTTTGTTCTTCATTACATGTAAACTTGATCAACTTACAAGTTAAAATTTGTTGTGAGAACATCTAAGATCCGGGATGGTGTTGTCTCAATCAACTGTGGTAGAATCACATGAGATTATATGGATGAGAACGTAGTCCATATAGTTGAGTGAAAATAAATAGGAAAATATTCTTTAATGGGTATAGAATTAGAGGACTTTAGAGTGACAAGCTAAAGCCTAATTTGGTTTATTGTTTTAGGTTTTAATGTGAGATGTTAGCCTCTAGGTGGAGGGATAAGAGGGAACTCTAGAGCGAGAGTTAGTATCTTCCCTACCTAGCCCATCTTCAGAACTATTCAAACTTTAGATTAACCAATATTCTTTATAGCATCTCTAGTAAAGGTAAATAATTTAATTGCTTCTATTTGTATCAATCTCTCTCACTACTTGTTTTACTTTTACACATGTCACTAACTTCGTTGTATGAGGAAGATTACTTTTAATATATTAAACCCTACTTTCTGATTTTCACTAAGTATTTTAGTTTAAAAGTAGAAGTAGTATTGTAGTGATAATTGTAGGATATAATCAAAAACAAACCTTTATTGATCTTCCAAACTATGGCATGTTCTTTTAAATTAGAACTTCTCTTGAAAGCCACCATGATTAACATCGATCTCTGTGGGATCGATATTCGGAGCTTAATTTTAAAAATTTTAGTTAGATTTTGGTTCTAAAAAAGTATTACTTAAGATTATTTTATTAAAAAATGATTTTATTAATGTATTTATTTTTTTGAAATTTTTTGTTTTCACTTTGAAGAAGTTTTATTTAAGTTTTATTTTGAAATTTTTTATTTTGGTTGTATTTTTTAAAAGGCTTTCTTTTGGTTTAATTTTGAAAAGATTATGTATTATAAGGGTTATAATTGAATTTTATTATATTTTGAAAAAGTTTACATTTTATGTTTTTTTTGAATTTTTTTTGTGATGAAAAAGTTTTATTAAGTTTAATTTTTGAAAAAGATTTTTTTCTATTTTTCTTTTGGAGAATTTTTTGTTTTTTTTTCTTTTGAAAAACATCTTTTGCTAAATTTTATATTGGAAAATATTTATTCAATTTTCTTAGAAAATGTTATATTTTGAGAGGTTTTATTTAATTTTCTTATAAAAAGATTATTTTTTTTGGAAATGTTTTGTTCTAATAAGTTCTTATTTGAATTTAGTTTTGAAAAGATTTTTTTTTTAAAANGGCTGTTTGGTGGCCGGCTTTAAGGTTTCCCGGTTTTAAGCAGTATTTACGCAGGAGGGCTTTGGTCTTCCGGCGAGGGTTTTAAGGAAAATGGGGCATGCATAAGAAATTACATATAAAACCTTGTTTTTTTTTAAAAAAAAAACCTTGTGGTTGAGAGTATAATTTCTTATTTAAAATCCTGAGTTCAAATAATACATAATATCCTTTGGAAAAAATATTACATCAGTACTACCCACCTAGAGCTACACGCATAGCCAATAAAATCACGCCACATAAAAAATAAAAAAAACGGCACGGTAACACCGGGGAATATTCCTCATGTATTATCATGTGTTATTGTGTTATAATAACACTAGAAATATTCTCAGAACACAATAACACATGAATAACATACAATAACACATGAATAACACGGGAGAAATATTCTTCTATGTTACTGCGCTGTTTTTTTTTATTTTTCGCGTGGCGTGATTTTATTGGCTACGCACGTAGTTCTACGTGTGTAGTACTGATGTAATATTTTTCCTATCCTTTGAGGTCATTTAAAAAAAAAATTATTTTTATCATTCCCAACATCTAAATCTTTCTAAACACATCAAAATATCACCATTATTATCCTTTTAAAGTTAAATATATTTTAGATGTATAAATAAAATAATATTAATGAAAATATCCAAATTTGTATGTTAATATAGAAATACATAAGAATTGTGGGTACATATGTAGATCTTCCGATTCAAATAATTAAAAACAAAAATAAATAAAATTATATAATATGCTTTTCTTGGATATGTACTCTTAATTATTTTTTATCATAATATAAATATCTAAATCCTCTTATGAATCCTATAAATAGAGTGCACTCTATTAAAAGTGCCAACTTGGATTAATATATTGTGTTTCAATCTAACTTAGAATTTGATCAACATTGATCGACGCAACAAATTATTGACTCCAACATTGCCCAATTTGCCAACCAACTTGGATCTGACACAAACTTTAAATGGGTCGGGATTGCGGACCCAAAACCAACATGCAAGTTAATCAACTCAGCCCAAATATAAACTTTTATGGTGAAGTTTAAATCATATGATCAAATGAAGTCATTTTTTTACACTTCTAGTCTCTCTCTCTTTAATTTGAATGATTGGCTTTCAGCCTTGCCATCACCTTTTTTATCAGCTTCACTACTAACTTCCTTCTTCAATGTCTCTTCTATGAAGGCAATATTACGTGCAGTCATTCATAAGTGCGGGTTAAAATTGTGCCCCCTAAGTACATCGATATGCACACAACGATCATCCACAAAATATGTTTTTCTCTTTATGATATCTTTGCTAGAAAAATTTGCCACAATAAAAAACTGATCAATAACTTGAGGTAAAAACTAAAATAAACTTGACCAGAAAAAATAACAAAGAATAAAATAAAAGATTATCTTTCATCCTAAAATAAAGGAATAGATTATATTAGTTAGGTTTTACAAAAGCTTAAACTTCATTAAAATGTTTGTATTAAACATTTTTATTGGCTTCTAGATTGTAATATTCTAGGTAATTTTGTTGTTTTTTAGCCAACATTGCATCTCTAAGAATAAAATATATCTAAAACAGAGAAATCAACAGTAAATTTAGTTAAATAGTGGATAGAGTTGGTCTTAGGGTTTGTTTATGGCAACTGCAGCTTATTCAGATAAGCAACTTATCCTGATAACTAGTTGTTTGGGGCAGCTATTTGAAAACAACTAATTTGCAGCTGGATAAATGATCATTCTGTCATGTTAAGTAATGTTGTTTGTAACAACTTTGTCTTGCCAATATATTTGAAATTGCAAAAGCAGAAAAATAGATTTTATTTTTTAGAGTGTATCTATGATTTTCACATACACAATATTCTCATTATTATGTATTGATATTCTTTTATTACTGAAACATGTTCTCTCATCATTGAAGATAGTTTACCCATTCTATTTTAATTTTTTTAGCATCTTCTTTAGACCATACATAGAACTTCAATATTTGGGTACAATGCACGAGAATACATTAAAAACCGTACCACCTTTGACCAAACATGGTATATCCAATAGAACGGAAGGAAAGCATAACTCACACAAATCCCATTTTTTTAGATGAAAAAGTTAAGAGGAAATCTGGTGAATCAAAGCCAGAACGACAATCAAAAAGACATGACGATGAGGACAGTTGGGTTTAACGAAGACCATGAAATGTTGCAAATCCCAGGCTCCGAGAGAGTAAGCAATCGACACAAGCATCTGTGCTAGACCGCAAGGAGCCCTAAGGGGCACGGCCGCTACATAAATTGTGTCTCTTCCATTAGCTTCTTCGCGCTTGGGAAGAAGAGGCTAGAGATTTGGGGAAGCGATGAAAGCTGCAAACGCCATACGACAAACCTTGGGCTCATAGAAGGAAAGCTGGCAAAGTAGATATTTTGAAATTTGACACAAATGGCCTTTTCTTGAGGGAAAGAGATGGGAGAGCGAGCAAAGATTGAGGAGATGGGAGAACGAAGAACGCGTGAACTCGAAGTTTGTAAGTCACGATCCCTTCGTTGTCATCCCAGTTATGTATCGCGAAGGTTTGTTCACGAAGTCGATGATTTTGGGGCGAGAGGGAAGGGATCGCAAGAGGCAGCTGAGGCGAGAGAGACGAGGGCAACGGGGGTAAAAGTCGCGAACAAACGCGGGCCGCGAAGTCTATCCCGCGACGGCCTTTACTAAAAAATCAAATACGTCGTTTTGGAAAAAGTAGTCCCAACACACTTATCAAACAAAAAGGTAGTGTTTTGAAAATGCCGCCACATTTATAAGCTACCCCAAACGAGGCCTTGTTCAATAAAAATGTCAAATGAAGTAACGTGGGGCTTCCTAGTGTGGACGTGGGACGTGAGGACAGGCTTCCCACATTGATGCAGGACTCTCAAATATTGCAGCGAGATCTCCCGTAGTGGGAACTCCCGCTAGCTAACCAACCAGCCTATTGAAGGAGAAATTTTTTTCATACGGGGTAGGTATGAAGCTCTACGTGTGAACTCCAGTAATATGACATCATGTGTGTTATGTCGGACCCACCTAAAAAAAATTAAAGCGGAACCGCGGAGGTTATTGAAGTAAAACCATGAAAGTTATTTGGGAGGGTTATTGGGAGGTTAATAAAGGGTTATTGAGACATTAAATCCAATAACGTCGTAATAATCCCTCAATAACCCCCCAATAACCTCTGCGGTTCCACTCCAATAACTTTTGTGGTTCCATTTCAATAAAACTCTGCATTAACCCCCGCAATAACCCCAAGTAACCTCTGCGGTTTCACGTCAATAACCTCATAATAACTTCCACGTTGCGGCATATTATTGGAAATCCGCACGTAGAGTTGCGTACATACTCTATATGGAAAAATTTCTCCTATTGAAGACTGGTCTAGGGTAATCCCAGTTGAGCGACTCGGGCGAGAGCCCAAGCGGGGCGAGCGGACTCCCGCGTCCCTCTCCTTCTTTTGTTTCTTCTTCCTCCACATATGAAAGTATTTTAATGGTTATGGCTTGCCTCTCCACCTCTTCCTTTCGTGCAGAAGCTTCCTTCTTTAGCTCTTTCCTTTTCTTCATCAATGGGAGTCTATTTATATGATTGTTTTCTGAGTTTGTAGGGAGTTTTTTGTTGTGTGTTGATTTCAGATTTCCTGTGTGGATTATTTATCTCATTCATAGAGTTGTATTCGAGGAGGTGATGGTACTCCAATTGTATCCTACTCTGTGGTGGTGATTGTATCTCCCATTTTATCTTCCTACTTCCTCTCCTTCACTTTCCTTGGCCACCAGCCTCCCCCAACAGCTTCTCCTTGCACTGCCAACCCCCTTTATGTTGCACCAACTTGTTGTCCAACCCTTTCAGGCCCCTCTCAACAGCCCACCGGCACGCCTACAACAGCTACCTTACTATCTGGGCCACTCCTATCACTATCAGCGCTTCCTTGCTCGTTGTCCACCCTCCGAAAGTGCTGGTGAGCCTTCCCCGCTGCTGCCCCACCTTCCTAGCTTGTTATCCCAGCTTGCTACCCCGCCTTCCAACCAACTTTCACCGCCCTTGGGATAAACTTTTGAGGTGTGTGTTTGTGTTATTTTATGTTTTGGTGATTCAATCTTCAGTTTGTGTGTATTGTAATCCTATTTCTCTATTAATAAAAATTATTTTTGTGGTTAGGATCTTTTCTTTGGTTTCATGAAGGCCATAAAAAATTGGGAAATTTACATAATACCACACAATTCTCATGTATTTACACATATCTAACACCTAAAGTTTGATATTTACACTTACAACACCTTGATGTCATAAATTTATGCATGAGTACGTTTATTTCACCTTTAAAAAGATAATAATGATGATATTTTTGTTGTGATGCTAAAGATTTGAGTGATATGAACATAAATATGAATATATTGGTCTCACATATGTAAATACATAAGCATTGTGCGGTATGTATGTAAATACTCCTTAGAAATTTACAATAAATAAGCATTGATATTATCAAAAAAACTATCTTAGAAACTCCGGACAAACATTAAATGATCTAAATAACAAAAAATTTACAGCATAACTGGGTGCTTATTGGAAGTGTAACCCATAGTAAATTACAAAATGATACTTCCACATACTCTTCATCTACTGCTCAAATTTAAATCAAACAGCTACTGAAGAATAATTAAAAAATCTTAAGACAGATTCTGCTATATAGATCAGAATCTGCTGAACTTTATACTCTTCAGAATTTTCTATGGATCAGCATAAGACTATGTTGTTCCTGTAACAAAATATAAGCAGTAATTTTCAAAGATTAAGGAGTCATCTAAATACATACCATATAATTCTTATATATTGACATTAATCTAACATCTAAACTTTGTCTTTTACATTTATACCACCCAAAGCTTTCATATCACATCAACAATACCATTATTTTAACTTTTGGAAGTGAAATGCACCTTCTCATGCATAGGTAAGGTGGCATTTATGTAAAAATTGCAATTTATGTGTTAGATAGGTAAATACATAAGAATTAAGTGGAATCTATGTAAATATTCCAAGATTAAAATATAAAAATTTCTGATCAAAGAATTTGGCAATATACCCTTCGTCAGTTTTCTAAATCAAGTATCTATAAACAAACAGATATAATATTGATTGTAACATAGAATACCTGTGTTCATGCAGTTTTTCTGCAAAGGAGGGACAACATATAGCAGAGAAATGAGTCAACAGAAGCCAATGACACAATGAGCAAAGCTACAAGAACAAGGGTGAGAGTTGCCGTCTTTGCCTGTAGAAATCAGGAGAAATTATGAAATATTATTCAGAATGATTGGATTGCATAAAGATAAAAGAGATTTAAGCTTGAAAAAACAACTAAGAATCATAAAAGAGAAAAATGACAATGATCCCTCGAATTTTCATAGGTGGTCATTGCAGTTGCAGAGTTTATAAAAATTTCAATTTGGTTCACCGACTCTTTTAATATGGGTTCAATAATCCCAGTGAGGACTCTTTCAGCCACCCGTTAGGGTTAATTTATTAGAGAAAAGTGTCAAAAAAGACCCCTAACTATTTGCAAGGTGTCATTTTACTCTCTGAGTCTATGAAAGTGTCAATTTAGTCCTCTTACTTTATTAATGTTTACATAAATAGTCCCACGTAGAAATATTTTAATCTCAATTTAAAAAATTTGGGGACTGNCAGAGAAAAATGACAACGATCCCTCAAATTTTCATAGGTGGCCATTGCAGTTGCAGAGTTTATAAAAATTTCAATTTGGTTCCCCAACTCTTTTAATATGGGTTCAATAATCCCAGTGAGGACTCTTTCAGCCACCCGTTAGGGTTAATTTATTAGAGAAAAGTGTCAAAAAGACCCCTAACTATTTGCAAGGCGTCATTTTACTCTCTGAGTCTATGAAAGTATCAATTTAATCCTCAGACTTTATTAATGTTTACATAAATAGTCCCACGTAGAAATATTTTAATCTCAATTTAAAAAATTTGGGGACTGATTTAAAAATTTTATAGACACTGGGACTAAAATGGTCCATGGAAATAGACAAGTGACTTTTTGGACACTTTGCTCATTTTTTTACTACTACAAAATTTAAAAGGCTGCCGCAGTTCTATTTCAGAAACTTTTATAATGAGAAACAATGTTTAGATATTGCACAGTAAACAATGTTTATAATTTGCAATCGATTTAATTCCATTTTACATATAAATACCATAAACCAAATAAAAGGAACTAGCATGGTGCTCTCAAAAACATGGAAAATTAGACTCAATGATGCATGATGTGCTAAGTGATGAATCATAATTATGCTCAACACAAGAAAGACGAAAATGAAGAATTTCTTGTTGCAAACCGTGCTTTCGAGAGAAGGCCATTCTATGCACTTCAACTGACTAGGCTGCTCGAGCAAAAAAAGAGCCAGAGATCTTAAACTTCTGCAGAAATACCAGAAAACGCCAATTAGAAAACCCAATCAATTAAGGGTTCATTATTTGGTCAAAACCGACAACCAAACTCAACTGAACAAGTTAGGTTTATTTGTTGGGTTTAAAAAATCAAAATTTGGTTTTCTATTTTTAAAACCTCCATATCAATTTTTGGTTATTAGTTCAGTTTTAATTTGAATATAACCAATTAAACCAAAGAAATTAAAATTTTAAAATTTAAATAGGGTATTCGCGAAATGAAATTGATAGTATACATGTAAGATGTGTGATTCTCAATGTATGTTCATAACCAAACTAAATTTCTATAAAATCGGTTCTTGCGATCTTTTATTATGATTGAATGGGTTTGACCAATTTGAAAACCGATTCATCTAAATTGACCAAATGCTCATATCAATGAATAAACAAATGTGTCAATTGCTTACTGAATAATGTCCTGAATCATTATCAACCAAAAAGATTTCTGGTTAAACTCGTCATCAGACGAAAACCGTTGATAGTGATTTCTTCTTGCTGTTGCACATTTTACATGCCTGTAATAAGGGAGGGAAGACTGCTGCAGAAAAGTTATATAATATTAGTATTTGGGGGCATTTACAAACATACCACACAGCACCTATGTATTTAAGGATATAACACCTAAACTTTGCTTCTTACATTTATACCAACCAAAGCTTTCATATCACATCAAAAAATACCACTATGTTAACTTTTAAAAATTGAAATA
Source organism: Phalaenopsis hybrid cultivar (assembly GCA_002079205.1). Lineage (NCBI taxonomy): Eukaryota > Viridiplantae > Streptophyta > Magnoliopsida > Asparagales > Orchidaceae > Phalaenopsis > Phalaenopsis hybrid cultivar. The sequence goes on from JXCR01147724.1 coordinate 147,383, forward strand.
CACATTTCATGTAGGCAAGGTGGCATATATGTAAAAATTGAAGTTTAGGTATCAGATACACAAAATTGTACACGCATAAGAATTGAGTGGTATATATGTAAATCTTCCTATTATTTAATACAATAAAAAAATTCTCAATTATACAGAGACTGAAGGATTTTCATGTAGACCATTTTCAAAGTTAGTTGACAATTGCTCATAGCAGATGGCCAAGTGGAGACAAGAGGTTCGTGCCTGTAGAACAAGCGAGAACCTAGAAAACAAAATTTATCACCTTGATTAGAAAACTTAAGTTTGAAAAAAGGGGCATTTACATACATATCACCCAATTTTTATGTATTTATGTATCTAAAACTTAAATTTTGTTTTTTACGTTTAAACACCTACATCTTTCATATCACATTAAAGATTCCACTATTTAACTTTTAAATAGTAAAATACCCAATTTGATGCACATATAAGGTTGCGCATATGTAAAAATTAAAGTTTTGGTGTTGGATATGTAAATAGATAAAAATTGAGTTGTATGTATGTGAATCTTTCTAGAAAAAGTAGATGATACAAATGGGAAAGACCTGGATGATAAAAAGAGAAAATTCCAGCTGATAGCATCCTGGTACACCTATATAGCCAAGATAAAAAAGTCCGCTTTAATAGTCAATGAGATGAGATAACTAAGATAGTAAATAATAACAAGCTTCCAGCTAGTCGCATATATCATTAATTCATTACAAATTTAAGTGAAGCCACCTAAGACAAGACAATGTAGACTTTAAAGAGTAATCATTATGACAATATGGTATAATCATTTTATTTTTCATAGAATATGAAATATTACATTCTACTTCATGAGTTTCCGTAGATTGAGATGAAACAGGCAGAGATCGATATTTGAAGAAAAAATTAGGATTATAACCTGCAAAGGGCGCCCTTTCAAAACTTGACTAGCAAGAGAGAAAATAAAATTTGCAATAAGGATGGAGATACATTCATCAACTTGACTCATCATCATTTGGAATGGCTTTAAAAAAGCTGAAATTGAAGAACTTTCCACTGTAGAATCAATTAGCCACTTGAAGAAACAAAACCATATTCATACAATATAAACATTTCACAAGAGTCTCTAACACTACTAGGAAACAAAATATCCACATATAGTTATGGAATAAAGTGCCAAAATAGACCTTCGATTGTTTAATGGGCTATTTTAGTCCCGGAATCTACAAAAGTGTCAAATTAGTCCCCTAAGTCTTTAAATTGTGGCTTAAACAGTCATTCGTGGGAACTATTTAGGTCCATCTTAAAAACATTTGGTGACTAAAATGACACTTATACTGACTCTAGGACTAAAATTAACCCTTATAAAAAATTAGGAGACAATATTAACACTTTTCTCTATAGATATGCATTTTGAAACTAGGACATTCACCGTAGTTCTCACCATCGTCATCATCTTATCCTAATTATTTGGATTGGCTTGATGAATTTTTATTTGTCATTCATTCCTCTTAAACATTGCATCTAGTGTTGTTAACTATAGTTTACATGATTTTTTTCCACAACTCTTGTCACCATATCGGTCTACACATATGCTTCACATTCCTACATGAACTCTCTCTCCCATTTTATCATTATATTAGTTCTTTTCCATTGAGCTTCTATTTATTTTCTTAAGGTATTTCATATTCAACGCCCAAAAATATGAACCTCTGATTAACCCAGGCCAAAAAATATGAATAAGCCTAAGCTCCACCCAATTAATTAACTTAACCCAAACCCATTATAAACTATACCTTCTAACTCCCACTTGATTCTTTGACTTGTGGTCAAAAAATTCAAAATGAGATTGAATTGAGTCAATTTAAGTTGTACTTCAAAGCCAACATGAGGTTCCATATCAGCAAGGTTATTTAAAACTACGTTAAATCCCAAATACATCCATTTCCTCCTACTTCTAAATCCTTTGACCATGCCTCACCTCGCTTCCAATCTAATCGAAAGTAAAAGCATATACATTGTAATTATTAAAAATCCCCAATACATTTAATCCCTATACAATCCTAAAGATCTACTTAATTAACTCCCTTCCTATTTGAGTTTTTATTTAACCAACCTTTTCCCTTCTCGCCTCTCATTTTACTCATTTTCTATTGTTGGACTATCACACTTATAATTCATATAATTCAAGGAATTCTCACCATTTTTACAAATATTAATCATTCAAGCCTAAGGAATGGTTATTACTCTTCTTCTTAAATATTCCGTGATAATTATTCATCATATTATCATCTAAAATATTAGAGAGCTTCATCTAACTATTCCAACGATCACCATTCATATCCTCATAATTCTTGCAGTACTCACAGATCACATGCACAATTCACATGATTTTTAGTTTGATCAACATGATTATTATTATCCCTAAAGATCATGACATAATTCTCAGCCACAATCCACCACAACTAAAGAGATGCAAAGTTTCAATTCCTCTGTGAATTTTGACATGATTTCTCTCACATAAAACATATGCATTCTAAACTTGAGTATATTAATACTTTCAATGAAATTCACAAGGAAGTAGATATCAAAGCATTATATTCCAATATCCTGCCAGGACCACTTCCCAAGTGAAGTAATCCCTGAACGATAAGAAGGTTTATAATGTTCGCATAATTGATGATAAAGATGACATGAAAAATGAGTTGGATTTGCATGGTGATCCATAATATCCAGTTCATAAAGCTCAATTCTTGAAAAAAAACTATAATTTGCCAAGATGATTATTTAAAGTTACATGATTTTCTATAAGTAACACCAAATATTCCACAAGTTTAAGATCTTCATCCTATAACTCCACCACATGTTGAGCTTCTTGATTTTATAATGTCATTATTTCTTGAACAAAGAATTTCCATGATTGATATCCATATTCTAATGTTATTTAATGTTGGTAAGACCTTCCTATTGTAATGGGTTTTGATTTGCTCCTCATGGAAGACATAGTGCTAAACTTCCAAAATTTGTTGTAATTCTTGCATTAACTGCTAAGAGTCTACCACTATTAAATGATTATATTAGAGAATTTCTTATAAACTCCAGCAATTAACTATAATATAAGAGCCCAATTTTCAATTTAAGGGCTAATGACATTCGGAAATAAAAAAATTACTCTCTAAATTGGAGTGGATGGCCTTTACCTCCCTGCATTCCTCCTCTCCTCAAGTCACGGGGATATCTATATTGTGTAGAAGGATTTAAAAAAAAAAAATAAGGTATCATATGATGAATTCTTCATCTTATTATCAAGCAATGAAAACAAAAGAGTTTTCAATACGAACCCTCTAACAAACTTACATCATAAATCATATTTTCATTCATTCTGTTGTGTTTATCTCTATGATTTTCATCATTTTTGTAAACTTTTCTTTTCAATGGACTATGAGAAAGAAAATAGAATAACATTTTTTTTCAAAATGATCTTCATCAACATTTGCCTCCTCCACCAACTCCACCGCAATCAAAGACGTGCTATTTCTATCATTCCTCTCCTTGTGGATCTTTCCTTGATGAAGCTTGCATGCAATGTAAAGATCTCAACATAAGAGTGTTCGTACTTCAATCAAGTAAATTCATGAACAAGTTAATGTTACAATGATAGTTTCAAAAGAATTAGATTTCAAAATATTGATTGGCCCTTTCCCAAGCCAAGCCACTTGAGATCTATGAAGATGTCTAAATTGAAGATCCCATAATTCATGATGATGACAATTTAGAAGACGAGTTTGAGTTGTATATTGATCATCAAATTAAAACTCCAAATGTACAACCGTTACCTTCATTCATAAAGACAACCTTTAAAAGTTATTTCTAAATTAAAAAATCTTCCACATGATACGCCAAAGATTACATGGGATGATAATTTGCATCATATAGCTCCATTGANAATATTTAAAGCGATGAGATTACTAATTTTCAGCTTAATTTTAAGAGCGAGAGGGACAGGAAGAGAATTCAGAGCAAGGCTAAATAAGGATTTTATATTATTATTTTTATTATTATTTATATTTGTCATTGTTATTATTATTATTATTATTTTCTTTTGTGCTAGAGCGAATTTAAATACATTGCTTAAATGGAACTAGGGTTGTCAAAACGGCTCGTTGTTCGTGAACAGCTCGTGTTCGGCTCGTTCACTAAGTTAACGGGCTGAACATGAATAAAGATTTATTCGTTCGTGTACGGCTCGTTTTGGCTCGAAATACTACTAATCAATTGTGTGTGTGTGTGTGTGTGTGTGTGTGTGTGTGTGTGATGAGTAGTATTTTNTTAATTGCTCCTATTTGTATCAATCTCTCTCACTACTTGTTTTACTTTTACACATGTCACTAACTTCGTTGCATGAGGAAGATTACTTTTAATATATTAAACCCTACTTCCTGATTTTCACTAAGTATTTTAGTTTAGAAGTAGAAGTAGTATTGTAGTGATAATTGTAGGATATAATCAAAAATAAACCTTTATCGATCTTCCAAACTATGGCATGTTATTTTAAACTAGAACTTCTCTTGAAAGCCACCATGATTAACCTCGATCTCCGTGGGATCGATATTCGGAGCTTAATTTTGAAAATTTTAGTTAGATTTTGGTTCTAAAAAAGTATTACTTAAGATTATTTTTTAAGAAAATGATTTTATTAATGTATTTATTTTTTTGAAATTTTTTGTTTTCACTTTGAAGAAGTTTTATTTAAGTTTTATTTTGAAATTTTTTATTTTGGTTTTATTTTTTAAAAGGCTTTATTTTGGTTTAATTTTGAAAAGATTATGTATTAAAAGGGTTATAATTGAATTTTATTATATTTTGAAAAAGTTTACATTTTATGTTTTTTTTGAATTTTTTTTGTGATGATAAAGTTTTATTAAGTTTAATTTTTTAAAAAGATTTTTTTCTATTTTTCTTTTGGAGAATTTTTTGTTTTTTTTTTCTTTTGAAAAACATCTTTTGCTAAATTTTATATTGGAAAATATTTATTCAATTTTCTTAGAGAATGTTATATTTTGAGAGGTTTTATTTAATTTTCTTATAAAAAGGTTTTTTTTTTGGAAATGTTTTGTTCTAATAAGTTCTTATTTGAATTTAGTTTTGAAAAGATTTTTTTTAAAATATGGTTATATTTAAGTTTAATTTTGAAAAGATTTTTTTTTTCTTTTGGAGTAAGCTTATGTTAATTTTTCTTTTGGAAAGAATTTTGTTTTAGCTTAAAAAATATCTTTGTTTATTAAGAGTTTTACTCCACATTTAAAAACTTAAAACTTAAGTTTAATCAACTAAAANTTAAAATATGGTTATATTTAAGTTTAATTTTGAAAAGATTTTATTTTTTTTTTGGAGTAAGCTTATATTAATTTTTCTTTTGAAAAGAATTTTGTTTTAGCTTAAAAAATATCTTTTTGTTTATTAAGAGTTTTACTCCACATTTAAAAACTTAAAACTTAAGTTTAATCAACTAAAATTTTATGAAAATAAGCTTCTGAATTCATTTGAAATTAGAGTATACATAAACTTCCACTATTATTCTCTTCCTTTACAGCTAGCCATAGATTTATGCAAACTATATAAAAATAGCTAATTAGTAGCACAATTAAATTTATATAAATTATAGAAAAAAATTAATTACATTTATGTGAATTACGCTACTCTAACTATATGAATCTTTCATATCACTTCCTAACTACCTAACCTATAACCACCCTCAGGCATGAAAGCCCAATATTGCTCCTCACATTGAACATAAACATCAAACATGCACTTTGCACAAAAAACATAAAGATCCCAACTTGAATTTTTCTTGGAAAACATAAGCATCTCAACTTGTACTTTGCATGATGCATAAAACTAACACAACTTGTATTTTTTGCATGACACTTGAAACTAAGACAACTTGCATTGTTTTATGAAATATGCAAACATTTCATGCATGGATATAGCCTATTTATGTTCATTTTAGCCATCTAGTGACACTAGGAGGGATGTTATAATTCTCATGAGATGGAAATAAGTCAGGGAAAGGGTTGACAAAAAAGTAAGGTTAAAAGAGGCAGCCNCTAGTAGCACAATTAAATTTATATAAATTATAGAAAAAAAAATTAATTACATTTATGTGAATTACGCTACTCTAACTATATGAATCTTTCAGATCACTTCCTAACTACCTAACCTATAACCACCCTCAGGCATGAAAGCCCAATATTGCTCCTCACATTGAACATAAACATCAAACATGCACTTTGCACAAAAAACATAAAGATCCCAACTTGAATTTTTCTTGGAAAACATAAGCATCTCAACTTGTACTTTGCATGATGCATAAAACTAACACAACTTATATTTTTTTGCATGACACTTGAAACTAAGACAACTTGCGTTATTTTATGAAATATGCAAACATTTCATGCATGGATATAGCCTATTTATGTTCATTTTAGCCATCTAGTGACACTAGGAGGGAGGTTATAATTCTCATGAGATGGAAATAAGTCAGGGAAAGGGTTGACAAAAAAGTAAGGTTAAAAGAGGCAGCCATGCATAGTTTGCCCCAGCAAAGTCTCTTCAGGATCACTTGTTAGGAGGCTTGTTAAACTTATCTCCACCAATAATGGCTGGGATAACTCCCACAAGGTGTATAACATGAATATATGCCAACTCATTGTGGTTTTCTAATGTTCAAAGCTTTCTTAACTATTGAGTTATAGCTCCAGGAGTAGTAAATTTCATCAAATTTTTAGCTCTAATAAGCTCTTAGATCAAGTTTTGTAGGTGTCGACACATGTCTATGTCGTGAACTAGATACATGTTATAGACACAATACCGATTCACATCACAGGAGTATCATTTGTTTTCATTGGAATAAGCTTATAGAAGAAGCTCTTTTTATTCTGGATTGCCTCCATCACTTCTATCATTGAGACTCTCATCAGGGTGGTTGAGAGATCTCATGAGTTGAAGGTTGTGTCTCTTCGGAGTAGCAAGACATCCGCTATTCCAAATTCTATGTTGTCCCCACATTTTGGCATTTTATCCTCTCCTGTGTGCATATCCCGGGTAAGGTTGAGGGTGGTTATCTTAGTACTGTGTTCATGCCAGCGATTATGAATGGTGACTCAATTTACACTTTCTCCCACGAGATTTCAACTTAAATGAATGTTAGTGCGGCCACTCAGCCATTTGAAGAATCGAAGGTGAATTATACTTTTATTAATATATGATTGTTTGTTTGCTCCAATAACACTACCAACATCTTTGGGCAATGCAGATCAAATGCATAGTGGAAAGGACCTTCACTCAGTCCTTTTGCGTCAGTTGCGATGGTGGCCATGGGTTCAGATCTCACACCTCTAGCATATCTTTTAGAAATGAAGGGGCAAAGAGAATGGTCATGTCCTTATCATAGTTGTAGTAGTGACTGGGAATCATTTTGAGGCTTTTGAGCATTATCAAACTGTGCATGAGCATCTTATTAAGACTTAGCAAAGGAGGTATTCACTCATAGTAGTATACTATTAAACCACCAGAGGACAGATCCTTTAGGGTCATAATGAATAGTCAACACTTCAGTGCTTTGGTTATCCTCTGTAAATATATTGTCGACTCGAATGAAACAACATAGTCATATGGGTTAGATTTCCCTTCATAGAACATTGGAGTTGGCATATTAATTCGTTTAGTGCCTCAACATTGTAGAACTGCTTGGAAAATTATTCTTTGTTGGATAGACTACGGGTTATTAATGTCTCCCTGCCTGACACAGACTAGGGGAGCTAGTCCTATGTTTTCGATGTTGTACATATCATCACTCGCACTTAGAGCTCATTATGGGGTTGTTCTGTCATTGACACCTATTCACCTTTGACATACAGAAGTTATCGGCTCGGATGGTGGGACCACCCTTGGGCAAGTGTCTCTCCTATCAATTTCATCACCAACTCATTGAGCTTTTAGATTAGTTGTGCTATAAAATATTTTGTTCATTCCATGTTGCCTATGGTTTTGTGATGGCTTTATTTTCCTTTTGTTGCTCCTCTTCAAGTTTGCGGCATGATACATTCTCATCGTAGCTTTTCAAGGTGTTGACCCAGATTTATATTTGAATCATACACAATGAAAAGTGCATAAACAAAGAGAGAAGAAAGAATTTTTAGGGAGGGAAANGTGTCGTACATATCATCACTCACACTTAGAGCTCATTATGGGGTTGTTCTGTCATTGACAACTATTCACCTTTGACATACAGAAGTTATCGGCTCAGATGGTGGGACCATCCCTTGGGCAAGTGTCTCTCCTATCAATTTCATCACCAACTCATTGAGCTTTTAGATTAGTTGTGCTATAAAATCTTTGGTTCATTCCATGTTGCCTATGGTTTTGTGATGGCTTTAATTTCCTTTTGTTGCTCCTCTTCAAGTTTGAGGCATGATACATTCTCATCGTAGCTTTTCATGGTATTGACCCAAATTTATATTTGAATCATACACAATGAAAAGTGCATAAACAAAGAGAGAAGAAAGAATTTTTAGGAGGGAAATAAAGGGAGCCAGATGAGAAAAAATCGAGGAAATGATGTTATATTGAGGATTCTTCTTCTTTGGTAAAAGGATCCAAAAGCCTCTATTACATCTAATTTTCATTTTATAGTGGTTGGTCTCTTTATGAAAAGACAATTTGGGTCTATCGCGCAAAATTAAATAAAAAAATAAATAAATATAAAAAAAATAAAAAATAAAAAACATAAGGTGAGAGTCACTTGGTCCCTTGTTATCCTTACTATCATGACATGAGCTCCTAAAAGGATTCGATCAATGGTTGGGTCATGGAGATGCGAAAGTAAAGTCTTGAGCGTCTATCTCCCTGCATCCGGCCATGAGTGCTCGATTTCTTGTTCATAATCAAGTATTCACCTTTGATCGTTCAGTCATCTGCCACTCGGTTCTGTCCACTCGCTCTTGTGCACTTGGCCTTGGCAAACTGGTTTTAAGCACTCTACCTTGGTCACTTGAAAAACCTTTCTTAAAGCACCTAAAAACATTTTCATCTAGGGACGCAATCATTTATTTATACTCATCTAGAATGACTTCCACTGATCGATGTGTTCTGAGTCATCNCAAGACAATTTGTGTCTATCATGCAAAATTAAATAAATAAATAAATAAATAAATAAATAATAAATAATAAATAAATAAAACATAAGGTGAGAGTCACTTGGTCCCTTGTTATCCTTACTATCATGACATGAGATCCTAAAAGAATTCGATCAATGGTTGGGTCATGGAGATGCGAAAGTAAAGTCTCGAGCGTCTATCTCCCTGCATCCGGCCATGAGTGCTCGATTTCTCGTTCATAATCATGTATTCACCTTTGATCGTTCAGTCATCTGCTACTTGGTTCTGGCCACTCGGCCTTGGGCACTCGGCCTTGGCAAACTGGTTTTAAGCACTCTACCTTTGTCACTTGAAAAACCTTTCTTAAAGCACCTAAAAACATTTGCATCTAGGGACGCAATCATTTATTTATACTCATCTAGAATGACTTCCACTGATCGATGTGTTCTGAGTCGTCNAAAATTTAATTGACTACAAGGCTACAAAGATTTATAACCAATAAAAGTATTAATTAAGAAAATAGAATAAAAATTTATAAATTAGATTCAAATGATGTTTTAATATAAACAATAGTTTTTAAATCTTACTCCAATTCTTAACATCTTATGGCTATGTGATTAGGGTTGTCAAAACGACTCTTAGTTCGTGAACAGCTCGTGTTCGGCTCGCTAAGAAAACGAACCGAACACGAACACACTTTTTGAGCTCCAAATATAAATGAGCCGAACACGAGCGGAACACGAGCGATCCCAGGCTTAGCCCGTGTTCGGCTCATTGACACCCTTATATGGAACCATATAATCATTATCAGCTAATAGTTCTTGAAATCTGGCATCTTCAATTCATAAGATATGAAATTAATATTTCAAAATCCTCCGGACTGTTTATGATCCTTTTATTTTTCATTTTCGCTTTTATTTTTTCTATTTCTACTTTAATTTAAAATAAAAATATATAATGCTGATAATTAATATTTAAAAATACTCAAACCATATAAGAATATTATAGATTTTTTTATAAAATTGACTAATTTTTAAAATAAAAAAAATCATGTAAACATTCATTAAGGTTGTAAACAATAATGAATTTGATCCCAAAGTGAGTCAATGCAAGTAAATTTTAGATGATATGAAAATGGCTTTTAATTTGTTGATTTTCGCTAGGAAACCCTTTCTTAATGCACCTAAAAACAACTCTTATTTCTCCATTATGCCATACGACTTGCTTGTCTCTTGAGGACATAACTGTTAATTAACATCTGTTAACATTATGCACTCATGCTAGGATTGCAGAATAAAATAAAATAACAAAATTCATATGCATCAAATTAGATATCATAAAACTTCTTTTACTATATTAATGGAGATTTTCTCATGCAATGCTCCCCAATCAATATAGCACTATTTTCAGTATTCAATCATCATTGTCTAACCAATTATTGTCTTTCAATCATTAGTGCACAGTTACCATTGCTTGTCTATCATCATTCACTGTTGTTGCCAAACAATCGTAGCTTGTTCGACCTCCAAAATTTAATATAGCTCATTCATTGTTATTCAATCAAAAGTCTAATTGTCATAGCTAATTTGTCATCATCGAGGCACTACTAATTTATCATCATTCAATTTCCATCTTTCTTTTATAGTAGTTAAATCATAATCACTCAATTACTACCTCACAACTAAAATCATAAGAAGAAAAAAAGAGTTGTATGATTTAATTTAGGTACCTTATTAAAGATGACAAAGTTTGATGAGTTCAAGCCTTGATTTAACATTATTAGATGTAATGAAAATCACTACTATTACATTGAACATGCTAATACAAGTTGCATTATGATAGTCTTAAATATAAATGTCATATTTGTTTCAAGGGAAATTATGAATGATATTAATAAACATAAATGCAAATTACCAAAAATGTGTAATACAAATGGCTGAGAAGAAACAAAAAAAAAATCTTAAGATAAGAATAAATATGATAAAATTTTTGCCATTGTTTAATCTATGTTTGTTTTGATTACATTAAGAAGATATTAAATTTATTTAATATGTCTATCATCAAATCCATAAATACTCTTTTGACTATGGACTTTAAAGTCAAAAAACATTCATCAAAAACTGATGTAGAGATTGAACAAATGGCTAAAATTGCTTATGTTTCATTAATGAAATTGTTATTGTTTTTTTTTTTGCAAACTATGCGTATTATATAACTTATCTTATGAGGGTGGTTAGAATTTGAATGCTAAGTCTTTGAAACACGTGTTTGGTGGTAATGAAATGGATTCACCATTGCATAAGAGATAGCATAAGCACAATATTTGTGTTACCCAAGGGCAAAGTAAATCTACAAAGCTTTATTGGATGATTTGGATGATGTTGAACCTTTTTTTTTAAGCACACCCAACGAAAAAAACATATGATATGAGAGAGATTGAAAGAGAGAATAGCAGAGTGAAAATGAGATTGGATTAGCTTGAACAATTCATTAGTCATTTACTGTTGAAATGTACCCCTATCTATAGATAAAAAGAGTATAAAGTGTACTATTACCTACTTGGCTCTGCTTGAATAAGGATTCCACCGTATTTTTTTATCATAAGAAATCACATGAATAAATATATAGAAAGTCTCTGGCCCGGCTGCTCCATCATCTGGCTATCTAAAATTGATAGTCTTTGGCTCATTTAGGTTCATCTGGTTGATTTTGTTGAGTTAGGGTAAATGATCGAATCCCATACACTAGTCAATCAGTCGACCCCACTAAGGATAATCGGTCGGTATGCCTAAGGGTGGACGATCATCTTCTTAGGGAGTCATTTAAGCAATTGTGTTAAGTTTATTTTTGAATGATATATTTTTTTCTCAAATAGAATTTTGTTTTTTTTCTTTTTCTAATATGATGCTCAAATTGACTTCGAAAACACTTAGATTTTGTAACATTTGAGGTTGAGTATTGGCCACTTAATAACTCAATCAAGCACTAAATAAATGAAAATTCCTATATTGAAATACACAAAATTCAAATATATTCATGGAATACAAAATTCCTAGTTCCACTATAAATCGGAATTTCTAAATTATTCCCTACATTTGACAAAAACGATGGATATAATTAATGAAGTTCAACATACAGAAGAAGAAGAAAAAAAAACAATGAGCTGGAAAATTTTATTCCTTTCCTAGCTTTTCTTATTAATAGAAAAACAAAATTTTAGGAATAGCATTTTTTAAAACTTATTATTTTAAATTGACACTTAAAAATAAAATTGCTTAAATTGACAAAATTGTCATTTTCAGCTGGTGACTTTGGGCAATAAAAGTAGTCACTGATGTGACAAGTCACTTGTTGACATGACAACTTCATATTTTTTAAGAAAATCCAACTAATTAGTAAAAAATTAGGATTATTTCTTGTAATTTTAATTTAGCGAATAAAAGGACTAAAAAGAATAAAAAATCCATTAAAATGTTCATAACTGCATTTTGCTGGTGGCAATAAGACATATCTAAAATTGCAAATAATGTGAGACTAATTTTCAGATGCCTGAAGTCGAAAAGAGCAACACGGTACCTTGGCTCATTACACACGTGCACACAAAACAACACCAACCACCTAGCTAATGAATTAGATTTTAAGAAAAAAAAAATATAAAAAATTGAAGACTCATTAGAATAAATTTTAATTTTTTATTTTATTTTTGTTAATTTAATTCTTTTCAAATTTTTATTTAGAGTATCATATATTTAATACTTTATAACATATTTAATTATTTTTTCAAACTCTCAAAATAATTTGTATATATTTTTTATTGTTTTGTAAAAATAAGTTGATTTTTTAACACAAAAAAAACATGTAAAACCTGTACTAAAAACATGTTTTAAAAAAAGTGACCCCAAAATAATTGTTGCGGCTTACTTGAAATGAATTTAATTTTTTGCTAAACATATATTTTTAGATTGTTCTTATATTATTATATTTTCTTGTTTCTAAAAGTAAATTAGCATATTTTTAAAAATATTGAAAATTAAATTTTAGGTGTTTTTAGTGATTTTGAAAATAATCACATCTTAATCAAATATGTGAAACATTATTTCCCCTAAAACAAATTAAAAATAAATAAACTTTTTTCTTACAAAATTGCTTCATCATACGTCTTTGCCTGCTATTGTAAGAAAGTCGCTATACCAGCAGACGACTTTGCTTGTTGAAGTGACAGTCGACTACTGATACGGCGGTTTTATCGATTAAGAAAAGTTTATTATTTAAAAATCCTTTTAAAATCATAATTTTAAAACTGTTATTTTTAAAATTAATCATAGCATAAACCCACTCTCTAAAGGCTCCCCCTTATTCTGTCGCCAAATAATCGCATACAATTTTGGACATAATTGTTCGGAATTGCCAAGTAACTGCAAATACAATTTTAAAAGACTCGAGGCTTTGAAAAGTCTTTGTTGGAGGGCTATACCGATGGCCGAGGCACTTCTTATGGTGTCTAAAAATATTTTTTTCCGAGAGGGATGACATCGCAGTGCTATTAGTCAACGCCTACTTATGAACTGCTATATAGAAATTTCTAAAATAAATGACGAAGCTCCTTTAAACGTGACATTAAGGACTGAAGGTCGGCATCCGCATTTTATAACGGTGAAAAAAAGTAATTTTTGCAGACAAACGTCGGCCAACACTTGAAAAATAATATTTCATCAGACTCTATATCACAGTTTACTGTCATTTCCTCCGATACAAAGAAGCCGGGACGTCACTCCAAACGAAACCCTAAGATTTACCGTAAATAATTCAAAAATGCAGTTTATACACATGTGCCGATTAAAATCATTAATTTATCATAAAATTTCACGAAATGTTTATGATATAATTAAGAAACTTGTTAAATTAACAAAACTAATTTTTTAGAATAAATACTCGCTAGTTAGAAGGACGGAGATAACAGATGCTCACACAGTTTTTTTTTTTCCATGACAATTTGTCGTGGGCCAATTGGATAATCTTTTTTGGGCTTAAAGATTAATAGTACTGTTAGAGGCAATTGGACTTGCGGAATGAAGCCTTCGTTATTTGGTTAAGCAAAGGCAGGTAAAACAGAATTGTGGCCTAACAAAAGGCTAATGTGGTGAGAAAGCGTGAGAAATTGAAATAAAGAGATATTAATTTGCTATTTTTTTAATGATGCTGTTAATTTATTTCAGCTGTTGTGGTACTTTAGTTATGCAGCTGGTTGATTGTTGCCACAAAATAGTACTCAGATTTCTTTGATAATTATTTGCTCATGTTTCTTATTTTGTTGTTTGATCCCTTTTGTTATTCCAAAACAAAATAAAAATTGTGAGAAAATTTGATTAACATTTTTTGACTGATAATAAGAATATTTGGTGTATAGCCAAAGTTACAAATGAAATGATTTCTTAAACTTATGTAAAATTTTATACCTTACAGTTAATATTGGTGTTAGCCTAAGGCCTTTAAGTTGACTGAATGAAATGGATCGGCCATGGGGAAGTTTTTGTAATATAAACGTACGACACATTTATCTTTTATGTCCAACGTACCGTTCATGGACCAACATTTTGATAAAAAAAGACTTCATTATTTATCGGGCTACTGCTAAATATTCTTTTTTTAAAATTAGTGAGCTTTTAATGGATGTCGTATCTCTTTTTGTTGACAGAAAGTTATATATAAATATTTCAAAGAAAAAAAAACTTAAGAGATTTTTTGGATATGATCATTCCTATGTATTTACGGGTGCTTTTGGAGCAGTTTTTTTTTGTTGCGGCGTGTATTGAAAATGCTAAAATTATAGTTTGGAAATCACAGTACTACAACTTATCCTAACAATTAAACATAGGTGGCAGATTCAATCCCGCAACATGGGTTTTTTCACATGGTTGTGGGTTTTTTTCACATGGCTGTTGATTTTTTCACTTGGCTGTGACATTGCTGTCATGGGTAATTTCTCTCTCACGTATCTTCTCTGCCTCGCTCCTTTCTCGCTTTTCTGCACTAGGTAACTAACCCTCTACCACGGCGGGAAAATGGCTGCCCCGCTCCCCCTTCTCCTCTCTCGTGTCTTTGCCCTGAGTAATTCCTCCTCTCACGAGGTTGTGAAAAGAATGCATTTTCTTCTATGTTTGGTTTCAATTCTTCTTCGTTGTTCTCTGGTAATTTCTAACCTCTCTCGTTTTCCATTATGCACTTTGGTTTTTTCAGTTTGTGCATTTCTGTAGTGTTCGGATTGCTTTCCGAGTTGTAGCAATGTTGTATGGAACAATAATGAGCCTATGCTTTCAGAAAAGGGGTAATGCTCGATTACATTTAATTTTATCTGTAAAATCTGGACGTTTGGTTATTATGGTTTTGACCTTTTGCTCTTCGCGGTTTCAATGATGTTTCGGGTGATGATGTTTGTTGTTTGTCCCTTTTCTTTACGGAGGAATTGAAGTATTCATTAATATTCATTGCATCTTGCTTGCGGTTTGACGTTAATGGCATTTTTGTGACATTTGGAGCATGTGGAAAGTGGTATGTGGGTGGCTATTCGCTTATGGTTTTTTTGTGTATGCGGGATTGATATTGGTGCTTTGTGGTTTTATACCTTCAGCGAACATGAACTTGAGATCTTTCGATGAAAACTATATATTGTTTTTATGTTTGAAATTTGCAACCAGAATTGATTCTGTTATAACCAATATAATAGAATATGGTCAAAAAGTTCTTTTTAATATAAACAATTGCAGCACAGTTACTCCACAACTGCATAAAACAAGCAGATACAACTTTCCCACATTTTAACTGCCCCAAAATGTTTCTATATATCAAAATCCTAATTTTAATTTTTAATATTTATAATATCATTTCTAAGCATGAAAATGTGTTGCTCGTGCGTTTAAATGTTAGTAATAATAGCAATAATATTATGTTTTTTGTGATATAAATGTCTTAAATGTAGCTTTCCAGTGGAGCCAAAGCCGCTATTGTTCCTGCAGTTCGTGAATTCCAAGCAGATGCCAGCAACGTAAGGACAAAAGCTTTTGCGAGGGACAAAAGGGTTCCATTCAATAGTGCATTGATAAATGTCACTTATGTCGCACGTGCATAGATATGGATATATATAATTTAGAGAGAATTGCATCATCACTTGAAATTATCTATTTATTAAAATAACACAAGTTTTTTTTTTTTTTTTTTTGGGAATAGTTGAACTTATATATTTGGCTGGCATAATTTATAAGAACAATTAGAGCAGTTGGAGTTATTGAAATTATTCATTATTATATAAATAATAGAATAAGTGTCTAAATTTACAATAAAAATCTTTATTATTTGTTACGTCCACAATATTAAGGCTTTTTTCTTTTAATATTTTCTTAAATGTTCTTCTCTCTAGTTTTCATATAGACTTGGTTGTATTAACATTCTAATTCAATTCAATTAAGTGTATTATGAAATTTGACACAATTAAGTGTATTAACGTTCATAGGAATGTATATCATTTAGTTTCACAATCTAATATATCATATTGAAACTTGACACGTTCATATTCACCTCTAAAAGTTACAAAGAAAATATAGATTTTGCTTCAGAATTTTACAGCAATTTTTAAACCCTCTTTGGAATTCCCTCTTTGACGACAAGTTAAACTATCATTTTAAAAGGCGGTTTATACTGCCATTAAAACTGCTAGAAGGTTTGCTCTTTTTGCTTAATTGCTTGAGCAGAGCCTTAGCNTTTACAATAAAAATCTTTATTATTTGTTACGTTCACAATATTAAGGCTTTTTTTCTTTTAATATTTTCTTAAATGTTCTTCTCTCTAGTTTTCATATAGACTTGGTTGTATTAACATTCTAATTCAATTCAATTAAGTGTATTATGAAATTTGACACAATTAAGTGTATTAACGTTCATAAAAATGTATATCATTTAATTGCACAATCTAATATATCATGTTGAAATTTGACACGTTCATATTCACCTCTAAAAGTTACAAAGAAAATATAGATTTTGCTTCAGAATTTTACAGCAATTTTTAAACCCTCTTTGAAATTCCCTCTTTGACGACATGTTAACCTATCATTTTTAAAAGCGGTTTATACTGCCATTAAAACTGCTAGAAGGTTTGCTCTTTTTGCTTAATTGCTTGAGCAGAGCCTTAGCNCTATAGTCAACATGTTATCCACGTACAAAAGAAGCATAATATATCATATATCAAATTATTTTATGAAGCAAAAATAATAAGTCAAACACTTTGTGTACCCACTATCTTACAAAAACCGATTAAATCTCTTATACCACTAGCTTGGTGCCTACTTAAAACCATAAATGCTCACAATGATTACTTTATTTCCCTCATATACATTTTTTCTTCTAAGTCATCATTGTTGAACTCACTTTTGGTGAGGTCTATGTTTTTTCATTCTCTTTATTAAAGCATGAGATGAAGCCATTAGTTTTCTTTCGAGTCTACCAAAGAGGACTAACAAATGGTTGAAACTTAAAATTAAAAAAATCAAAACTTAATCTACGCTCTTTTAGTTTCATAATTTATTTTAATCTTTACTACCCTTTTTATTAACTTGATTGAAGTTAGGTTGTTAAAGCTGAAGTTAAATTCCTTATAAACTTGGATGTGACTTTACCCTTTGACCTTAGAGACTTGAGTCCATTAGCCATCTTTAGAATCTACTAAATCTTTCAAAATTCATTTCTAGCTCTTTATTTGGTTCAAAAGAGAAAATACTTATTTTATTGTTCTTCTTGAACCTTGATTGAACTAATACTAAAAAAACTAAACATAATTAAAAGAGAATACAATTATTTTTGTGTTCTTTTAGAACCATATTGAACTAATTCTAAAAAACAATGAATATTATTAAACCCAAAATTAAAATTAATAAATGAAGAGTAAAATTAAATAAAGTAAAACTAAAAATATAAAAGTCAAAATTCATAAATTTAAAGTAAAATATAAATAAATAATAATAATAATAATAAATGAAGAAAATAAACATACATAAAACTAAAATTAAATGTAACAAATTTTAATTTAAATAGTAAATTAAATTAAAGTCAAATAAAATTATGTAATGACATCACAAAGGATTACATTTAAACTATAATCAAAATCAAAAATTAAAAATTGTAATTAAACAAAAATCAATAATCAAGCCAATCTAAATTAGCGCTTAAACCAAAATATAAATCTTAAATAAATCTACCCTAATTCCATCTAACTTCAAAAAAATTTTATGACTTTATCTTTAAGCCTCAAAACAATCCAAGTTTCCTCAATTAATAAAAATATTAAAGTCTAAACTCATCCTTCACTTATTATTGACCTCAATTCTGGTGAGGTCTTTTTTTCTCTTAGTGCTTAGGATCTAGCCATATGATTTTCCTTCTGACTATCCTTTAAGTCTAGAAATGGAGCCCACTATTGTCGTCGGAACGTGTCGCTACCGCCACCAATCTTGTCGTTCGTGTCATTGGTTGATGTTATTGTCAAAAGGAGTTACCACTATGTTTATCTATTTTATTGCTCTATTCTCTAAATTACTTGTTCTCTTTATATCACATGAATAACCTTAAGATGTTAAGTAATTTAGAGAAAGAGGAAAAGCGCAAGTGAAAATAGAAAAGAAAGAAAATGTCATAGTGGTTTTGTTTATAGAAATTTTGAAAATGTCTGATTTCTGATATTCTCATATAAAGAAAACCACATGAAAGCTTTATAGCCACAGATTTAGGTACGATACCTATTCTGAATTCTTTAATACTGCTATAAGAGTAAGCTTCTATAGTTAATTATATCTCAAGTAGCTAAAGCTACTCAAGAAAACTCCTGATTAAGACTAACATTTGTTCTAAGAGAAATTTTAAGTGTAGAGGTCAAGGAAAGAAATATCAATTTTTGATCCTCGGATAATAAGTTTCTAATAATCTAATTCTACCCTAGAGGTTCTGTTTTGTCATTTTGTTTTTGTTAATGTCGTTTTGTATTATTTTGTTTTATAATTTTTTATTTGTTTATGTCTTTTTTATGGTGTTTGATTTTGATGCATTGTCATTTTCATGTTTTGAGATTTTACGTTTCTGCTTCAGAATGTCGTCCCTACAAAATAGAGTTAGCACACCCTAAAAATATGGAAAGTAAATCTAAAGCATAATTTGTCTCATATCTTCAGTAAACCTGCAAAACATAACACGATTATCATTAAATCATATTTTAATTTATCAATTTAGTTGGTTGAATAATTTTTAAACGACTCGATCAAGATTTCTATGGCTCCATTGTACTGAGGCCATAAAGGTATTCAGATCTACTTAGACTGAAAGGTGTTTAAACCAGGGCTAGAAGATTCTTGTTAGCAACCACATATTGCATCTTCCAAAAAATCTTCGTAGATCTGAACACTGGTGTTTAAGTTGCATTCATTGATCTTTGTTCATTAGGGTTAAATTTAAGTTTTAATGTCTCATTCAAGTTTTAGGGGTTGGAAAATTTTAGATTGTTTATGGCTTATTAACCGATTCAATTTTGTCATTTTGTTGTTTATTTTTGTTTGGGATGACCCAATCAAGATCCCACTGTTCCATTGTCCCTAGTCAATATGTTTGTGGTTTTATTAACAACAAGAGGCTGGAAGTTTTTTTGTTGGCAACCATGTGTTATCTCCTCCAAAATATCTTCTCAAACATAATTGCATTTTTAAGTTCAAGTTTAAGTTTTAATATCTTTTAAAGTGAATTTTATGTCATTTGTCATGAATTTCATTTTATTTATGTCGATGGATTAGTTAAATTTAGATGTGAAATTGAATCATCACTTCTAATTCATTTTAAGATTAAACTTAAAAGGAATCATGTCATTTATTATAGGTCCAATGTGGGTTAGACCTAAGGAAAATTGATTAAAGTCTAATAAATTTAACCTATGATTTATGTTCAATGTGGGTAGAACATAAAAGAGGTTTAATTAAGTTTGATATAAAATAGACTTGAGATTTAGGCTCAATGTGAGTAGAACCTAAGATTTGATTCTACTTAGATTCAATTTACATAGAATCTAAGGTTTGATGTCATTTATATTCAATTTGGGTAGAACCTAAATTTTATGATATTTCAGGTTCAATTTAGGTAGGACCTAAGATTTGATATTAATTAGGTTCAATTTAGGTTGAACCTAAAGTATGGTATATTTTAGGAGCAATTTAGGTAGGACCTAAGGTTTAGGTTGAATTAGGTTGAATGTTTGTTGAACCTAAGGTTTAAGTTGACTAAGGTTCAATTTGGGTTGAACCTAAGTGTTGACCTCACTTTTAGTTGAGGTCTAGAAACTTCTTTAGTATCCTAGGTCTAGCCATAGGACTTTCCTATNATACTCCTTGAACCCACCATCGATGTACTCACCACCATTGTCAGATCTCAAACATTTCAGTTTTAGATCTGTCTCCATTTCAACCATGGCCTTCCAAGTTCTGAACACAAAAAATGCATCAGATTTATGTTTTAGAAAGTAAACCCATACCTTTCTGCTGTGGTCATCTATGAATGTGACGTAATAACGAGAGCCTCCAAGAGATGCCACTGGGGAAGACCCCCACACATCAGTGTGTACCAGTTCTAGTTTTCCTGCTTTTGGCATCCTGCCACCTTTCAGGAAACTGACTTTCTTCTGCTTCCCCATGATGCAACTTTCACACATGCCAAAATCAACAGACTTCAGTTCTGGTAGCTTGCCTCTGGACTGAAGCTCTTTCATACCTCTCTGACTCATGTGTCCAAGTTTACAATGCCACATGTATGCTGTGTTCTCTGCAACTGTGGTATCAACATTATTAATTAGACCGTTTGTCATATATAGCGTACCAGTCTTCTTACCCCGAGCCAGTACCAGTGCTCCTTTAGTAACCTTCCAGGTGTTATCATAGAAAACTACTGAATGACCTCCCTCATCAAGCTGCCCAACAGATATGAGGTTCTTTTTCAGTTCAGGAATGTGTCTAACCTTTTGCAAGACCCATTTGTTTATGTTAGGGAGTGAAATTTCAATATCTCCCATCCCCACCACGTTCAAAGCTGCTCCATCAACCAGGTACACTTTCCCAAAGTCACCTGAAACATAGTTTCTCATTAACTCCCGATGAGAAGATGTGTGAAAAGAAGCCCCCGAGTCCAGTATCCAGCCGTCAATAGAGTTATGAACTGCAAGTAATAGCGCATCCTGCACTTCTTCAGTTACAGCGTTAGCACTGACGTTCTCCGTCTTCTTAGGATTTTTACAGTTCTTTTTTATATAGCCAGTTTTGCCACAATTCCAGCAGGTTGCTTGCTGATCAGGCTTTGACTTGCTCTTGCTTCTATGCTTTGATTTTGACCTTCTTCTGTTTGAGTTCCTGTCTTGTGATCTCCCTCTGGAATCAACATTCAGTGCTGAACTCGAACCCAAGATCTCGCCAGAATCTCTCTTGCGCACCTCTTCAGCAAGAATTAAGTCACGAATATCATCATATTTAAGTTTGGTTTTACCTGCAGAGTTGCTAACTGTAATTCTCATGGCTTCCCAGCTATTTAACAATGAAGCCAACAATATCAGCGCACATATATCATCGTCAAAATCAATTTCAACGGACGATAATTGATTTGTAATAGTGTTGAAATCAATCAAATGTTGAACAACCGACACACCTTCCGTCATCTTCAGGTTGAATAATTTTTTCATCAAGTGCACATTGTTATTTGTCAATGACTTTTCATACATACTTGATAGGGCCGCCATAAGATCTGTCGTCGTCCTCTCCTTTTTGACATTGTGAGCAACGGACCTCGATAGGGTTAATCGAATAACTCTCAGAACCTCTCGATCCAACAAATTCCAATCAGCCTCTTCCATCTTCTCCGGTCGCTTTCCCAGTAGTGGAAGATGAAGTTTTTTCCCATAGAGGTAATCCTCTATCTGCATCCTCCAGTATCCAAAATCCGTGCCGTCGAACTTCTCGATCCCTGAAACCTTCACTTTGTCTCCGGTCATCGTTCTTCCTCAGATCTGAACCGGGGCTCTGATACCAATTGATATGAAAAATGACGGCAATAAAGTGAAAAATAGATCGAGAAAAATTACTCCAGAAAAACGACACAAGATTTACGTGGTTCGGCAAATTGTCTACGTCCACGGAGCTGTAGAGGATTTTATTAGCTGAGGAAATTACACCGTCGAGCGCCTCGACGTTTACAAAAAAAAATTTTATCTTTTCTCCTCTCTCTCTCCTCTCTTTTCCTCTTTCTCTTCCTTCTTAGTCTCTCTCTCTTTCTCTCAAGCCACAGCCACGTGAGGGAAAAATAAAAATTAAAGGAATTACTTCCTTCTTAGCAAACCCCAAAAAAAAAAAAAAAAAAAGGNTTTGATCGTATAATGAATGACAATGTATTCAGAGCCAACTTACTGACTTGTTTTTTACTAATGGCTAGCCTGATCCAACAATGGCTTACACAAGTGCACGTATTGTGTAAGCAATATATGGATTTGAGTCTAAAATCGTCCCATCGGGATTAAAAGTAACTAAGTTAAAAATAATGACACAAATCTAACAAACTTTAATTCTATTCAAATTAATTGAAAATTTGAAAAGTTTCTTTTTTATTTTGTTATTGATATTGAGATTTCAAATGTGAGATACACTTCATATTGATTCTTTGTTCATAAAATCAATACAATAATTTCGTTTAAATAATGTAAGTCATGATCAATCAGAAACAATAATAGTTTAAGGCCTCCATCAATAGGAACAAGAACATTCATTTTCAAAACCATAAGTCATATATCAATCCTCAAAGGTTATTCAAAAATTGAACATTCATGGTTCCTTATTAATTAAGAAGTGTTAAGGAGAATTGGTCTGTTTTTATAACTCTATATTGTAAAATCTCTTGTGCAGAAAAGCACCTTGCTAATATCTAAAATCTACATTGTTTTTTAAATATTAGTTTGGACACTAGTACTTGCTAAATGAAAATGGAATTTCAAAAAATACATTTTAAAAGTTTTAAATATTTAAATTAATACTACATTGATTTTATAAACTTAGAATTTCATATGAATAAAAGAAGTTTAAGCTAAAATGAAATAGTAAAATCTCTTAGAAATCTTCATTGCAATAAAAAAAGGTTTGAACACAAATTTTGAAATAAAGAGATCAAACATAAACGAGAAAAAACTGATGAAATGACATTCTCCAATATCTCTTATGATTCTGACCAACTTTTTTTGTAATCGACAAATACAAGAATTTGATGGCGCTGCTAGAAGATTTAATTTCCAGCAACGACGTCCAAAGACTTAATCGCGACTTTATAGATGTGTCTGATTTGATTAAGATGTATAATTATAATATTCAATAATGTTAAAGTCGAATTTGTCAACGCAAGTATATGTATCACTCAAGTAATATAGGACTTTAATGGAGTCCTAGATATCGATCCTACAGAGAGTGATTTAGAATTACGGACTAAGACCTTAGAAAAGCAAGACTTTAATCACAACAATGACGTTCAATTTGCTTATCTGTCACTAATAGACAATTGAAATAAATAAATAATTTTAATAACTAATAAATAAGTAATGATATAAAGTAGGGTTTAATTATGATATTCAATATATAAGAAAGCATCTTTCTCCTTGTCAAGAAATTATAGTGAATTGATAAAATGAATTAGTTCAATTTATATTGTGTCAAATAAGAGCATACATATTCTTTACCCTTTGATCTAGGCATAAAAAACATTGACTAATCTTATGCTTGGTTACTGATTCTGCGGCTAGGCTGGGAGGATACCGCCTCTC
>JXCR01147724.1:176077-253469 GCA_002079205.1 Phalaenopsis hybrid cultivar
TCCAATTAAATAAGATCTAAATTTATCTAAAGCATATACAATTGTCAGTAACTCTTTTTTAGTAACAGTATAGTTAATTTATACATCATTAAGAGTTTTACTAGCGTAGTATATCACTTTAAAAATCTTTTCATACCTTGTCCAAGAACAACTCCAATAGCATAATCACTAGCATCACACATCAGTTCAAATAGTTTCTCCCAGTTAGGTGAAACTATAATAGGGGTTGTAATTAATTTTTCTTTTAATAACTCAAAGGCATTTAAACAGCTTTCAGTAAATTCAAATTTCTTGTCCTTTTATAAAAGTTGGCATAGAGGTTTAGTAACTTTATAGAAATCTTTAATAAAACGCATATAAAATCCAACATGTCCAAGAAAAATCCTAACCTCTCTTACATTAGTAGGAAGTGTTAGTTTAGACATAACATGAATTTTTGCAGGGTCTGCTTCCATACCATCTTTCAAAATTTTATGCCCTAATACAATTCCTCCAGCAACCATAAATTGACATTTCTCCTAATTTAAAACAAAATTAGTTCTTTCGCGTAACTCTAAAACTTATTTAAGGTAATTTAAGCATGCGTCAAATGATGTTCCAAATACAGAGAAATCATCCATAAATACTTCCAATTCNAAAACCTCCAATCCTTTCACTTATCAATTCTATTCTCTTCCACTGTATGGTCAACTCATTCATCAAATCAGAGAGGGTAGGGGAACTAGAAGGTGGAAGGTCATAACTTATAGATGAGACATCTCTACTAGTAGAAGGTTCTTGACTTCTACTCTCAGTTCTCCATTTCTCATGGGATTAAAGTCTTCAAATTAGCTTTACTAATGGGTTTCATAGGATAAACCCATTCTTCATCTCCACTTTTCACTCCAGAATAGATTAGTCTTACTAATGGGTTTCATAATACTCCCAATTCTCCATTTTTCATGGGATTCATATGTCTTCAAATTAGCTTTACTAATGGGTTTCATAGGGTCAAGTTCTCCATTTCTCATGGGATTCATAAGTTCTTAAATTGGCCTTACTAATGGGTTTCATAGGGTAAGCCCATCATTCATCTCCAAATTCTACTCCAGAAAGTTTACAAATTGTATAAATAAGTTCAGGATGTCCTATATTTCCAAATTCTACTCCAGAAAATTTGCAAATTGCATAAATAAGTCCAGGATGTCCTAGACCTCCACTAGTCTCGCTCCTCACTGTAGTTAATATATTCTTAAGAATTATTCTCCCCACATTTATAGTTCTACTTTTCTGAATACAGAAATTCAGAATAGCTCTATCTCTAGTTACCTCACTATAGTGATAGGTCGGTAACAGAGTAGAAGAAATGAAATAGTGCCACGCCTTAGAGGTGACATTCAACATGGAAGCAGAAAAATTTACCTGTTCTCGTTATTTTATCTTCCATGTTTCGTTCCCATGAGTGAGAAAGTTGATCACTTCATTGAGGGGACCTTCCATAGTACTAAAGGGTTCTTATTGGCACATGTAAGAGTCTGGGACTTCATAAAAAATGTTGATGTGGGCGGCAGTAAACTCAACAGGGAATCCAAGCACTTGAACGATTCCGTCATCAGAATAAATTACATTGGCGTAGAACTCCTTCAAAACATTTGCATCTGCTTTATTGGTGGTGTAACAAAAGTTTTCCCACCTCCGCTTGGCAATAACTCGTTCCATTTATTCCTCCCAGACTTTCAAAAACTCGATCTTGTATGCACTTCTTTCCTTTAAATATGGAAGTAAATTTTGTTTGAGCCATCGCATTGACGAAGCGAGACTCGTCAAACTCAACTCTTCTTTTTTGTTGTGGATCCATTTCAATCTAATAAATTATAGAAAAATTCCAAAAATTACTTTAAATATGTAAATCATGGCTTCCATAGTAATTCTAAGAGTTCAACAATAAAATCCATGAATCTCTTCCCAAATTTTCTTTACACTCCCAAATTTTTCGGATCTCCTCAATGTGGGAGAAATTCATGGTAGAAATCAAATATTTTTCACTTAGAGTGAAGCTCTTACCTAAAGATGATCAAATCCGGTGTCAAAAAGCCTTAAAATTGCCTCCCAATCCAAGATCTTTCAAGCCCTAAGTCGAAAATAGCATTTTTTAGGAGGAAGGGGATGATGAATAGTGGCGGTTGACTGGTCAAGATCGCGGTTAAAGGTATTTTTTCGTGACCTCGTCGTCGGCAGGGTCGATGGCGCCATCAGTGCGCTTAATTGGAATTTAAATCCTAAGTCTCGGGAAAATCCCGCCGTCGGCGGAGTCGAGGGCGCCGTCGGCGGGCTCTATTAATTTGTCTAAATTCTGAATTTTTGTGATTTCGATCAATTTCTAGCCTAAACGACATTCGTTTAATCATTATAGACATAATTTTAAATAACTAAATGATGTACTTAGCACATATAAACTTTCCCAACACAAAACATCACTTTATATATAAATTCCAAGGAGTACAATATATGTTACATAACACACCTAAGTTTGGTATTTTCTCAACCTCAATACATTAATTTCAGCGTGCAAGTCACAACACTCAAATTGCTGAAAACAAAACATTCTATGCTTAGTCTCAACTATACAGAGATCTATAAACATAATTCTAAAGCTGAAAACATAACATCCTATGCTTAGTCTCAACTATACAGAGATCTATAAGCATAATTCTATATTTCTCAACCTCAATACATTAATTCAGCGTCGCAATCCAAGCCACAACACTCAAAACGCTGAGACAAAACAACCTATGCTTAGTCTCAACTATAGAGAGATCTACAAGCATAATTCTAAAGCAAAGCAAATACAAAGTTCAAATCGAAATACATAGAGAAAACATCATATGCTTAGTCTCAACTATAGAGAGATCTATAAGCATAATTCTAAAGCAAAGCAAATACAAAAAATATCTTATGCTTAATCTCAACCATACAGAGATCTATAAGCATAATTCTAAGGCAAACAACTATAAAGTTCAAATCAAAATACATAGATAAACAGATAGGTAGTAATATAAATCTACTAATCCTCAAACTCGGTACTCGATTCTCCTCTGAGATCACCCATTGATTGCACATGAACGAAGAGGTTGTAGAAGGTTCGGAATGGAAATTCTTCAGTAGAATCCTCCTCTATCAATTTCATCCTCCTCATCAGTTGTATCAAACTATCGTATAAATGTCTAGAATGTTGGAAATGTTCCTTCATCCTCCAGTCAAGATGATCGAAGAAATCAGAGATATTATTAATTGCATTCATGACATTTTGTATCTCGTTTTCCAACTTCTTGATTTGGCACAGGATCACCAAAGACTTATCAGGGACTAAGGGTTGAACTGGCAGTGAATTCTGAGATGATTGATCAACTATCATTGCCATGTCATTTTCATCTTCAAAAACTGGTAATCTCTCAGTTGGATCTAAAGGCTTCCAAGGTAGAAATACCTTTTTCTAAATTTCATATGACACTTGAAACTGACTGCAAAGTGAGAAAATTGTGGAGGGGTGTCCAAGCCCATAATTTGATCTGTGAACATCAAAGCCCAAAACCGACTTCACAATTATAGATCCAATGTCGATCGGCAGTCCCCTTTGGATGCAGTAATTCAAAATGGCACTTTCTTTAGAAACTTTACTGATCTTCATTATCGATAACAATTTTGCAGAAATGAAAAAGTGCCAATATTTAGAAACGGGATTCAGGGGTGTTGTAGAAAAATTAACATATCTATTTTCTCTTGTTTCCCAATCGTCAGCTTCGTCTGTTAAATATTGGTAAATCTCATTCATCTGGTTTCTCATTGGGACGAAATTGGAATAGTGGCAGACAGAAACATTTTCTATCATATATAATTCGTTGATCCATGCAGGAGTGAAAGTGATCCATCTTCCTCGCACATAAATAACTCTTTGGTTGATTCCATGTAAATTTGCATAAAATTCTTTTACCACTATAACCACCACGGCTGCAGTAGTGTAGCACAGCACTTCCCATCTTTGTCGCACTACCGTTTCTTCAATATCCGTCGTGAAATTATTCAATCCATGATTCACAAATCCTCATTCTTTGATTAATCTTTTCTTCGTCAACAACTTGTTGAAGATTCGTTGTGCTTCCGCACTAATAAAATTTTGTCGATTGAAAACAAGGATTCTGGGATTATTAGGGGAATTGGATGCCATAGAAATGGAATTAGTGGAGTTTCACTTCGTTTTTTGAGGGAAAATATGAATTAGAATTTGAATTTTTTATTTTAAAAAGACTATTCCTGCCCAAAAATCGTAAAAAACCGCCACTCGAACAAAAGAAATCGTCATCTTACCGGTCTCGCAGTCGGCAGCCTCGAGGGCACTGTCGGCGCGCTTCTGTATTAATTTTGTTTAGACTCTCGAGAAAGAACCCACCGACGGCGGCGNATTTCTGTGAAAGATCTCCTCAAGTTCTAATAGATCCAGGTGCTAACGAATTTAATCACATCTTAGCTTTATCCCTTAGTGAAAAAGGAAAAAGTCTAAGTCTAACAACATCGTTTGAGACTCTGTCATATTTAAAAGTAGCACACAGCTCTAAAAAACTAGCGAGGTGTAAGTTCGGATCTTCATTTGGTGTACCTCCAAATTGATTGCTTTTTAAAAAACTACCAAGGTGTAAATTAGGATCTTCATTTGGTGTACCTCCAAATTGATTGTTTTGTACCATTTGGATATAGGATAAATGAATTAGCAGCTACATCAAGATTTTAGATAGATAAGTGAATCTCATCTATTGTAGGATTTGCAAAATCTCTTAAGGGTCTTGGTTGGTGCTCATTCTCTATTCCTTGATTGTTCAGGTTGTTTTACATTGTATCAGAATTTCTAGGTTCTCTTCTTAATTTTCTAATTCTTCTAATAGTGCGTTCTAATTCTGAATCGTATGGTATAAGATTTTCAGGTCTAAATTTATGCATACAATTTGAAATCAGTACTCGGTAATAAAATTAACTTAAATATAAATATAAAAATAAGTTGTAATTTAAGTAAAAATTTTCTAATAATCCTAATTTGTCTATTACTCTGATCGTGATTTTACTCACTCACTCAATCACTCCCCGACAACGGCGCCAAAAACTTGACCGACTTTTTTTGTAATAAACAAATATAAGAATTTGATGCCGCTACTAGAAGATTTAATTTCCAGCAACAGCGACCAAAGACTTGATCGACTTTATAGATGTGTCTAATTTGATTTCTTCTCAAACCTAATTTCATTTTTAACTTTACGTTTAAGTTTTAATATTTTTTAAAGTGATTTTTATGTCATTTGTCATGAATTTCATTTTATTTATGTCAGTGGATTAGTTAAATTTAGATGTGAAATTGAATCATCACTTTTAATTCTTTTTAAGATTAAACTTAAAAGGAATCATGTCATTTATTTTAGGTCCAATGTGGGGCAGACCTAAGGAAAATTGATTAAAGTTTAATAAATTAAACCTATGATTTATGTTCAATATGCTTAAAAGAGGTTTAATTAAGTTTGATATGAATTAGACTTGAGATTTAGGCTCAATGTGAGTAGAACCTAAGATTTGATTCTACTTTGATTCAATTTACTTAGAATCTAAGGTTTGATGTCATTTATATTCAATTTGGGTAGAACCTAAGGTTTAGGATATTTCAGGTTCAATTTAGGTAGGACCTAAGATTTGATATTATTTAGGTTCAATTTAGGTTGAACCTAAAGTATGGGATATTTTAGGAGCAATTTAGGTAAGGCCTAAGGTTTAGGTTGAATAGGTTCAATGTTTGTTGAACCTAAGGTTTAAGTTGACTTAGGTTCAATTTGGGTTGAACCTAAGGTTTAAATTAACTTAGGTTCAATGTAGGTTGAACCTAAGGTTAAGTGACAGGCTTAATTTGGGTTGAACCTAAGGTTCAAGTGACTTAGGCTCAATTTGGGTTGAACATAAGGTTTAGGTTGACTTAGGATCAATGTACGTAAAACCTAAGGTTTAAGTTGACTTAGGTTCAATTTAGGTTGAACCTAAGGTTTAAATTAACTTAGGTTTGATGTAGGTTCAACCTAAGGTTTAAGTGACTTAGGTTCAATTTAGTTTGAACATATGGTTTAAGTGACTTAGGTTCAATTTGTGTTGAACCTAAGGTTTAGGCTGACTTAGGTTTAATGTAGGTTGAAACAAAGGTTTAAGTTGACTTAGGTTCAATTTGGGTTTAGCCTATGATTTTGGGTTGACTCAGGTTCAATGTGAGTTGAACCTAAGGTTTATGTTGATAGACTAAGCCTAATTTAAGTAAGGCTTAATAGATACTTAAGCCTTATTTATGTTAGACTTAAGTAGGGTTTGAAGTTACTTAAGCCTAATGTAAGTAAGGATTTAAGTATTAATTAAGTCTAATTAGGATTAGACTCAATTAAGGTTCAGGTTTGCTTAAGTCTAATGTAGTTAAGGCTTAAAGATCAGTTAGATTAAATTAAGCTTAAACCTAATTATAATTTAGGCTTACCTAAGCCTAAAATAGTTAAGGCTTAAGGGTTAAATTAAGTATAATTAGGATTATATCTAATTAGGTTTAAAGGTTAATTAAAGCTATTGTATGTAAGGTTTAATCAGATTAATAAAGTCTAATTAGGGTTAGACCTAATTATGATTTATAAGTTAATTAAACCTAATGTAGGTAAGGTTTAATTATATTAATTAGGTCTAATTAGGGTTAGACATAATTACGGCTTATGGTTAATTAAATCTAATGTAAGTAAGGTTTAATTATATTAATTAGGTCCAATTAGGATTGAACGTAATTAGGGTTTAATGGTTAATTTAACCTAATGTAGGTAAGGTTTAATTAGATTAATTAGGCCTAATTAGGGTTAGACCTAATCAGGGTTTAAAGTGAATTAAACCTTATGTAAGTAAGGATTAATTAGATTAATTAGTCTAATTAAGGTTAGACCAATTTAGGGTTTAAGTTTAATTAAATTTAATGTAAGTAAGGCTTAATTAGATTAATTAGGTCTAATTAGGGTTGGACTTAATTATGGTTTATGGTTAAATAAATCTATTGTAAGTAAAGTTTAATTGGATTAGTCAGGTCTAATTAGGGTTAGACCTAGTTAAGGTTTAGATGTCACTTAAGCCTAATATAATTAATACTTAAGAAGGTTTATTAGGTCTAATTTAGATTAAACCTAATTAGGTTTAAGGTTAAACTAAGCTTAATGTACTCTTAAGATGAAAAAGATGAAGGGAAAAGAAGCCTTTGATCAAAAAAAATTTATGAACATCAAAGCCCAGTAGCACTATAAGACACAACTCATATCAAGGAAATTAATTCAAAAGCAAGCATTCTATAATCTCGGAGGTTCTATAGAAGGATTGATTGTAGCAAGACATTGAGAAACTTTTTGTTACTTACAGTAGTAGCAGTTTCCCGATCATCCGGGAATTTTACGCAAACCTCCGTGAAGCTTTAGATGTTCACGTATTTATGTGTGGTAAAACTGTTGAATTCACCCCTAATAAAATCAATGCACTATAACAAATGAAGGGTGAATTTCATTGTGAATTTTCATCATTTTATACATCTGATTCAACACAGGATGAATTTATTGCCTTTCTAACCGATGGAAGAGTTGTTTGGAAAATAAAGTATAATCATAAGGTAAACTTCTCTACTTCTATGTTAAATGCTCAATCCAAAGCTTGACACTATTTTATTTCTGCTCGACTCCTTCCAACAAATCATCTTAGTGAAGTTACTAAGGAGAGAGCCACTTTGAATTTTTTTTTTTCAACAAATGAAGAGTATAAACATGGGCTCTCTCATTTATCAAAATGCCCATAATTCTTCTAGGGGTAAGACTACTGGAGGTTTAGGATATCATTCATTAATTTTTGCTTTATGTGACCAATCAGAAGTAGGTTATGGTAAATCTGAAGAATTATTATAGCCTCTTAAACCTATCAGTAAGCACAGTGTTCATACTTATGAGTTACATGTCGGACAACGAGCTAGGGGTAGAGACAATGATATACCTTCTACTTCAGCTTCTAGACCTTCTACATCTAGCACTACTTCTCTGGAGAATGTGATGGAGCAACTGCTTATTCAACAGAGTGATATTTTGACACTTCAAAATTAAATGAGAACTGTGGAAGCTTGCAATTATCATAATGATGAGTATATGCAGAGGAAAGTTGATTTTGAAATTTCTTGTCATGCGGCTATGACAAAATATTTGAGGGGTGATCATACTATAAAATTCCCTACTTGCCCCCACTTTACGCCTTATGAGCCTGAAGATGTTGAGGAAGATGATTTTGAAGAAGATGATGAGGACGATGATGATGAGGATGATGATGAGTTGGTTGCTATCATTTTGTTTACTGTAGTTTGTTTTCATGTCTCTATTAGTTAGTTGAACTTTATTTTTGAATCATTTGTATTGTAAGCTGTGATGTTAAACTTGTTGTCTGTAGATTTAGATTGTTCATTTTTTAGTTCAGTACTATTTGTTTTTACAATTTATTGTCTATGTTCAGAACTCTCCTTTATTTAACAAATCTTTTTGATACATCAAGCTTTACATAATGTTTTATACTCTAACCTTTTCAATGGGTACCCGCAAAGTTTCATGTTGAAATCCCTCTACATATTATTTTTATTTAATGCATTTAATGTTTTCTTTCTACCAACATTTTTGTATTAAATGCTTAACGTATTAAACATTTAAGTTTGAGGAAAGGACAGATTTTTCTTAAAAAAACTAAACTTTGTTTATCCTCAATATCCTATATTTTTAAAATTATTTTTAGCATAACTTTTTGTATCAGAGATTAACTTGAAGATAACTATATTATTGATTTTATCAATTTGATTTTAGACTTAAGTAAAAATCTTAAATAATGAAGGTTAGTTCTAAAAGTTAAGATATTTAATATAAGAGTATAAGGTTGTGTTTACTATTTAAAGTAAAGGAAATTGTATTTTTTAAAAAAATATTAAGAGAATCTTAGAGTTATATAAAAAGAAAAATTGAGACTTTATGAAAAATCTTTTTCAAAGCTAATATGCATTTATAAGTAAGAAATGTGAGAAGTTTTTAACTTTAAGAAGAGGAAAGTGAAATTCAAAATCATTAAAGCCTATCTAAATATAGTAATCATTGCATGAAAAAGAAAATTTATGAAAGGATTAAAAATGATCCAAAAAGAAAAAAAATAAAATAAAAATCAAAATAAAATAAAAAATAAATGTGAGGAGAAGCTTGAGGAGATGCCTAATCAAAAATTGATTTCACTTGAATCAGCTTAAGGAAAGAGGCTTAATTACATTTCTAAACTTATATTAAAGTATTGACATCTTTACTAATGATGTTCTCATGAAATTCTTTTTCATATAATTCTTCTAACCATCATTAATATGACGAATTACAATTATTCTTGAAATGAATAAGAAATCAAAACTCTTA
The DNA here is from genome assembly GCA_002079205.1 of Phalaenopsis hybrid cultivar. Taxonomy (NCBI): domain Eukaryota; kingdom Viridiplantae; phylum Streptophyta; class Magnoliopsida; order Asparagales; family Orchidaceae; genus Phalaenopsis; species Phalaenopsis hybrid cultivar. The sequence goes on from JXCR01147724.1 coordinate 185,572, forward strand.
GACTTGATTACTAAATATTCTTACATCTTTAGTTTTATCCTAAGTTATTAAAAAATTTTATGAACTCTTACTATTGTTTTTATAAAACAAAAACTATAGAAGTATTTAAGTGATGCTCATTACCTTAAGTCATACTTTTTATGTAATAAAAAAGTTACTTGAGGAAATGTAACTGTTAAACTTAAGGGATTTTGATACACCAAAAAAAGACTCAATTATATATATATATATATANTAAGAAGGTTACATGGACATGCTCCCTACTCTTAATCTGGTGAATACCTTAGGGATCTATTAAACTTAATATGTCTTACTTAATAATATTATCCTTAAAATTTAAGGACCCCCAATACACAACATAGAGTTAGGTACACTTTTACAGTCTATTGCATTTTATAGTTTTTTTCTTGTACTTTTCTACTATTGTTTTTATGATTGTACCATATTTACTGTATAAAAATACTTTCATGTTAAAAACAAAACCAAAACCAAAACTAAAAACAAAATTTCAAACAAAGATACTTCACAACATTTCAAAATATAAGACAACTCAAAACTTAATCACAAACATCACAAAAATACAACTTCAACTTAATTAAAACATCTCTATTGGAAGATCGGGAACCCTCGGAGGAGGTAACCTACGGTTGCTAACCGAGGTGCGGTCTAAATGAAATTATGGAACTCATTAAGTTGAGTTTAGTAAATTCATTTGGACTAAGTGTAACGAGGCTTCCCAAGGTCTAAATGAAATTATGGAACTCATTAAGTTGAGTTTAGTAAATTCATTTGGACTAAGTGATGTCTAAATGAAATTATGGAACTCATTAAGTTGAGTTTAGTAAATTCATTTGGATTAAGTGATCCACGGTCTAGATGAAATTATGGAACTCATTAAGTTGAGTTTAGTAAATTCATTTGGACTAAGTGATTCCAATGAAAAATAGTAGTACCGGGACGATGGAACCGTGGGATCTTGACCGGTGTCACTTTAATAAACTTTAATATGCCCATAATAAAATTCAATAGTGGTGCCGGGACGATGGAACCGTGGGATCTTGACCGGTGTCGCTTTAATCAACTTGTAGTGGTGCCGGGACGATGGAACCGTGGGATCTTGACCGGTGTCGTTCTAATCAACTTTAATACTATGGAACTCATTAAGTTGAGTTTAGTAAATTCATTTGGACTAAGTGATTCCAATAAAAAATATGGAACTCATTAAGTTGAGTTTAGTAAATTCATTTGGACTAAGTGATTCCAATAGAAAATATTAGTGCCGGGACGACGAAACCGTGGGATCTTGACCGGTGTCACTTTAATAAACTTTAATATGGCTACCGGGACGACGGAACCGTGGGATCTTGACCGGTGTCGCTTTAATCAACTTTAATATGCCCGTGCCGGGACGATGGAACCGTGGGATCTTGACCGGTGTCACTTTAATATGCCCATAATAAAATTTAAAGAACTTTAACTATAGGGGCTGGAACGATGGAACCGTGGGATCTTGACCGGTGTCGCTATAATCAACTTCAACTAAGTTAATAAAGGATGACGGAACCGTGGGATCTTGACCAGTGTCATTTTAATCAACTTTAATATGCACATAATAAAATTTAAAGAACTTTAACCATAGGGTCACCTGATTTGACATTATAACTAAATGACCTAGAAAACTTAAACTCTGCTACAACAAGGAGCTTGAAGCTTACATGGTGGGCAACCCGACTATCTTCAACAGCAAGAGGATCTACACTCATACACTCTTTCCTTAGCATTAAAATAACAAAGCCATAGGAATTTGAGGTTGTTTTCTTAATGCAACATAAATCCTCAAACATATTTTTAGGCCTTTGTACAATCATATTGTACAATATAAGCCCTAAACTCGTCTTAGGATTCCGAGGTTGTCATTTGTCATGACTTAAATCCTCACATCTTCAAGGTTATTTGTATGATTGCTTCACACAAATGTGAATCCTAATCAAAAAAATTGCAGGATGAAATATCTAAATAATTTCTCCTAAATTGAAGCCAAATAATATGATAGCTTGGGAAGTCATCAAAGTTTTCCTTCGGATACGTGCCATCCTCTAGTGTTTTCTCCTTTGGACTCCAAAACAAAATGTTCCAAATTTGAGTCAATCCCTTTTACACTTTTCAGTCTGATATCTTTGAAATGTCCTTACCATTTGAACTCCTTGAAGGTAATTTTTCTTGATTTGGTCCAATATCTTTGAGATGTCCTTACCATTTGAACTCCTTGAAGGTAATTTTTCTTGATTTTATTGAAGTATTCTTAGGTAACTTTTGTTACCTAAGATGTAATTAACTATAGGGGCTTGCCCTTATAGTGCTTTTCCCGAACCCAGCATAATATAAACCCTATTTAATTCCTTATATTAAATAGAGGAACTTTTCGGCCAATACTGCTTTTCCCGAACCCAGCATAATATAAACCCTATTTAATTCCTTATATTAAATAGAGGAACTTTTCGGCCAATACGTTCTTAAGTTAACTTATATTATCTAAGATGTAATTAACTATAAGGGCTTGCCCTTATAAGAAGCTTTTCCCGAACCCAGCATAATACAAACCCTATTTAATTCCTTATATTAAATAGGGGAATTTGTCGGCCAATACATGGGTTTCGCAGACCAAACGGATGTCATAACTTTCTTTAGTTTGTTTGATCAAGCTTCACCCTCAATTCTTGTGTTCATCCTTTCGGATAGATACAGGATTTGAGGTAAAGCGCTCTTTCATTTAAACTATGAAAATTATGGGGTCAAGTTTGACTTCATCTTTTTCAAAACTAAATTTTTAAACGTCCTTCCGAAGCGGGCAACGAGATTCATCTTTTTCAAAACTAAAATTTTTTAACGTCCTTCCGAAGCGGGCAACGGGATTTCAATTCTGATGGCCGACAGCTTCTTACGGGCAAACCCCACACCAAAAATAGTGCCGACACTAAGGTTTAAATTAACTTAGGTTCAATGTAGGTTGAACCTAAGGTTTAAGTGACAGGCTCAATTTGGGTTGAACCTAATGTTTAAGTGACTTAGGCTCAATTTGGGTTGAACCTAAGGTTTAGGTTGACTTAGGGTCAATGTAGGTTGAACCTAAGGGTTCAGTTGACTTAAATTCAATTTAGGTTGAACCTAAGGTTTAAGTTAACTTAGGTTTGATGTAGATTCAACCTAAGGTTTAAGTGACTTTGGTTCAATTTCGTTTGAACATATGGTTTAAGTGACTTAGGTTCAATTTTTGTTGAACCTAGGGTTTAGGCTGACTTAGGTTCAATGTAGGTTGAAACAAAGGTTTAAGTTGACTTAGGTTCAATTTGGGTTGAACCTAAGATTTTGGGTTGACTCGGGTTCAATGTGAGTCGAACCTAAGGTTTATGTTGATGGACTAAGCCTAATTATAGTAAGGCTTAATAGATATTTAAGCCTTATTTTTGTTAGACTTAAGTAGGGTTTGAAGGTTATTTAAGCCTAATGTAAGTAAGGCTTTAAGTATTAATTAAGTCTAATTAGGATTAGACTCAATTAGGGTTCAGGTTTGCTTAAGTCTAATTAGTTAAGGCTTAACGATAAATTAGATTAAATTAAGCTTAAACATAATTAAAATTTAGGCTTGCTTAAGCCTAATATAGTTAAGGCTTAAGGGTTAAATTAGGTCTAATTAGGATTAGACCTAATTAAATTTAAAGGTTAATTAAAGCTATTGTAGGTAAGGTTTAATTAGATTAATAAAGTCTAATTAGGGTTAGACCTAATTGTGATTTATAAGTTAATTAAACCTAATATAGGTAATGTTTAATTATATTAATTAGGTCTCATTAGGGTTAGACATAATTAAGGCTTATGGTTAATTAAACCTAATGTGAGTAAGGTTTAATTATAATAATTATGTCCACTTGGGGTTGGACGTAATTAGGGTTTAATGGTTAACTTAACCTAATGCAGGTAAGGTTTAATTATATTAAATAGGCATAAGTAGGGTTAGACCTAATCAGGGTTTAATGTGAATTAAACCTTAGTAAGGATTAATTAGATTAATTAGTCTAATTAAGGTTAGACCAATTTAGGGTTTAAGTTTAATTAAACGAAAAGTAAGTAAGGCTTAATTAGATTAATTAGGTCTAATTAGGGTTGGACTTAATTATGGTTTATGGTTAATTAAACCTATTGTAAGTAAAGTTTAATTGGATTAATTAGGTCTAGATAGGGTTAAACCTAGTTAAGGTTTAGATGTCACTTAAGCCTAATATAATTAATACTTAATAAGGTTAGTTAGGTCTAATTTATATTATACCTAATCAGGTTTAAGGTTAAATTAACCCTAATGTACTCCTGAGATGAAAAAGACAAAGAGAAAAGAAGCCTTTGATCGAAAAATATTTGTGAACATCAAAGCCCGGTAGAACTATAACACACAGCTCATATCAAGGAAATTAATTCAGGAGCAAGCATTTTATAATCTCGGAGGTTCTATAGAAGGATTGATTGTAGCAAGACATTGAGAAACATTTTGTTATTTCACAGCAGTAGCAGTTTCCCGATCGTCGGGGAATTTTACGCAAACCTCCAAGAAGCTTTAGATGATCAAGTATTTGTGTGTGGTAAGACTGTTGAATTCACCCCTAAGAAAATCAATGCACAATAACAAATGAAGGGTGAATTTCATTACGAATATTCAACACTTGATACATCTTATTCAACACTGGATGAATTTATTGCCTTTCTAATCGATGGAACAGGAGTTTGGAAAATAAAGAATAATCATAAGGTAAACTTCTCTACTTCTATGTTAAATGCTCAATCCAAAGCTTGACACTATTTTATTTCTGCTCGACTCCTTCCAACAAATCATCTTAGTGAGGTTACTAAGGAGAGAGCCACTTTGAATTTTTTTTTTCAACAAATGAAGAGTATAAACATCGGCTCTCTCTTTTATCAAAATGCCCATAATTCTTCTAGGGGTGGGACTACTGGAGGTTTAGGGTATCGCACCTTAATTTTTTGCTTTATGTGACCAATCAGAAGTAGGTTTTGATAGATCTGAAGAATTATTATAGCCTCTTAAACATATTAGTAAGCCAAGTGTTCATACTTATGAGTTACATGTCAGACAACGAGCTAGGGGTAGAGACAATGATATACCTTCTACTTCAGCTTCTAGACCTTCTACATCTAGCACTACTTCTCTGGAGAATGTGATGGAGCTACTGCTTATACAGCAGAGTGATATTTTGACGCTTCAAAATCAAATGAGAACTATGGAAGCTCGTAATTATCATAATGATGAGTATATGCAGAGGAAAGTTGATTTTCAAATTTCTTATCATGAGGCTATGGCAAAATATTTGAGGGGTGATCATACTATAAAATTCCCTCTTGCCCCCCACTTTACGCCTTATGATCCCGGAGATGTTGAGGGAGATGATTTTGAAGAAGAGGATGAGGACGACGATGATGAGTAGGTTGCTATCATTTTGTTTACTGTAGTTTGTTTTCATGTCTCTATTATTTAGTTGAACTTTATTTTTGAATCATTTGTATTGTAAACTGTGATGTTAAACTTGTTATGTGTAGATTTAGATTGTTCGTTTTTTATATCAGTACTATTTGTTTTCACAATTTATTGTTTATGTTTAGAACTCTCCTTTATTTAGCAAATCTTTTTGATATATCATGTTTTATACTCTACTCTTTTCAATCGATACCTGCAAAGTTTCATTTTCAAAGCCCTTTACAGATTAGTTTTACTTAATGCATTTAATGTTTTCTTTTTACCTAATTTTTTTATTAAATGCTTTATGTATTAAAAATTTAAGTTTGGGGAAAGGATAGATTTTTCTTAAAAGAAACTAAAATTTATTTATCCTCAATAAACTATAATTTTAAAATTATTTTTAAAATAACTTTTTGTATCAGAGGTCAACTTGAAGATAACTATATTTTTTATTTTATAAATATGATTGAAGACTTAAGTAAAAATTTTAAATAATGAAGGTTAGTTCTAAAAGTTAAGATATTTAATATAAGAGTATAAGGTTATGTGTATACTATTATTGTATTTTTTTTAAATATTAAGAGAATCTTAGAGTTATATAGAAAGAAAGATTGAGACTTTATGAAAAATCTTTTTCAAAGCTAATATGCATTTATAAGTAAGAAATGTGAGAAGTTTTTAACTTTAAGAAGAGGATAGTTAAATTTAAAATCATTAAATGCTATTTAGATATAGTAATCTTTGCATGAAAAAGAAAATTTACGAAAGGATTGAAAATGATCCAAAAAGAAAAAATAAAAGCAAAATCAAAATAAAATAAAAATTACATATGAGGAGAAGCTTGAGGAGATGTCGAATCAAAAATTGATTTCACTTGAATCAGCTTAAGGAAAGAGGCTTAATTACATTTCTAAACTTATATTAAAGTATTGACATCTTTACTAATGATGTTCTCATGAAATTATTTTTCATATAATTTTTCTAACCATCATTAATATGACGAATTACAATTATTCTTAAAATGAATAAGAAATCAAAACTCTTAGACTTGATTACTAAATATTCTTACATCTTTAGTTTTAACCTAAGTTATTAAAAATTTTTCTAAACTCTTATTATTGTTTTTATAAAACAAAAACTATAGAAGTATTTAAGTGATGCTCACTACCTTAAGTTATACTTTTGATGTAGCAAAAAGGTTACTTGAGGACATGTAACAGTTAAGTTTAAGGGATTTTGATACGCCAAAAAAATACTGAATTATATATATATATATATANAAATGTATTTTCATGTTTTATTGCAGGTATACTAAGTAAAGACATTTGGAGCTTAACGGAAGAAAAAAAAAAAAAAATTTAGAGTCAAAATATAATGTTTTCAAAAATTGAACTAGCACATAGGTGCCAGAATCCAGAGAAGATGGCGCCTAGGCGTTAGATTTCAGTGCTAGAGATGTTTATTTTCCCAAATGCATTGAATTTGGACAGATTTTGAAGGGGTATCAAAAGAGATTCTTTGAAAATTCGTTCCTGCATTATAAAAGAGTGTTTTTATGTCAGAAAAAAGGGGTGGCATGTGTATCAAGTGTTTGGGAGTGTTTAGAGAGTGTTAGAGAAGACCTTCTCTAAGAGTTGTAATAGAAGAGGGAAAGTGAGAGATTTCTTCTTCATTACATTTCTAAGAAAGAATTGAGTATTATTGTAAAGAGAGAAAGTGATTCAAATGAACTTCAATGGATTTTCTTGGGGAGGAGATCGAGTTAAGTTGTTTTAATTTACTTTTTCTTTATTTTGTAAACTTATTTTTATAAATAAAATCCATGTTTTGTTGTATCTTCCTCATGAATTCTTAGTAGATTGCTTTGTCCTTCTCCCTACAAAGAGATATAGTCATGCGAAAGATCAAGATTGTTGTGCCATTTTTTAATTTCACAATTGTGATGATTTAAACTCTAAAATTTATTTACTTTATGAACTGACCAATTGAATTATTAAAATTTGCTATGAAACATACGATTCGAGTGGGCTATGCTTTCTACAACAAAGTAAGAATCACATTTAATTTCATGGATGAGAATGTAGTCCATGAATTTGAGTGCAAATAAATAGGGAAATATTCATTGATGGGCGTAGAATTAGAGATTTTAAAATTATAGACTAAAATCCCCAATTTCGTCAAGGCATTTGGAAACTACAACGAGATGTTAGCCCTTAGGCGAGGGGAATGTTGGAACTCTGGTGTGAGAGCCAATATCTTCCTAGACTAATGTTGACCTCATTTTTTGTTGAGGTATAGTCTTTCTCTTTAGTAGCCTAAGATCTAGCCATAGAACTTTCCTATTGACTATTCTTAGAGAACTAAAAAAGGAACCCTCACCATTAGAAACTCTAAACTCCTCTTTACTCAACTTGAAGTTCCATATATTGGTCTTAACCTCTAGCACTTAGTAGGTGGGGTCATTATGAGGGAGCTCAAGGAGAGTTCCTATAGGCCTATTTGACCTTAGGGTTGACCTCGGGTGTTGGGCTAGAGCTAAGACACTCACTTCACTCACAATCACTCACTGCCCTAAACGCAAAATTTCTTGACCTTGATCCCTTGATCTTTTGGGATACTCATGTAGATAGTTCCCTAAACCTACTAGCCCTAGGTTATGGTTTAGCTAAGACCAGTACATAGAGGACCCAAATGGGGTTTCCATTGTTCCATGGCTTACTTTTGGTGATTAGTTCCCTAATCTTACCCAAAATACCTATCCTGACATTTTGCCCCTAAACTATCCCAAATTACCTAAGTACCATTGAAACCATGCCAAATTGAATCCATAAACCCTTTAATTGGCCATGGTTTATTTTGAAAACTCTTTATAAAATTCCCACACATCAAAATTAACCATAAATTGGGCTTGGTGAAGTCTTAATTTCATTTAATTTCAACCTAGGTCAAAAGCCCCAAAATCTGCCCCAAATTGGCTATGCCTCTAAATTTCACCAAATTGATTTCCTTAGCTTTAAAATTTCCATTCCATTCCTTCATGAAAAATCTTTATAACATATCCCTTGATCATTTGGATTATTCAATTAAGACAACTTCTAAGTTTAGCCCAGTCTAGACCCAAGTCTAGCCCAACATGCCCAAATTGACCAAATCTCTAAAATTCTTCAAATTGACCCTCCAATTGAACTCAAAACCCTTTTCATCCTTCACCAAAAATGTGCATTACAATCATATACATCAAGTGCATCAATAAATTGGGCTTAAAGACATGCCTATCCTAACCCAAACCCAAGTTTTGGTCATTTGCACCTACTTGGAGCCATGCACTTAATGTAGCATAACCACCCCAAAGTCATCAAATTAATGACTCCAAAACCATTAGTTGGACCTTAGGATTGAGCCAAAACTCACCTAACCCAAGGTAAGTGAGCCATGGACCAATGGTCCCCTAAATTAAGGGAATTGATTTCCATATTTTCTTAAACCATGGATATTTTTCCCAAAACTAAACCTCAACTCATTTAATTGTTGTGACAGATTCCCCTAGGTTTCCTGAGCACCTAGCCACCTCCCCCTGCCATGGTCGGCCGGCCTAGTCTCCGGAAAAGCCAAAACCAAGGGCCACCCCCTCTCAAACTTCACCCAATTCAAACTTAGAGGCCACCTCACCCAAATGATATGTTGGAGCCTCTCTACCCTCCACCTAAACATCACATTGCACCCAAACATTGGCCATCACAGCCACCCCTCAGCCATTTTCATAAAAGCTCACCTCCACGGCCATGGTGAGAGTGCTAAAATTTTCTTAGAGAGAGCTTCCCAAATCACTCACAAAGCTTCTTTGAGACCTCCTCAGTGCAATCCAACCATCTTCCCCCACTGATTCCCACTGTGGAAGCTCAATTTTGAGCTCAAACTTCGACCTAAAACCAGGACAGAGCTTAATCCACCTCCATATTCCACCAAACATAAATTACTTGTACCCACACCTTCACAACACTGAAAGAATAAAAGCCCCATCAAATCCCCCTTCCGCAGAGCCCCTAGTATAGACTTTAATCAACACGTGAAATCGAGCCACCATAGCAAGAGGCTCAATCCCTAGCCTCATTGGACTCTAACGAACGTGCCAATCACTCTGATTGAAGCTTCCCTTCTTAGAGCAAAGGTATTAAACTCCTCCTCATCCCGAGCCTCTTTTGATTCTCCATTTTCTTGGGCTTAATTTCATGGCATCTTAATTATATAGATATGTTCCTCTAGTTCAGACGAGCATTTTAAAAATAAATTCATTCAATTTGGTGGAGAAATGAGGGAGATATCAAGCCTTAAAGATGGACGGTTCTCGGGTTAGGCCATTGGGGATGATGACGGAGTATCGTTTCATCAAGTGTGTATCGAATGAACGGTCAAGATGAATCCGAACAATGCTTCTTTACATGAACCGCGGGATGCGTGGCTGCTAGTGTGGACAGCGGTGTCAAAAGGGAGCGCTTCAAGTGGAGCTTTGGAGCTGCCTAGGATCCAGCAGCGCTGTGTGTTTAAATGGAAAAATAAGGATTTAAATAATTCAGAAAAATGACCCCTAAATTTAAAAATTCATATCTTGGTGTATAAAAATCACAAAAATAAAATAAAAATTCCATCTTGCTTAGTAAACAAAGGAGAACAATGTGGAAATAACTTGAAGTTCATTTGATGCATGTTTTATTTTTAATTAATTAAACACTGTGTTGATTCTTTTGATTCTCCATGCATATAGGCATTTCACCATGGCTTAAAATTTTAGCATGTTGTAGCCTCCATCAAGGGGAACATTCCTTAATTTTTCCAAAGTCTGAGGAGACCTCTAGATAGAGATCCGTATTTTTCAAATTTATGCACATTATTTGCTTAAATTAATCATAATAATTAGCATATTGTTTAGAAAAATCCAAGAAAATTTTGGAAGGTTTACTATGACTAGAGAAATTTTAGAAAAATCGCTCATGAGTCAAGTCATTTAAAATGCACCTAATCTTCATAAACCCTAAATCACTAAGATAATTAATTTTGGAAAATATAAATATGAAAATGACTTGATTTTTTATCTCTACTATTTTCTAGGATCCTTAGAACTTCCCATAAAATTTTTAAAGCACTTTGAGTCCATTTGATGGTCTAAATTGATTTTTCAAGTTCAATATCCTTTTTGACACTAAAATGGTTTTTAATGATCAAAATATAACTAAAAAAATTATGAAAACTTATTTTTAGAGTTCTATATGATCAGGGGAGTTTTATAAAAATAAAATTTTATTAAAAATAAAAACTTCATTTTTAGCCTTTTTTTTAAATTTAAAATAATTAAAAATTCATAAAAATCACAAAAATAATAAAATTCATGGAAATGTTCTAAATTATTTCTAAGTACTTAGAAACAATTGAAATATTTTTCCTGATTTTCTAAATAAAGATATGATATTTTAAAGCTTAAAATAATTTTTAAAGCTTGAAAAATGGATTTCCACTAAAATAATTCCAATAAATCAAAGAAAAATAAAAAAAATATGTAAACTTTGCTTCCCTGACTTCTTTGACCTTAGGGAGATTTTTTAAAAATGTAAAACCTAATTTTCCCCATTTAAATTATTTTATATTTAATCAATACGCTAGAACGTAAAATAATTCTACTAATTGAAATGAAATTCAAAAAATCATGAATTTTTGTTCAAATGTCTTTTTAGATTAGGTCTACCTCCAGTAAAAATTTCAAGTTATGTTAGAAAATTTTCTTTGAAAAATATTATTTTTGCATGAAAATAATTATATAAATTAAATTAAATTTTGAAAAATCATATTTTCTTATCTGTTGTCTTAATTGACCCATGAATGAGGTAGGATAAAAATTTTAAAGGTATTTGATTTGAATTTGACAAATTATGAAGTGTTAGAGCCTTACGGGGAAAAGTGTAACTTTATGAATTTGGCCTTAATTAACATTTAGGCTTAATTCAAGGAGCGAAATGGGCAATCTCTGATCTTAATTAACTTGTTTGGAAGACTAAAATTAAAAGGGGATTAATTGGTAGAAACCCACCTCACTTTCCTAATTAAAAGGATAAATAAATAAATTTTTAAATTATTAAAATTTGGAGGTTTATTAAAATTAAAAGGACCCAGGACTTAAGGGTATGACTTTTGATGTCAGCAATCAATCAATTTAATACCCCTATTTAAGTTTCAAATGAAATTCAAATAATGAATCATGATCACTTAAAACTTAACCTTTTTAAAATTAATTAAGACACTCACCTAGGTCTTAAGGGCTTAGTAGTGATCTAAGTTAAATCAAGATTGATTAAACGAGGATTAGAAAAGAAAACATAGCCAAAATTTAAGACCTTTAAAACACTACAAGCCCAATTCAGATTAAAATTTGGCTAAGTGTTTCAACAACACTAGCTTGCCCCCTTTAAGGGTCTTCATTCACATAATCTTCAAACAAATGATAATTACCTTACTCTTAGAGATAATTAAGACATCAATGTTCATTTAGCATTAGGGTGTTCATAGGGTGAATTATTAAGAAACATAATAAGTTTAAATGAGCTCGAGACCTTTCACTACGAAGTGAGAGGGAAGCATGGACCTGCTTCTTTCTCTTAACTTGTTGGATACCTAAGAGGTCTACTAAACTTAATGTGATTTGCTTAACAAAATCATCCTTAATCAAACTAATAGGGGCCCACCAAGATATGACCTAGGGTTAGGTAGGTCGCCAAAACTTTACTTTCCAGCTTCATATAAAATGCCCTGACATGCATTTTGAGTTTCAGGTGCTCAAACGAGAAGACTCGCCAGGTACGCTTTTACAGTTTATAGCGTCGTCTTTCTTGCACTTTCATAATGTACTTTTAATGTTAATATAAACTTGCATGCTAAATAACAATATCACCCTGCATGAAAACTAAAACTATCAGGATAGCCACAAAATCAAAACCAAAACCAAATTTAAAATCAACCAAGATAAATTCACCGCCACAACATTAAAAATATAAAACAACTCAAAATTTAATCACACACATCACACAAAACAACAACAGCAACTAAATTAAGACGTCTCTATCGGATGATCGATAACCCCTCGGAGGAGGTAACCCACGGTTGCTAACAAGGCTTCCCACGGTTTAAATGAAATTATGGAACTCATTAAGTTGAGTTTAGTAAATTCATTTGGACTAAGTGAATTGAACAGAAAATAGTGGTGTCGGAACTAGGGAACCGTGGGATCTTAACCGGTGTCGCTCTAATCAACTTTAACACCCCTCATAAAAATTTAAAGAACTTCAACCATAGGGCCACCTGATTTGACATCATAACTTGACACCCTAAAAAACTTAAATTCATTACGACGAGGAGCTTGGAGCTAACATGAGTGGGCAGCACGACTATCTTCAACAGCAAAATCTGTCTACATCAGCTAAACCGATTTATTTCCTTCTTTAGAATTAAACAACAAAGTCATAGGACTTCGAGGTTGTCTGCTTATGCAACCTAAATCCTCATCTCATCTTTAGGCATTTGTATAGATCTGTTGTGCAATATAAGCGTTAACTTGTTTTAGGATTCTGAGGTTGTCATTTATCGCAATTTAAATCCTCACGTCTTCCAGGGTATTTGTGTGATTGCTTTACACAATTGTAAGCCCTAAATTAATAAAATTGACACGATGAAACACTTAAATTTTTCTCCTCAAAACTGAAGCCAAATAATGGGATAAACTGGGAAGGTACTGAGGTTCTCCTCCAGAGCTATGTCATCCCCTATTCATTCCTCCTTTGGATTCCATAATAAATGTCCCAAATTTGAACCATTCTTATTTCACACATCTTTGTCTGATTTCATTGAAAAGTCATTTCCTTTGAATTCATTGAAGATAATATTTCTTGATTTTTATCGAGAGTTTTCTTAGATGACTTCGGTCATTTAAGATATAATTAACTCTAGGGGCTTATACTTATAGGAAGCTTTTCTCAAACCCAGCTTAATATAAAACCATTTAATAGGGGAAATTATTGGCGAATAAAACAATTGCGCAGACCAAACGGACGTCATACCATTCTTAGTTTATTTGATCGAGTCTCATCCTCAAGTCTTGTGTTTATCCTTCGGGATAGATACAATGTTTGAGGTATAGTGCTCTTTCATTTAAACTATGAAAATATGGGGTCATTTTGATTTCATACTTTTCTAAACTTAAACGTCCTTCGGAAGCGGGCGACGAAATTTTGATTCCGATGGCCGACACTTCTTGCGGGCAACTCCAACCAAAATAGTGTCGATAACTAACTGCAAATTTAGGAACCAAACATTGGATTACCTAATATTCTTTATCACTTGTAAAAAGAATACAAAATATAATTGCTCGTATTTGACACAATACAATTTTCTACAATTTGATAATTCACTGACTATAACCTTATTGTGAGGGGAATGATGCTTTCTTAAATTTGAACACTTCGTCACAAAACTTAATTTAATTTTTGTAAATTTAACTTTGACGTTTAGATATTAGTGTAGTAAACATAGTTTCTTTAGCGACATTAAACAAATTTCGACCTACTTACATAAGTTTTTTTTAGTTTAAATATTGTGCTTTTGTGTTATTACCATAAGAATTTTCACCTCCCTGTTGGATCGATATTTAGGACTCTATTAGAGTCATTTATTACTTGAGCGATATGTATACTTGTGTTTGCAACCAAGTGACGATTTGAAATTAAAAGTACACCTTAATTCACTAGGAGTGACAGCTTTAATGATTTTAAAAAGAGAAAATTGATTATAATGAAGTATATTTTATTATTATTGATTTGCACATTTTATAGTATAGCTGTCGTGTGTGTTATGGTGTTCAAAAACATTTATAGCGTACATAAAATAACCCGCATCAGATGCTCTATAAATGAATTTCTTGATGAGCTCACTGCAGGCATTAAGAATTTATAATAAGAACAAATTACTAAAAAAAAATATATATGTGTGATAGAAAGAGAAATTTTGGATAAGATTGAATAGGTAAGGAAAGAATATTTGATGAAGGAAAATGAAGATGACTTGGAAGACTTAATGAATGTGGAATATAAAATAGTTAATACTAAGAAAACTCATGCTTCGTCGATTAAGAGATGTACCAATAACAAATAATAAAGAATATCAAGTAGATTTTTTACAAGGACTTTAGAAGAGAAAGAGGAGCTTATTAGTTGTTTGGAGAATAAAATGGAAGAAATGATGAAAACCTTGTAGACACTTCATTGTCGGTCTACGTTGCCTCAAATTTAGCCTATTAAAGTTAACCAAATGGTGGTTATATAGATTTTGGATAGAAAAAAAGCAAATAATATTGCTAGTGAAGATAATTAACAAGGAAAGAAAGAAGCAATATTCTGTAGAAGAGAAACATATCAAACAAATGGTTGAACATGAGGTGAAGCATTAGCCCAATTATAGTTTGGTGCATCAATTCTAAAGGTTAGATCATACCCTTAAGTTTATGATATTTACAACATCCAAAAGGATTTGTACCTTCATCATTCAAAGCCATTGAAAGAACAAGAAATCTTCAACAACACATTGCACATTTTATGGCCAGTTTATACAATTTAGAGGGAAGTGATGTCCTCTTATTTTAATAATTCATTAGGAGCATGACTAGAGTAGCTTTTGACTATTATGTTGAATTTTCAAATGGGACCTAAAAAATCTTTGCATAACTAAAGAATTTTTTTGTCAAGAAGTTTACTAGAGCTCAACACCATATCACTTTCATTGGTTTCGCTGTTGTGAAACAAAAACATAGGGATTCCCTTATGGAGTAGATTTCATGGTGAAGAAATTTGAGCATGAAGTGTGAATCATAACTTCTAAAAAAACATGCAATATATATCTACTCAATAGTGTCCATTGACCCATGACTTTCTTTCATCGGAGAGTTACTATCAAGACTTTTTAGAATTTGCTCATTAAAACAACCAATTTACAAGTAGAGACTAGGCAACTTACCTTTTAGGAAAAACCTAACAAGTCGAAACCTCATAAATTCATTCCAAAAAATTTAGGAATTGTATCAACTATAGATAAAAAAAAGATAATAGACGTAGACACAACATAAATAACATAATCAAAATGTGCATTCATTTTAGAAAGGACGATATCAATAAAAACAGTTGCAGATACATTATAAATAATAATAATAGTAATAGAATATATTCTCAAGACCAAATGAAAGGTGGCACATTCTTTTAAGATAGAAACATTTATGCTTATTTTTCAAAATTTGAAAAAAAAAGCTACACTTGAATGGCAAGGGGCATGAAAGGGCTAGTTTGAGCATTATATTTTGTTGTGTTAGTTCGTCACGTGAGGTTTTTGAGTGGGGTAGCGATGGGTTTTAGTGGCACGAAGGTTCCTGAGGCCCTTGCTTCTGGCGTTGACTATCCTTGCTCTTAAAATTATGGACTAAATTATTCTTGCAATGGCTGTTGTTGTGTTTAATGTAGATGCACTTTATGCATTAGCTCCATTTTACTTCAATTGTTCAAAATTTTCTTGTATATTGCTTATAATACCACAGATACTCCAGAAATGCATAAAAATGACAAAAAAAAGTTTGAAAAATATTTGAAAATACAACATCATATTTTACACACATCTAGACCACAAGAAATTCAACAAAAAGAAATTATCGAAGTTGTTGATAATACATCAATAGCAGAAAATTTTATTTATTTTCTTATGCAAGAATTGACAAATGAACTTGTTTATGCTTCAAAGGGTACTACACAACCAATATTAGTAGATGAGGTTAGCCTTGGCAAAACTTTCTTCCCTTGAGTGTTAGGAGTAGAGTAGTAACAATGACTAAAATATCCATTATTAGCTCTTTCAACTTATTTAACTCAACGCAAAATTCAGCTAGTTTTTCTTTTGTTATGAAAATCACTCTAAACACTGAAAAGGAATCGTGATTCTCCCCTAAGAAAGAGAAGATGCTCTTGTCTCTTCTTGATGTCCTAAATTCTCATTCAAGATTCCAGTTGACTCTCATATAGAATTCTGGAATGTGACCACTAGAACATGTCCATGAGTCAAATCGGTTTAGACATGGCATACCATTTATAATAGTTGCTTTGATCAAGTTGATGCAATCAGCATAGATCTCAGCCATGTATACCAACCTGATCGAGTTAAGTCCGCACATCAAGCTCATTCGGTGCAATCCTAAATAATCCAATTATGAATACAAAATCAGTGATCAAACGAACTATCAAACCGATATTGACACAAACAATTTATATTACATCAACGCATGTATAATCATGCCGACGATGTATTTTGTTCTATTTAAGATAAATTTATTGTAGTTTTAACATATAAGTAAATGCTTTTAATAAACTAATATGCCCACGATGTTGCGGGGAAGGTACAACGACAAAATGGTGCTTCTCTAAAGATAACTCAATGTTTATTATTAGTGCAACAATTAAACCGAGGAAAAAAGTAAATTGAATTAAACAAGACAAAATGGTCACTCACTTACCACTAAACATTAATTATTTCAATGAGAAGCACATTCTAATTAAAATGTTCCACCTTCTCATGTCATTCCTGTGTTCAGCCGTTCGCCGCCTCAGGCCAACAAGAACAGAGAACGGATTACCTCCGCCATGCTCCCATTAATCTGTCCTCTCCTCTTTGTCACACGGCTCATGATCACCGCCAGTGCATCAGACCACACTACCAACTTCGTCTTCAACGGCTTCGCTAGCGCAAACCTACTTCTCGACGGAATGGCCACCGTGACATCGACAGGACTCCTCCAGCTGACGGAGCCGACCGATCAAGACATGGGCCACGCCTTCTATCCATATCCCTTACCGTTCAAGAACGCCTCCTCCGCCGCTGCTCTTTCCTTCTCTACCTCCTTTGTCTTCGCCATCGTCCCCAGGTACCCAGACCTCACCGGCCACGGCATCGCCTTTGTTCTCTCTGCTTCCTCCGATCTCACTCCTGCTCTCCCCAGCCAGTACATCGGCCTTTTCAATAAATCAAACCAGGGCAAACTTTCCAATCACCTAATCGCCGTCGAGTTCGATACAAACTACAGCCCCGAGTTCGACGACATCAATAACAACCACGTCGGTATAGATGTCAACAGTCTCCGATCGGTTTACTCTGCAAGCGCTTCGTACTTCTCTGATGGTGTTGGGACTCAAAACCTAACCCTTGCGTCGGGGAATCTATTTCAGGCCTGGGTTGAATATGATCAGTTCGAATGCTTGCTCAATGTAACATTGGCACCGCTGGAGTTGAAAAAGCCGAGCGTCCCTCTCCTGTCTTCATTCGTAAATCTTTCATCTTTCATCACAGATTACATGCACATCGGTTTCTCCTCCGCCGTCGGATCTTTCCCTACCTCGCATTACCTTTTTGGCTGGAGCTTTGCGCTGAATGGAAGAGATGTAGCCATTGATATTTCGCTACTTCCGCGGCTGCCGATAATCATTACCACGCCGAAATCAAAGCTCCTGATCAAATACGGTCTGCCGGCTATCGGGGGAGCCATGCTTGTGGTGGCTGGTTTTGCTACTTGTGCTTTTATTTTGATTAGGAAAAAGATCAAATTCGCAGAGCTGCTCGAGGATTGGGAGCAGGAGCATGGACCTCAGAGATTCTCCTACAAAGACCTATACATAGCGACCAAGGGGTTCGGAGAGAGAGAGTTTTTGGGGGCCGGGGGATTCGGGAGGGTCTACAAAGGAGTCCTGCCGGGAACGAAAACCCATGTCGCGGTTAAGAAAATCTCACACGAGACAAGGCATGGGATGCGGCAGTTTGTTGCAGAGATCATCAGCATCGGCCACCTCCGGCATCAGAACTTGGTGCAGCTTCTCGGCTATTGCCGGCGCAAGGGAGAGCTTCTTCTAGTCTATGACTTCATGCCCAACGGCAGCCTCGACCGATTTCTCTTCGACAAGCCAGAGTCAATGCTGGATTGGAAGCAGAGGCTACATATAATCAAAGGAGTTGCATCGGGGCTCTTCTATTTGCACGAGGAATGGGATCAGGTGGTGATTCATCGGGACATTAAAGCAAGCAACGTTCTTTTGGACTCTCAAATGAATGGGAGGCTGGGAGACTTTGGACTATCGAGGCTTTATGACCATGGCAGCGATCCGCAGACGACTCACGTGGTTGGAACTTTGGGTTACCTTGCGCCTGAACTAACGAGGACAGGAAAGGCGACTACGAGCACTGATGTTTACGCATTCGGTGGGTTTCTGCTAGAGATGGCATGCGGGAGAAGGCCAGTTGAGACCAAAGCTCTGCCTGAGAAGATGATTTTGGTGGATTGGGTTCACGAGAACTGGAGGAAAGGTAGTATTTTGGATATCAGGGATCCAAATTTGGAAGAATTTAGTGCGGTGGAAATGGAGTTGGTGTTGAAACTTGGGCTGCTTTGTTCTCATCCAAAACCATCTTGCAGGCCGCGGATGAGACTGGTGATGCAGGTGTTGGATGGTGATGCGGCGCTTCCTGAGGAGTTGCTCGCTGATTGGAATGAGAGCTTCGCTGTTGGAAATGATGGCTTTGCTGATTTAATTAACTTGGTTGAGAGTGCTTTCTCTAAATCAGTGGTATCATTAACAGAGTCAACGGGAAAGAGAACTGTAAGATGAAAAGTGCCTCCCAACATAAATGCAGAATAGGCCGGCTTATGAGCTTGCAGCTGCAGCTGTGTTGCCGGACAAATTGTTCATGTATGGTTCGGAGTTGTAGTTGCGTTGATTGGAACCAGGAGTGACGAGTAAAATCCTTCTTCTGCCTGGTGTTTTCCCCTTGCTTCTATGAACAGATGGGGAAATTTTTGATAAGTTTACATTTAATTTTTTTTTTAAAGTAGATCTTGTAGAAAGTGACAAACAAATAATGCAAATATGCACATATTTATACATATTTATCTTTTTAAATATGTTATTTGGAGGGAAATTTATCGAAAGATGGGTACTGTTCATATATATAATCGATCGATCAAATCAAATCAAATCTATTGACTTGTGAAGATAGTTAATAAGTCAGTTCATGGCAGGTAAATCTTGACCTTGCAAACCACGTGAAGAGCCCACAAGTTGATTTTGATTAAACCCACTCGGAACTCTATTGCCATTAACTTGCTGCCGCATAAAATTACATTGCTCATCAAGAGTTGATTCTTGGATGGGACAGTTCAGCACTAACTCGTTGTGATAGGATAATGAATTCTTTAACAATCCGTCACGGTTCTATCTATAACTTAAGATTTATTTGGGCCGGCGGTGTGGTTAAGTGTGATGTCGCATCATAATTTTTATTATTTGAAAGAACTATGATTTACATGTGTTCTCAAAATATTGCAGTTTAATGCTGCGTTTTCCCAGTAGACAAGCTACCTGCGGCGGTTGCTAGAAGTTGTGTTTTGACTTTTTCACCAAAAAAAAAAAAAAAGTTGCAACTTTTTGTACACCAATTTCTTCTTTAGCAAAAAGACCTCAGTCTCCCTAAATAGGCTTGGCATCTTGTGTTCCCTTCAACTTGTCTTATCAAACAATTGCTTAGGATGTTATAAGATCTTTTAGATCGAAGGAATAACTATGGCTAAGAAAGTATTGCAAAATATGCTTTGATGGTAGACACTATAGTTTATTTTTTAAATATTTATTTTCATTCAAGTAATCATGATACATCTTTATATATAAAAATAANAACGTCCTTCCGAAGCGGGCAACGAGATTTCAATTCCGATGACCGACAGCTTCTTATAAAATTTTTTAAAGCGTCCTTCCAAAGCGGGCAACGGGATTTCAATTCCGATGACCGACAGCTTCTTACGGGCAAATAAAACATCCTTCCGAAGCGGGCAGGGATTTCAATTCCGATGACCGACATAACTTCTTACGGGCAAACCCCACACCAAAAATAGCGCCGACACGCATATCGCGCTTAAGTGTGAGCTAACTCGAGAGGCAGAAGCCTAAGCGCCACTTACCCGGGCTTAAGCGCCGGCTCACGAAAACCTATTTGTGAACGGTTAAAAGTGAAATTTTGGTCCGAAAACACCATTTTTAACAACTCCCGTCCTCTTCTACACCTCAAAATCATGATTTTTAAGGGCTATGAGACATCTAAAGTGAAGATTTCTTGGTGAAATCAAGTGAAATTGGCTAGATCCGAGTTTCTTGAGGTAAGAGCTTTACTTCTATTAAAAAATTTTGGATTTTCACCATGTATTTTGAGCACATTTGGAGAAATTTAAAAATTCACTATTTAAGGTGAAAAATGAGGAAAAATCTATGGAAATTGATTGGGAAGTTTAGTTTGGGCTTTTGGAAGTTTAGTTTAGTGATTTAGACTTGATTTTTGAAGCTATTTTTGGGATTTATAAAATTTGTAGAATGGCACCAAGAATGAAGAGAAGTAAAGGAAAAAGCCCACTTGATTTGAACAAATTTGTTAGTTTGAAGGCTCAAGATTGGTACAATGAAGCTCTATAGTCACGAAAATTGATTCAGGAGCGATGTTCTAGAAATCCGCGTGGAGACGTGGAAGATTTAATTGTTCAACGATAGAGGGAACAATTGTGTTATTTCTCTACTATCCCAGTTATTCATGTTGTGAGGGAGTTCTATGCAAATCTCCCTAAAGCTGAAGACAATTCAATTATGATTTGAGGAAAGTTGGTACCTTTTTTGACAGAGGTAATCAACTTATTCTACCATTTACCACTGGATACTTTATATTTTTATGCAAATTATAGTCCTACTGAAGAGGAGTTAGACGAGATTATTTCATACTTAACTATTGGGAGAGGACATTGGAAGATTATCATTGAGAGGAGAGTAAATTTCCCAACTTCAAAGTTATGTGCACCTTCAAAGGCCTGACACTATTTCATTTCTACTTGTTTTCTTCCGACCAATCATCTCAGTGAAGTGACTAGAGAAAGAGCGACATTGAACTATTGTATTAAAGAGGGAAAGCTCATCACAATGGAGATTTGATCTGTCAGACTACCATCAGTTTTGCTACAGCTGTTACAACTGTAGGTTTGGGATTTGCTTTCTTGATCTTTTCATTGTGCAAGCAAGCTGAGGTTAAATATGATATTTGAGAGGAAGTTCTGTTACCTCTGAAGCCCATCACGAAGGTGAATGTGAAGACTTATTTTGAGCATTCAATTTTTGGCTGGAGATGAGGATTTTCCAGGAGCTATGGAATGGAAACGTCTGTTGCATCTACCTCTGTTGCATTTTCATCTATACCATCTAATTCACATGCTTCTACATCTAGAGGTGAGTTTACTGAGACTTAGGATAAATTATTATAGAAGATCATGGATAATATCAATTTTACGCTGATAAGGTACAAAATTTAGAGTGTTTTGCA
This sequence comes from Phalaenopsis hybrid cultivar, assembly GCA_002079205.1. NCBI lineage: Eukaryota > Viridiplantae > Streptophyta > Magnoliopsida > Asparagales > Orchidaceae > Phalaenopsis > Phalaenopsis hybrid cultivar. The sequence goes on from JXCR01147724.1 coordinate 207,563, forward strand.
TATCATAGTATAGTTATAATAGAAGGAAGAGTGATTATGAAGAGAAATTCCACTCATCTTTGGAGAGCCTGATTAGAGGTGAACAAGGAGTACAATTTCCTCTATATCCTCGATATTTTGATTATGAGCACGCAAAAAAGTGGTATAGCGGTGATTCTAAGGATGAGGAGTAGGATTGAGACACTTTTATGTTTGTTTTTGTTATGGACTATGTGATGTGGTACTAGGTACAGTTGTATTTGTGTGTTGTGCTGGACTTTTATTTTTTATTGTTATCATGACATTTATGGTAGTTAGTATTTTATTTTTAAATTTTAGGGTAGTAACTGTTGTTTTGTGTTTAGTACTGTGGATTAGTTTAGTTTAGGGCTTAACTTAATTTCAATTTGTTATAAAGTAGAAAATCTTGCTAGCTTAGATCTTAAACTTGAAATTCAGGAATTGTTACCCTTTATTTTTCTTTTATCATGTTGTCGGTGCTATTTCGGGTTGGTTTGTGGGGTTGCCCATAAGAAGTTGTCGGTCGCTGGAATCGAAATCCCGTCGCCCGCTTCAGAAAGACGTTGAAGTATGAAATTAAACTGACCCCATATTTTTCATAGTTTAAAATGAAAGAGCATTGTACCTTAAANTAGTGCCGACACAACTGTAGGTTAACTCCCACGAGGGATCGTCGATCATCCAATAGAGATATCTTAATTTAGTTGAAGTTTTAGTTTTGGGTGATGTTTGTGATTAAATTTTGAGTTGTTTTATATTTTGAATGTTGTGGCGGNCAATGACCGATAGCTTCTTACGGGCAAACTCCACACCAAAAATAGTGCCGACACGTGGTATGCAAAACAAACTCTCAATAAAAAAGTGAGATTAGTTTCTATTTTTATTGCATTCATCATATATCCCAAGAGAAACAACCTAATCCTATCACAAAGATATAATGCAGCTAAAATTATGCGAAGAGTTGCAATGGCCGATTGTAAGCCTTTTTGAAATCCTTTTTCATATACAAATATCCTGAAACTTGAACATCAATGATCGTTTGCTAATCCTACACTATACAAACATTTGGTGGGTTATCTTATGTATCTCACTATAATTAGAGCAAATTTATTATTTGATGTAAATCAACTGTCTCAACATATTCATCAACCAATTTGTATACATTTTGCAACACCTGAAAAAAGTTTAAGGTATATCAAAGGTTCTCTCGCTATTGGGCTTCCTATTCATTGAGTTCCTCTTATTTTCAGTTCATATTCTAATGCAAGTTGGGCTAATGATCTAGAAGATCGTAGATCAATAACAAGTTATTGCCCATAGGTGGGTGATAATCGTACTTCATGGCAAGTAAAGAAGGAACCGACAGTTGCTAAGCTCTCTTCAGCGGCTGAATGTAGAACTCTATCATCTACAACCATGGATATTAATTGACTTACATGTTTCCTTAAAGAGTTTCAAATATGTATTTAGCAACCAAACATCATTAATTGTGACAATATATCAGTTATGAAACTAGCACAAAACTCTGTGTTACATGTGACGCTTGTTTATATTCTTGCAGAAGATCAAACAATAGCTATACTTAAAAAGCCACTGTCAACACAAAGATTCATTAAGCTTAAACACAAGTTGACATTGTCTTTCAACTATATTAGCTTGAGGGGGATGATATCAATATTGAAAACAACAAGATACATGTGGAAGAAATAGGAAATTCAACATCTAAAAACCAATCTTAACATCTTCTTGATAACAACCTGCAACTAATTGTATCAAACTCATTCTAGACTTCTTCCAACATTCACTATATAAGGACCACTCTGGTACGTTGTCATTTGTTAGCGCTGGAGCCCAATATTTTCTGCGCCCGCTACAGGATCCCGCTCCCGATCGTCGCACCTCACTCAGCTTTGCGAAGAGTCGCGTCTCGCGCTCCCGTTTGCAAACCGTAGGTGCCAACCGCTTCCGTCTTCCTCTATTGTGAAGCAAAGCATCCCTTCGCTCCCTCCTGTTTGTGATAAAAGGTATCGCAAAGCTCTCCTTCAATTAGAGAAGTCATGTTTTTGGGTTCTTCTTCGGGCTTCCTCGGGATAGAGGAAGAGTTCTTTGGGTTTCCTCGGAATAAAAGGAAGAGAAGTGCAAGGAGTTGTTACTTGCAGCAGAAGAAAGAAGAAAGAAAATGAAAGAAGAAAGAAGAAGAAGAAGATTATTCTCCCTTGGCTTCTTCTTAGTGACTTGTGACAGAAGAGAAATTAGGTTTATTTCTCTTGTTAGTTTGTCTTCTTCGGTGTATCTTGGTGTAGAGTTTCTTCTGTGCATCTCAGTGTACATAGAGAAGAACAGATAGCAACGAAGTGAAAGATTTCTCTTGTAAGTCGAGGTGATCGACTGGTGTAGATTCCTTAAGTAGTAAAATTCTTTGCGACTCTGTGGACATAGACAATTTGCTGAACCACATAAATTTGTGTGTTCTTTTCTGGTGTAATTTTTCTTGTTCTATTTTTTTTACTTCGTCTATCGTTCTCCTATTTGATTTTTATATATACCACATCAACTAGTGTATATCTATAATCTCGCAACAACAATTAATATTAGAGCTTTGTTCGGATCAGAGGAAGAACGATGGCTGCAGATGAAGTGAAGGTTTCAGGGATCGAGAAATTTAATGACACCGATTTTGTTTATTGGAGAATGCAGATAGAGGATTATCTTTATGGGAAGAAACTTCATCTTCTGTTATTGGGGAAAAGAACTAAACAGATAGATGAGGCTGAATAAAATTTGTTGGATCGACAAGTTCTGGGAGTTATTTAGTTGACCCTAACGAGGTCTGTTGCACACAACGTCGTCAAGGAGAGGATGGCTGCAGATCTCATGGAAGCCTTATCAGGTATTTATGAAAAGTCATTGACGAATAACAAGGTGTACTTGATGAAGAAGTTATTCAATTTGAAGATGGTGAAAGGTGTTTTAATTGCTCAACGTCCAAACGATTTCAATACTATCACAAATCAATTGTCATCTGTTGAAATTGATTTTGATGATGAGATACGTGCGCTGATATTATTGGCATCATTTTCAAATAGTTGGGAAGCCACGAGGATGGCAATTAACAGTTCTGTAGGTAAATTTAAACTGAAATGCGATGATATTTGTGATTTGATTTTGGCTGAGGAGGTGCGCAGAAAGGATTCTGGCAAGATCTCAGGTACGAGTTTGACACTGAATCTTGATTTCAGAGAGAGATCACAAGATAGTAACTCAAATAAAAGGAGATAAAAATTAAAGTTTGGTCAGCAGGCAATCAGCTGGAATTGTGGCAAAATTGGCCACATAAAGAGGAACTGCAGGACTCCAAAGAATATGGAGAATGATAGCGCAAATGTGGTATCTGAAGAAGTACAAGATGCATTATTGCTGGCAGTTCATAGTTTTATTGATAATGGAAGTGAAGAGGATAATGGGTCTTGGGCACCCATTCCTATTGTTCCAAAGACAGATGGTGGAGAACCACAAAACTATGAAAGAATCTTGCAAGATGAAAGTTTGAGTAAGTGGGAGCTAGTAGAACTTTTACCAAGGAAGAAGGCATTACACAACAAGTGGGTGTATCGGATGAAGACTGAGCGTGATGGAAGTAAAAGGTACAAGGCCAGACTTGTTGGAAAAGGCATTTAGTAGAGGCCGCATATTGCCAATGCAGTGGGAGTTATAAGCAAAGGTAAGAGTAATCCAGGAAATAGCCTGGAGGTGCAAAGCTATGTTGACCCTACTGATATGTTAACTGAGTGTGTCACTATTGAGAAACTGAAGTTGTGTACAACTTCAGTTGGTCTTCTGGAGTGAAGAAAGGGCTTTGAGTTGCAGAAGTGGATGATTCAAGTTGAAGGATTCATGGTGGAGGATTCAAGTTGGAGGATTCAAGTTGGAGGATTCATGGTAGAGGATTCATGTTTGAAGAAAAGGACGACGTCGCCAGTGGAGGATATCAGTTCGAGGAAAGAGATGTTGTAGCTTGTGTATCGGTCTCCAAGTGGGAGATTGTTAGTGCAGGAGCCCGATATTTCCAGCTCCCGCTCTGATTTCTCCAGCTCCCGCTACAGGATCCCACTCATGATCGTCGCGCCTCCCTCGATATCGCGAAGAGTCGTGTCTCCCGCCACCGTTCGCGAACCGTAGGCGCCAACTGATCCCGCCTAGCAAAGAATCTCTTCGCTCCCTCCTGTTCGTGATAAAAGGTATTACACAGTTCTCCTTTAGTTAGAGAAGTCACGATTTTGAGTTCTTCTTCGGGCCTTTTTAGGATAGAGAAAAAGTTCTTCGAGTTTCCTCGGGATAGAAGGAAGAGAAGTGTAAGGAGTAATTACTTGCGACGGAAGAAAGAAGAAAGAAGAAGAAAGAAGAAGAAGAAGATTGTTCTTCTTTGGCTTCTTCTTGGTGACTTGTGGCAGAAGAGAAATTGGGTTTATTTCTTATGTAAGTTTGTCTTCTTTGGTGTATCTCGATATAGAGTTTCTTCGGTGTATCTCGGTATAGAGTGTCTTCGGTATATCTCGGTGTAGAGAGAGAAGAACAGAGAGAGAAGAAGAGAGAGCAACGAAGTGAGAGATTCCTCCTGTAAGTTGAGGTGATCGACTGGTGTAAATTCTTCAAAGTAGTAAAATCCTCTGCAACTCCGTTGGCGTAGACAATTTGTCAAACCACGTAAATCTGTGCGTTCTTTTCTGGTGTGATTTTTCTCGTTCTATTTTTTTGCTTCGTCAATCATTCTTTTGTTTGATTTATATATATACCACATCAACTGGTGTATATCTATAGATCTCGCAACAACAGTTATTTAGGATATTGAATACATAACTTTCTACATTTTCCCAATCCTCTGTCTGCACTTGTTGTTCTAGATTCTTTCACATACAACATAATCAGTTTATATGCATTTACATAACGAACATCTCAACTTTATGTTTTACACATATGCCACCATAAATATGCATTAAAATATGTATTTCATTTTTTTTAATATTAAAATGATGGCAATGTTGATGGGTTAAGAAAATTTTGGGTTATATAAATGTAAAAGGTAAGTTTAAGCGTTTGATATGTAAATACATCGGCATTTGGTGGTATGCTTGTAAATGCCCCAATGATAAAATAATAGCTTGAAAGAAACATAAAAATACAAACTACATATTGAGTTTGTAGATATTTTAATTAAATATGTTGACAAATTGGATTGAACCAACCCTTCAATTTTATATATATTTGCCTTCCAGTTTCTTTTATCTTCCATAAAAGTCATATTCTTGCGCTGCATCANGGAAACATAAAAATACAAACTACATATTGAGTTTATAGCTATTTTAATTAAATATGTTGACAAATTGGATTGAACCAACTCTTCAATTTTATATATATTTGCCTTCCAGTTTCTTTTATCTTCCATAAAAGTCATATTCTTGCGCTGCATCAAAATTATTTGTAATTTAACATGAATGAATTGGGCAAATACCAGATTAGATTGAAATCTTAATAGACGAGTTTAAAATCATGCGTTGCATATCTATATATATATATATATATGTTGACATTTGCAGTTGCAAGAATAAATGTATTTCAATTTGAGCATGATGCTAGTATAAAATTAGCTCAGTATGAACAGCACCAATTACACACGTGAGCTGTAGGTTAATAGTCAGAGTACCCTAAGTTAAGCAAATGATTAAGCTCATGATAAGCTGATTCTCAATAAAGTACAGTCTGCTAATAACATAATATATTTAATTAATCAACCATGTCAGATAATTAGCACCCATTAAGGATTAGGTTGTAATTAAATAATATTCAATATAGTACTGATTCATGTCTCCAATCATGAGTTCATCCCATGTTAGAAGCACATGGCATTCCGGTGAAAGACGTCACATANCGCTAATAACATAATATATTTAATTAATCAACCATGTCAGATAATTAGCACCTATTAAGGATTAGGTTGTAATTAAATAATANTGTTTGTATAAAAATTATTTAATTATAATTTATAATATTTACTTTTATAAATATTTATTATGTGCGTGTATATGTATGTATGTGTGCGCGCACGCACACACACACACATACATACATGTTTCTAATTTTGTGCTTATATTGACAATACTAAAGTTGTAACAAAACATTCACATAAAAGTATGCTTTGCGACTTCTCATTTACTAATCTAAATTGATGTTTTCAATATATATATATCTCTAAACCCTAAAGATCCAATGATTTGATCATATACATAAATCTCATATGCTGTTCGAACTAATTAATCGTGTAAAGCATGCTTGTTCTTATTATTAAACGACCTTTTTACCTTAGATGTGGTTACTTTGACATTTAGTGTTTCAATAGCACTGATTGGCACTAAGATAGATAAATGTAAGATGAAATCAATCACCTTATCATCTATAATAATCTTTCTATTACCGATTCTCTTTCTCTAGAAGTTAACTTCATCAATTATACCTTTATTAATTTTAAGAATGTTAGCATCCCCTAATAATATGAATTTATCATGATTAAGGATATTTAAATATATCAAAAGTTACTAAGATCTCAGTTGATATATTTATGCATTATCAACTTGCAATAAAACTTACGGGCTATAATCGCTAGGGCTGTCAAAACGGCTCGTTGTTCGCGAACAGCTCGTGTTCGGCTCGTTAAAAAGCTCGTGTTCGGCTNGTTTCTAGTCTTATTTGGTTTGAATTATTAAACAGAAGCTTAAATTTTTATTTTTTTCCAACTTGTAAATTTACTCAGCCAATATATATATATATATATAAGAATCGGCAGAGGCCAAAATTCCGATTACTTATGTGCTAGGCTTTATGGTGAGAAACCCACGCCATGTGCAATTATTCAAGAACTACCGCACCACGGGGATTCGAGTCCTAAGCTCTGTTGTACCAGCGAAAAAATATTATGAACAGAATATGGTGTTTAATTATAGCAGTAACTTTGCATTGGATGCTAAAATTTGAGCTTTATTTAGCACTGTATCCTGCTTGTGACAGCTTCATAAACATTTTGTAAACTTTGTTTAGCCAAAAATTGAGTATAATATCTATGATTGGTTCTTTTGTCGACTCATATAGAGAACGAGAGATACATGGATTGCCAGTGCTCTGTTAAAAAATCAAATAATATCCAAAAAAAAAAAAAGTTGTCAAAAGAAATCATGATATATGCCTCAAAGCAGGTTGGATGTGCCATGAGTTTACTGTGGGACATGAGCAGGGTAGAGCGGTGCCTACTATTTGCTTGTCAGCAAATCTACATGGCGCCTCCCCTGTGACCCAGTGTCAGAACATGGGCTCTTATTAGGGTTATATTTTTCAATTTCTCGTATAATGTTTTAGAATGAAGGAACATATTAAATGGGATAGTTGTTTAGGTAATAATGGCCCGATTGATTTATTCTTAATTTTATTTAAAAAAAATATTTAAATTTGTTTGATTGAGAGCAAGATCAGCCGTTGAAATGGTGAGGTTTCATTACATTTTGTTGGGTAAGAAGTAAATCTAAAATAATCTATTAATTATTTTATATTATATGAGCGAGGGCTTTTATAATGTATTCGGAATAAGGTTGTAAACGAGGTGACTCAGGTTTGGCTAGTGTTCAGCTCGTATTTCAAATGACTCGTGAACAGTGTGTTCGTGTTTGACTCGTGTTCGGCTCAAAATTAACTTGTTAGAATACAAAACTAAAATAATAATTAATTTTTAAATAAAATTAAAATAATAATATTTCTAAAAAAAAGTTTGTATAAAAATTATTTAATTATAATTTATAATATTTAATTTTATGAATATTTATTATGTGTGTGTATATGTATGTATGTGCGCGTGCGCGCGCACACACACACACAAGTATGCCTTGCGTCTTCTCATTTACTAATTTAAATTGATGTTTTCAATATATATATCTCTAAACCCTAAAGATCCAAAGATTTGATCATCTACATAAATCTCATATGCTGTTCAAACTAATTAATCGTGTAAATCATGCTTGTTCTTATCATTAAACGGCCTTTTTTCCTTAGATGTTGTTACTTTGACATTTAGTGTTTCAATAGCACGGATTGGCACTAGATAGATAAATGTAAGATGAAATCAATCACCTTATCATCTATAATAATCTTTCTATTACCGATTCTCTTTCTCTAGAAGTTAACTTCATCAATTATACCTTTATTAATTTTAAGAATGTTAGCATCCCCTAATAATATGAATTTATCATGATTAATAATATTTAAATATATCAAAAGTTATTATAATCTCAGTTGATATATTTATGCATTATCAACTTGCAATAAAACTTACGGCCTAAATCGCTGTAAGAGCTATAACCGAGCTATATGTCCGTGCGGATTGAATGCCGCTGCACCATGTGCTTTTCTTGTATGCACTTNTTAAGAATGTTAGCATCCCCTAATAACATGAATTTATCATGATTAAGAATATTTAAATATATCAAAAGTTACTAAGATCTCAGTTGATCTATTTATGCATTATCAACTTGCAATAAAACTTACGGGCTATAATCGCTGTCAGGGCTATAATCGCTGTCAGAGCTATAACCGAGCTATATGTCCGTGCGGATTGAATGCCGCTGCACCATGTGCTTTTCTTGTATACACTTNAGCCTATGCATGAAACTAAACTTTGACAAACGGCTAGTTAAAAAAATTATTTTATAAAATTTTAAACACTTCATTACATTAATAGCCGATAGTATACATTTTGTTAAGCGGCCGCGAGTTGTCACCTCCGGCAGAAATCAATGATGACGATTACGTTATGGAACATATNGGCCTCTGCATGAAACTAAACTTTTTGACAAACGGCTAGTTATAAAAATTATTTTATAAAATTTTAAACACTTCATTACATTAATAGCCGATAGTATCCATTTTGTTAAGCGGCCGCGAGTTGTCACCTCCGGCAGAAATCAATGATGACGATTACGTTATGGAACATATCATGCCGCCGAATTCCCAGTCTTCAGCAAACTACGTTCTTCACGTGGCCCAAATACATCTACGGGTCAAGTTTCCAGTTGGCGATAGCGCAGTGTCGGCAAGCGAGAAACCATAGCCATGCATTCTGCATGTTGGAACCAAAAGCTTGGCTTCAAAAGGCCGGCGCACGTCTACTTCCAGTTCTCATGTGCTATTGTCTCCGTTGCTGTTGAAGCTGTTATATATTTTATTATTTGTTGAAATGTATGGAGAATTATTATTGCTAGAGCGGAAAAATTATTAGGGAGGAGGAGAGAGATGGTCCCTCCCGATTGGGCGTCCGCAGTTGTTGATTCTTTTATGTTCGTATTTAAAGTTTTTTAATACGAAATAATGGAGGAAAAAATAGTCTATCAACGCATGTGTGAGGTTGCGTGTTTGTGCATGGCTCACTCAATGTGCACATGTGCGGGCCTTCGATAATTATTTAGGTGATGAAAAAAAGATACTCAAATCTGTATTCAAGTTTTCAGTCAGATTAAATTTGAATTCAGAGAATTAAAAAATATACTCCTATAATCTGAACTGGTTGAAACAACATATGAACAGAACTTGTGTGTGACTTGAGATTGAGTCAAATATAAGAACTTGTATCAAATGACATTGCGCTTGTTCTTGATGGCGGTCAAATTTGATCTTGCACTTCAAACTAATGGGGTGTTCTATATTTGATGGTCATTTAGATTTATTACTTTAATTACAGTCCTTAAGCTTTTTATTTTTTATTTTTATTTTTTTTAGGAAATCTAAAAATTAATTGATACCAAATAAAGGATTACAAAGGCGGATGAGAAGTCTCCTACACCAAAGTATTACTCTGTTGGTTTCTTGAAATGAAAAAGAAGAGAAAACTTAAGAAAATTATTGTAGATTCAAGGAAAAATAGAACCACACCTTTTTTGTGGCCTTACAATATTTTAAATCTAGGAGCTAATAACAAACTTCCTAGAAAAGACCTAAAAATCAGCCAAGAAAGTAACAAGAAACAAAATTCAAGAAAAAATAGCAACTAACTCCTAAGATTAAGGAACAAACTAAATTCAAATAAACCTAGACTCAATAAGCAGTCCTAAGCATGTATTCCAACACTCCTCCTTGCTTTAGGATCTGCGAACACCAAGTTTCTGCCTTAAAAACTTAAACTTGCTGATTGGAAGTGACTTTGTAAGCAAATATGCCAACTGATTTTCAGATTTGTAGTAAACTAGAGTCACAAATTCTTCTTTCTGCACTTCTTTTAGAAAAAATAACTTGATGTTGAAATGTTTAGTGTTCCCATGAAATATAAGGTTATGAGAAATGACAATGGTACGAACATCGACACCATTGGTAGTCAACTGCATTTTGTCACCAAAAACCCGAATGAGTTTTGAATCACTTAAGCAAGCTTTATCGACATCATCTTCCAAGTCCACACGTTTCGTTATTGGCACCGTTTTGATGAAGCCTGAGCTTGACTCGGGTTTCTCTTCCAGCACTTGTTTTGTGGAACTTTGTTGCCTTTGAACTTAAGATTGCAAAGCAGTCACAAATGTTAACACGTCCTCTTTTTCTTTTGCAGTGAATAATACTTTTCAACAACATCTTTTAATCGAGCTTTCACACCTTCCTGTGAAACCCTGGTCCTTTCTTCAACTCAAACTACAACCGCTTCTAATAAAACAACATGTTCTCTAGCTTTTGCGATCTAAGAACGCCAAAAATGTGCCTCTTGAAGAACAAAGTCTCTCTTCTTGAACAAGATCTCTCTATCTCTGCTAAATGCTACAACCTTTTTTTTTATTCTTTTAACTTAAAAAATGGTTTCTTGAAGTTTTTTATTTGAATCATTGGCCAGTCGTTCAATTTCTGTGTAAGCAAGCCTCCTCTCTTCATCCATAGCAAGAGCTACAGATGCAACTACTTCAAAAGCCTGAGCTGTCTCAGTTAACTTGTCTGTTAACTCACGTATGGTTGAATCTCTTGCACGTAATTCGTTGGCTAATTGTTGAAGTTCTTCATCTCTAACTCGAAATGTTTCCTTCATTATCGTAAGATCATCTAAATGACCTTCATTACCCTCATTAATCAATGAAACTTCTAGTGANCTGGAGAATTATTATTGCTAGAGCGGAAAAATTATTAGGGAGGAGGGGAGAGCTGGTCCCTCCCGATTGGGCGTCCGCAGTTGTTGATTCTTTTATGTTCGTATTTAAGTTTTTTAATACGAAATAATGGAGGAAAAAATATTCTATCAACGCATGTGTGAGGTTGCGTGTTTGTGCATGGCACACTCAATGTGCACATGTGCGGGCCTTCGATAATTATTTAGATGATGAAAAAAAGATACTCAAATCTGTATTCAAGTTTTCAGTCTGATTAAATTTGAATTCAGAGAAATAAAAAATATACTCCTATAATCTGAGCTGGGTGAAACAACATATGAACAGAACTTGTGTGACTTGAGATTGACTCAAATTTAAGAACTTGTATCAAATGACATTGCTCTTGTTTTTGATGACGGTCAAGTTTGATCTAGCGCTTCAAACTAATGGGTATTCTATATTTGATTGTCATTTAGATTTAATACTTTAATTACAGTCCTTAAGCTTTTTTTTTTTATTTTTTTAGGAAATCTAATAATTAATTGATACCAAATAAAGGATTACGAAGACAGATCAGAAGTCTCCTACACCAAAGTATTACTCTCTTGGTTTCTTGAAGTGAAAAAGAAAAGAAAACTTAAGAAAATTGTTGTAGATTTAAGGTAAAATAAAACCACACCTTTTGTGTAGCCTTACGATATTTTAAAGCTAGGAGTTAATAACAAACTTACTAGAAAAGACCTACAAATCAGCCAAGAAAGTAACAAAAAACAAAATTCCAGAAAAAATAGCAACTAACTCCTAAAATTAAGGAATAAACTAAATTCAAATAAACCTAGACTCAATAAGCAGTCCAAAGCATGTATTTCAACACTCCTCCTTGCTTTAGGATCTGCGAACACCAAGTTTCTGCCTTAGAAACTCAAACTTGTTGATTGGAAGTGACTTTGTAAACAAATCTGCCAATTCATCTTCAGATTTGCAGTAAACCTAAGTCACAAATTCTTATTTCTGCACTTCTTTTAGAAAAAATAACTTGATGTTGAAATGTTTAGTATTCCCATGAAACATAGGGTTATGAGAAATGACAATGGTACGAATATCGACACCACTGGTAGTCAATTGCATGTTGTCACCAAAAAGCTCAATTAGTTTTGAATCACTTAAGCAAGCTTTATCGACATCGTCTTCCAAGTCCGCATGCTTCGTTATTGGCACCATTTTGATGAAACCTAAGCTTGACTCGGGTTTCTCTTCCAGCACTTGTTTTGTGTAACTTTGTTGCCTTTGAACTTAAGATTGCAAAGCAATCACAAATGTTAACACATCCTCTTTTTCTTTTGCGACAAATAATACTTTTTCAGCGACATCTTTTAATCGAGCTTTCGCACCTACCTGTGAAACCCAGGTCCTTTCTTCAACTCAAACTACAACCGCTTCTAATAAAACAACATGTTCTCTAGCTTTTGTGAGCTTAGAACACCAAAAATGTGCTTCTTGAAGAGCAAAGTTTCTCTTTTTGAACAGGATCTCTCTATCTCTGCTAAATGCTACAACCTTTTTTTTTATTCTCTTAACTTGAAAATGGTTTGTTGAAGTTTTTTATTTGAATCGTTGGCCAGTCGTTCAATTTCTGTGTAAGCAAGCCTCCTCTCTTCATCCATAGCAAGAGCTACAGATGCAACTACTTCAAAAGCCTGAGCTGTCTCAGTTAACTTGTCTGTTAACTCACGTATGGTTGAATCTCTTGCACGTAATTCTTTGGCTAATTACTGAAGTTCTTCATCTTTAACTCGAAATGTTTCCTTAATTATCATAAGATCATCTAAATTGCCTCATTACCCTCATTAATCAATGAAACTTCTAGTGAGTGGGCATGTTTTACAGAACTTTCATTGGGAAAAGAGCCAAAAACCTCCTGCTCTTCCTGCATTCGATTGAGTGAAAAACTCCTCCTTGCCATCTTAACTTCAAACATCCTTTAGCCTGTACCATCCTCTATCACACAAGCCTTCTCCATAAACATCACTTTGAATCCCTTTTCTATTAATTGACCAACACTGAGTATGTTTTGATCAATATCTGGTACATAGAGAACATCGGTGATCAACTAGGTCCCTGAACATCTTGCAATGGTTACAGTGCCCTTTCCTTTGACTGCAATATATTCACCATTCCCAATTCTGACCTTCTTAAACTCGGTGCTCTTCAATTCCTTGGACAACTCCTTGTCATGTGTCATATGATTAGTGCAGCCACTATCAATGAGCTAGTTTTCACTTGTTTCAGTACTCGTGAAACAAGTTGCAACGAAAAGCTGGTCATCTTCTTCTTGATTTGACACTTGTGCTTCATCTCCTTATTGTTGATCTTTATTCTTGCAAATGATAGATTCATGCCCCACTTGATTACACTTGCTGCACTTTGCATCTGGTCTTCTCTAGCATTTGAAAGAAGGATGACCTTTTATGCCACAATATCAACATGGATGGTAATCATTTTTTGGTCCACTTGTAGCTTGAAATTTCTTGTTCTTGGGCCTCCTATTCTTTTCATCATCTTGATGCTTGATTGGAANAGGCATGTTTTACAGAGCTTTCATTGAAAAAAGAGCCAAAAACTTCCTGCTCCTCCTGCATTCGATTGAGTGAAAAACTCCTCCCTGCCATCTTAACTTCTAACATCCTTTGGCCTGTAGCATCCTCTATCACACAAGCCTTCTCCATAAACATCACTTTGAATACCTTTTCTATTAATTGACTAACACTGAGAAAGTTTTGATCAATATCTGGTACATAGAGAACATCGATGATCGAGTAGGTTCCTGAACATCTTGCAATGGCTACGGTGCCCTTTCCTTTGACAGCAATATATTCACCCTTCCTAATTCTGACCTTCTTGAACTCGGTGCTCTTCAATTCCTTGAACAACTCATTGTCATGTGTCATATGATTAGTGCAACCACTATCAATGAGCTAGTTTTCACTTGTTTCAATACTCGTGAAACAAGTTGCAACGAAAAGCTGATCATCTTCTTCTTGATTTGCCACTTGTGCTTCATCTCCTTGCTGCTGATCTTTATTCTTTTAAATGATAGATTCATGTCCCATTTGATTGCACTTACTGCACTTTGCATCTGGTCTTCACTAGCATTTGAAAGAAGGATGACCTTTCATGCCACAATGTCAACATGGATGGTAATCTTTCTTTTGTCCACTTGTAGCTTGAAATTTCTTGTTCTTGGGCCTCCTATTCTTTTCATCATCTTGATGCTTGACTGGAAGAACTTCTTCGACGACTCCTTCTTGCCTCATTACACGCCTCTGCTCTTGTTCTTGTAATGCACTTAAGAGTTCTATCAAAGAAATCTTTGACAGATCCTTCGTGTTTTCTAAGATAGTGATGGTAGCCTCAAATCTTTCAGACACTGTTACAAGAATTTTATGAACAATCCTTGGATCTTCCAGAGAAGAACCGAATAATTTGACACGATTTGCTATATTGAGTAGTCTGGCAGAGCACTCTTTTATGGATTTGGTCTCCTTCATCTTTTGCAATTCAAAGTCACGAATCAAGCTTAGCACCTGCATCCCTCGAATTCTTTCATCTCCTTCATACTCGGATTTGAGATAATCCCAAATCCCTTTTGCCGTTTTCAACGACATGATACGAGTGAAGATCGTATAGGAAACTACAGCAAATAGGCAAGCTTTTGCCTTGAACTTCTTTGTCTTCTTCTCCTTTTGTGCTTTAATTTGTGTTACGGTGAGATTTTCAGGGAGAAGATGAATGTCATAGTCTTCTTCCACTGCTCCAAGAGATCCAAAGCTTCCAGGTACGTCTCCATGCGGACTGCCCAAATCCGGTAGTTGTCTCTGTCAAACACTGTTAGAGCAACTAAGGAAAAACTGGCTTTGATCTCCATTGTCGCTCGAACTCACGCATAGATCTCTTAAGAAGAGAGCTCTGATACCAAATTGTTGGCTTCTTGAAATGAGAAAGAAGAGAAAAATTAAGAAAATTGTTGTAGATTGAAGGGAAAATAGAACCACACCTTTTGTGTAGCCCTACAATATTTTAAAGCTAGGAGCTAATAACAAACTTTATTAGAAAAGACCTAAAAATCAGCCAAGAAAGTAACAATAAATAAAATTCAAGCAAAAATAGCAACTAACTCCTAAGATTAAGGAACAAACTAAATTCAAATAAACTTAGACTCAATAAGCAATCCTAAGCATGTATTCCAACATACTCCCTCGAAAAGAAAAGATAGAAAGATCACCCTCTCAAAAGGAAGAGCACTACAACCCACTCTATACAAAATGCGTAAAAACCCATAAAATAACACTACATAAATTCAGGCTATTTCTGATAGTAAGAAATCATCAGGAAATAACAAAAAATTGTTATTTAATTACAAACTAGCATTAAATGAGTGTTGTTTTTGTTCTCGTGTGAAATCTCTCGCTTGACGACATTTTTCAACGGCTTTGGTGGTGTGACAGTTTACTGACAGGTTCTACCCGTTGATTTATCTCAAAAAAATTAGCACTACTAAAAAAGAAATTTTTGTGATGCTTTATATAAGCTATTGCAGCAGTAAACATTGCTTTCGTTTTCATTCTGACAATTATTAAACCGCTGTAATTGCTAGCCTTTAAAGGCTTTTAGAAATGATTTTAAAACAGTTGGGGAATAGCCTTAGCGGTGCTGTCTTATGTAGCGGTTTTAACTGTTAGTAACATTGCAGATGTTGAAACCATTGCTAAATTTAGTGCTGCAAAGACTCATTGCAACGATTCTAAAGTTATTGATAAAGACTTTTAGCAAAACTGACTTTTGCAGTGGTTTTAACAATTATTTAAATTATAGCCGTTAAAACCGCTGCTAATTATTTGTGCTGCAAAAGGCTTAAAACAATGGTTCTAAAATTGTCAGGAAGAATTTTTAACTTGATAATTTCTTGCAGCGGTTTTACCGACTGCTGATTTCATAGTTTTTTAACTGATTTTTATAATTATACAAATTTTTAATAAACTTGTATATATAATAACATAAATATATATATGAAAGAAAATTTACTTATGTAAGTCTGTGTTAGATATGAAAATACAATTAACTGAATGGTATGCCTGTAAATGCCTCAAACATGAAAGACAATGAAAAAGAAATATATAATACATATGAAATAGTAGTAATATCTCAAATACAACAAAACATACATCAAGCCATCATTTAATTTTCCAATAACTGTAAAAAAAGTATTCAATGAGCATAAAATTACATAAATTTTATGAACCAAGTAATGTTATTCCTTAAACATTAAAACATCTAGCAATCAATAAGATAAATCTGCATCAAGTGTACAATAAAAGATGATTAGTAAGTGAGATTCCCCCTCAATTCATCATTCAGATTAAGATTCCTTGCATCCCGATTAATAACAAATACACAAATCAATAAATAGATTTATGATAATGAAAATGAAATAAAATATATAATTACTTAAAAGATAACATACCGAGTGTCATCTTCCTTGTGGTTGATAATTCGACTGCACTTGTTGAATGAGTTGTCTTATCTCTTACAATAAGAAGAGCATGTCATCTTCCAATTTTTCAACTTGAGCAAAAACATACATATTATTGCTTTTACCTGCAGTTGTGGTACTGTGTGGAAAAAATCGAGTTGGAGTGACTCGTAACCCAATGTTCGTACCCTTTTGAGGTGTTCAAGACCCATGACCACCATGAAAGTCCTCTCATTTACTTTTTATATTACAATATTCTGGAGTTAATCCTTTCATCTCTAACATCGTAAAAGCTTGTGTCTACATTACAAAAGTACACATAATTATATTTACTTGTTAAATTCAACGAGATGATTAATACACATAGTGCAAATGTAAAAACTGAAATTTGTGTTAGATATGGATATACATAGAAAGGGTGGTAACCGCATCTTCGAACAGCTTTATGTACTAACTTCAGAAACTTGGATCTTCCTTAATTGCAAAAGGTTGGTAGCCACATTTTCCTAAAACTTGGTTCATCACTTGTTGGATGTGAATTATATGTTCCACAATAGATAACTAAATTATTTGAATTATTTTTTGAGGTAAAAGTGTCCCTCATTAAATTTTCTATACAATTTATGTTTGATTATTGAGCTTGGATTTGCGATTGTTGAATATTAAACATGTTGTTTACTTGTTCAGTTCATGAATTTTCACTAATAATATTATACTCTTCCCCATGTCGATTCCACACAACATAACTAAGAGAAAATCTTTTTGAGATTAAATGATATTTGACATCTTTCATATAGTATTAAAAAATCTATTGATTCAAACCCTACATAGACATAAAATTTTATTTGTTAAATTTTTGCTCTTTGTTGTCAAGTCCAAGAAATTTTCTACACTTTATTTTCACTCACAAGTCCATTTTGGTCTTTGCATCAAAATTTTGTCCATTGTAAGGAAAGAAAATGTCAAAGTCATCAAAAATACATAAGATATTAATAAAATTATGTGAATTTATTAAAAATTTCAAAAATATATCTAACTCTTAAAATCTAATATTTTCATTCATGAAAAGTGTATTTCTCCTTTTTAGGAGTTAGTAATAATGACATTTTTAGTGTAATGTTAAATATTTGAGTAATATGTATGTCAATATAAAAATTTGGNCACACTTAAGAATTCTGTCAAAGCAATCTTCGACAGATCCTTCATGTTTTCTAAGGTGGTGATGGTAGCCTCAAATCTTTCAGGCACTGTTACAAGAATTTTATGAACAATCCTTGAATCTTCCAGAGAAGAACCCAATAATTTGACACAATTTTCTATATTGAGTAGTCTGTCAGAGTACTCCTTTATGGATTCTGTCTCCTTCATCTTTTGCAATTCAAAGTCACGAACCAAGTTTAGCACCTCAATCCCTCAAATTCTTTCATCTCCTTCATACTCGGATTTGAGATAATCCCAAATCCCTTTTGCCGTTTTCAATGACATGATACGAGTGAAGATCGTATAGGAAACTGAAGCAAATAGACAAGCTTTTGCCTTGAAATTTTTTGTCTTCTTCTCCCTTTGTGCTTTAATTTGTGTTATGGTGGGATTTTCAGAGAGAAGAGGAATGTCATAGTCTTCGTCCACTGCTTCCAAAAGATCCAAAGCTTCCATGTGCGTCTCCCTGGGGACTGCCCAAATCCGGTAGTTGTCTTCGTCAAACACTGTTTGAGCAACTAAGGAAAAACTGACTTTGATCTCCATTGTCGCTCGAACTCTCGCATAGATCTCTTAAGAAGAGAGTTCTGATACCAAATTGTTGGTTTCTTGAAATGAGAAAGAAGAGAAAACTCAAGAAAATTGTTGTAAATTGAAGGGAAAATAGAACCACACCTTTTGTATAGCCTTACAATATTTTAAAGCTAGGAGCTAATAACAAACTTCCTAGAAAAGACCTAAAAATCAGCCAAGAAAGTAACAATGAATAAAATTCCACCAAAAATAGCAACTAACTCCTAAGATTAAGGAACAAACTAAATTCAAATAAACCTAGACTCAATAAACAATCCTGAGCATGTATTCCAACATGCTCACTCGATAAGAAAACATAGAGAGATCACCCTCTCAAAAGGGACAGGACTACAACCCACTCTATACAAAATGCGTAAAAACCCATAAAATAACACTACATAAATTCAAGCTATTTCTGATAGTAAGAAATCATCAGGAAATAACAAAAAAATTGTTGTTTGATTAAAAACTGACAGTAAATGAGTGTTGTTTTTGTTTTCATGAGAAATCTCTCGCTTGACAACATTTTTCGACGGCTTTGGTGGTGTGACAGTTTACTGACGGGTTCTACCTATTGTTTTATCTCAAAAAAATTATCACTAATAAAAAAAGAAATTTTTGTGATGCTTTATATAGGCTATTGCAGCAGTAAACATTGCTTTTATTTTCATTCTGACAATTATTAAACCGCTATAATTGCTAGCCTGTAAAGGCTTTTAGAAATGATTTTAAAACAGTTGGGGAATAGCCTTAGCGGTGCTGTCTTGTGTAGCAGTTTTAACTGTTAGTAACATTGCAGATGTTGAAACCATTGCTAAATTTAGTGCTGCAAAGACTTATTGCAAGGATTCTAAAGTTATTGATAAAGATTTTTAACAAAACTGACTTTTGCAGTGGTTCTAACAATTATTTAAATTATAGCCGTTAAAACCGCTGCAAATTATTTGTGCTACAAAGGCTTATAACAATGGTTCTAAAATTGTCAGGAAGAATTTTTAACTTGATAATTTCTTGCAGCGGTTTTACCGACTGCTGATTTCATAGTTTTTTAACTGATTTTTATAATTATACAAATTTTCAATAAACTTTTATATATAATAACATAAATATATATATGAAAGAAAATTTACTTATGTATTTTTGTCAGCACATTGTCCAAGTGTAAAAATTGAAGTTTGTGTTAGATATGAGAATACAAATAACTGAATGGTATGCATGTAAATGCCTCAAACATGAAGACAATGAAAAAGAAATATATAATACATATGAAATAGTAGTAATATCTCAAATACAACAAAACATACATCAAGCCTTCATTTAATTTTCCAATAACTTTAAAAAAAGCATTCAATGAGCATAAAATTACATAAATTTTATGAACCAAGTAATGTTATTCCTTAAACATTAAAACATCTAGCCATCAATAAGATAAATCTGCATCAACTGTACGATAAAAGATGATGAATATGTGAGATTCCCCCTCAATTCATCATTCAGATTAAGATTCGTTACATCCTTGTTAATAACAAATACACAAATCAATAAATAGATTTATGATAATGAAAATGAAATAAAATATATAATTACTTAAAAGATAACATACCGAGTGTGATCTTCCTTGTGGTTGATAATTTGACTCCACTTGTTGAATGAGTTGTCTTATCTCTTACAATAAGAAGCTCCTGTCATCTTCTAATTTTTCAACTCGAGCAAGAAAATACATATTATTGCTTTTACATGCAGTTGTGGTACTGTGTGGAAAAATCGAGTTGGAGTGACTCATAACCCAGTGTTCGTACCTTTTGAGGTGTTCATGACCCATGACAACCATGAAAGTCCTCTCATTTACTTTTTATATTACCGTATTATGGAGTTAATCCTTTCATCTCTAACATCGTAAAAGCTTGTGTCTACATTACAAAAGTATACATAATTATATTTACTTGTTAAATTCAACAAGATGATTAATACACATAGTGCAAATGTACAAATTGAAATTTGTGTTAGATATGGATATACGTAGAAAGGGTGGTAACCGCATCTTCTAACAGCTTTATCTACTAACTTCAGAAACGTGGATCTTTCAAAAACTTGGATCTTCCTTAATTGCAAAAGGTTGGTAACCACATTTTCCTAAAACTTGGATCATCACTTGTTGGATGTGGATTATATGTTCCACAATAGATAACTAAATCATTTGAATTATTTTTTGAGGTAAAAGTATCCCCCATTAAATTTTCTACACAATTTATGTTTGATTATTGAGCTTGGATTTGCGATTGTTGAATATTAAACATGTTGTTTACTTGTTTAGTTCATGAATTTTCACTAATAATATTATACTTTTCCTCATGTCCATTCCACACAACATAACCAGGAAAAAATCTTTTTGAGATTAAATGATATTTGACATCTTCCATATAGTATTAAAAAATCTATTGATTCAAACTCTACATGGACATAAAATTTTATTTGTTGAATTTTTGCTCTTTGTTGTCAAGTCCAAGAAATTTTCTCCACTTTATTTTCACTCACGAGTCCATTTTGGTCTTCGCATCAAAATTTTGTCCATTGTAAGATAAGAAAATGTCAAAGTCATCAGAAATACATAAGATATTAAGAAAATTATGTGAATTTATTAAAAATTTCAAAAATATATCTAACTCTTAAAATCTAATATTTACATTCATGAAAAGTGTATTTCTCCTTTTTAGAAGTTAGTAATAATGACATTTTTAGTGTAATGTTAAATATTTGAGTAATATGTATGTCAATATAAAAATTTAGCTGCTAAATATATAAAGATATAAGAATTGTGTGATGTGTAGGTGAATGTCCCAATAATAATAATGATGATTTTGACTTGATGATGGAGCATCAAATAATATTCCAACTAAGGGTTAGAGTTTTCTATTGTCTTTTACAATATTATAAAACTATGAGAGACTTAAAATGAATATTAGCCCTACCCATGAAAGGAAATTAAATCGGCCATTTAAATCCTCTTAACCAACTTGGGTAGGTGATGCTAACCAACTATTAGAACTCTAATTACTATGAAATTGTTATCTAGTAAAGCATAGTTACACCTTGCAACTTTTATTCATTTAGAATTCAATAATGGTGAATCCAGTCTCATCTCCAACACAAAAAGACTAAAAAAAATGAATCAAGGTTTTGAAAATGAAATAAAATTATTAAATACATAGATTTACTTCAACAATTTAGAGCATTTTAGATATCATTTGTTTATCATGCTGACTGGAATGGAATCAGCTTGAACATATATATTTAGTTGATGCCCTTATTGCAATTAAGCCAGTCTAAGGATATTAGAGTGATGGGTTTTAGGTTTTCTTGGAGCTTTCTTGCTGTGATTTTCTTTTTAGGGACTCTTTTCTTGCTGTTTTGATTCTAGTTTCTTTGTAAAGGAGTGTATCTTTGAGTTGCTTTAATGGTAGATTCGATCGTTAGATCGTTGTATGTGGAGGTATTGGGGAGTAAGCTTTTTATGAATTTTGTTGATGTTAACATATGCTTGTTTCCTGTAATTTCCAAAGATCAATTGGTAGACTGTTCATCTACTGGTATTCTTAAAAAAGTGGTGAGAAAAAATGGGAAATCGGAATTATTTTATAATGAAGAGGAGTCAATTGTTCTTGCGGAACCATTAGAGTTTTCACTGGTTGGGAAATTTACTTTTGCTCATCCTAATATGGAAGTTATTCAATAAAATTTTACGAAATTGAAACTTATTGGCAATTAAATGTAGGTTTGATTGGTGGAAGACATCTCATGATTCAGTTGGAACAAGAAGTGCATTATACTTCTATGTTTGCTAGAAATGTTTTACAATTTGAGAATGTGAATATGAAGATTCTTCCGAGGACTATTGGTTTTAATCCTAAAGAAGAACCTCATATTGTGCCTATTTGGTTTTGATTTGCAAGTTTGAAACTCCATCTTTTTATTATGAAAGTTTTTTACTCTTCGGGTGCTATTTTTAGGTCTCTAATGAAGATTTAATAGGCTACTGTCACTTGTTCAAGACCTTTCGTTGAGCGAGTGATGGTTGAAATGGATGTTACGTTGGCGTTTGGTAATTCTATGTGGACTGGTGAAACAAATTATGGGTATTGAAAAAATGTGGTGATGGAATTTGCTTCTCCTTCTTGTAGTAAGTGTCAAATGTTTGGGCATTTTTTAGCTAATTGCTATGTAGCTCGTCTTGATTTGAAAAGGGTGAAACGAAACCGGTTTAATAGTAAGATTTTGAATAAAGAAAGTAATGTGGATCTATTGGGTTCTTTGGAAAGGGGTGTTAATGAAAGGGTAGGATGTGAAATTACTCTTAAAGGAAATGAGGATAATGCCGTTAAGAAGGATATT
Source organism: Phalaenopsis hybrid cultivar (assembly GCA_002079205.1). Classification (NCBI taxonomy): domain Eukaryota; kingdom Viridiplantae; phylum Streptophyta; class Magnoliopsida; order Asparagales; family Orchidaceae; genus Phalaenopsis; species Phalaenopsis hybrid cultivar. The sequence continues at coordinate 230,408 of JXCR01147724.1, forward strand.
AGAATGGATTGTAATTTTAGTGATTCTTTGGTTGCAACTGATAATCATATGGTGAATGAAATTATGGATAAGGTTATTGAAATCATAGAGAATGGATTGGTCAATGAGCATGGTGTTGGAGTTTCTGTTGCTGGTGAGGAGGATCGTATGAATAGAGAAGGGAATAATGAGGTGCAAGATAGGTCATAAGGTCTCTGTATATGGATAATAATAGAAGCTTTGATTTGCCTAATGTGATGTGGATGATTGTTTAGTTTTTAATAAGGCTGAATTAGAAGATTTGTTGATTCAAAAGTCTTCCATAAAAAAAAAGAAAATAAAAGGTATAAGGGAGCTTAATTATGTGAATCCTGAGGCTGCTCAAGTTCAAGTTTATGGAGATGGTAATGAGATGAGTTTCGGCTCTCATTCTCGGGCTACTAGAGGGAATAAAGGTTTTAATGAAGTTTAATTTTTTAGTATGGAATATTAGAGGTTTGGTTAAATTAGATGCCTCTAATCGATTAAGATATCTAATTCATACTCGTAAATTAAGAATTTTTTAGTATTCTTAAACCTCTTGTTGGTGCTTAGAATAGTGAGAAATATAGAAAAAGAATTGGTAATTCTAATCTTTTTGCAAATGTTAAAAACAAGATTTGGATTATATGGAAAGCTAGTATTAAGGTGGAGATTCCTGTGGACCATGCATAATTTTTTCATGTGAAAGAGGCTTGTAATGAGACCTTTATGACTTTGGTTTATGATGGGTGTAATAGAAAGGATAGATGAGAGTTTTGGAATCAGTTATGTTCACTTAAGTCTGATAAGGTTGCATGGTTTGCACGTGATGATTTTAATCTTATTACTTCTACACAGGAAAAAAAGTGGGATCTTCTCCAAATGAATTTAATTACTAATTTCTCTGAGGCTTTGTTTGATACAAATTTGTTTTATTTGGGGTATAATGGATGCTCTTTCACTTGGTCCAGATGTAATGTGTTTGAAGAGTTGTATAGATTTGTTTCTGATGCTTATTGGACTAAGGCTTTTCAGTTTAGTTTGGTTCATCATCTTGCTATTATTGCTTCTAATCATGCTCCTCTCCCTCTTGAGGTGAAGAAGTGTATTAAGCCAAATTTGCACCAGTTCAATTTTTTGAATATGTGGGTGTTGCATTCTTCTTTTCAATAGTTTATTGCTGACAATTGGTACATTAATAAGATAAGGAATGTTGGTTTTAGACTTTGGATGTTGCATAAAAAGATTGCTAAGGTTCTTAGAAAATGATATTGGGAGATTTTTTGTCATCTTCATAATGTGGTGTCTAATACTGAAGATAAAGTTAATTTTTTACAGTTGAATTATTGTATTGATGAAGTTAGTTTGGATATTTTGTTGCAGAGTCAAAATGAATCGAGCAAGGCAATTGCTATGGAAGAGGGTTTCTATGCACAAAAAGTTACTAAAATTGAGTTGTTGGATGGTGATAGAAGCACTACTTATTATCAAACTTGTGTTAAGAATAGAAGAAAGAATAATATGATCTACAAGAAAAAGAGTACTGATGGAAATATTTTGACTGGTGCTGACTTTGTTAAAACTGATGGCATTGATTTCTTTTCTAAACTTTTTAAAATTAATGGGGAATATGATTTCTAAGATTAATGTTGATCTTTATACTAATGCTTCTATGTTCTGCTAATGTTGATCTTTATACTAATTTAATTTCTAAAATTAAAGACATTATTGATGGAATGGAGGGTGGTAGATCTGCTAGTCCTGATAGGTTTACTATGGATTTTTATAAAAGCTGTTGCGACATTATTAAATATGATGCGGTGAATATTGTGCAGAATTTCTTCAGAGGTATGAATCTTCCTAAATAGTTTAAAGCTTATAACATTGTCTTAATTCCTACAGAGTAGGCAATTGCACTTGGGATGCTTATAGACTTATCAGTCTGATTACTGTTATTTCCAAAATTGTCTCCAAAATTATGGTAAAAAGATTGCAACCTTTTTTTGCATAGTATTATCAACTCTAATCAATCTGCATTTGTGTCGAGCAGAAATATTTGTGATAATACTTTTATTTTGCAGGAACTTTTACTTGATCTTGATAAGAAAGGTAAAGGTGGTAATGTGATTTTCAAAATGGGTATTAGAAAGGCTTTTGACAATATAAGATGAGAATTCATTCTTGATTTATTGCATGCTTGTGCTTTCAACGATGATTTTTGTAGTCTCATTAGCAGAACATTATAAAATAATTAATATTCTCTGTTGATTAATAGGATTACTTGTTGGGTTTTTAAGGCTTCCACAGACATTAAACAAGGAGATTCTCTATCTTTTATTTTGCTTATCATTGAGTTTAATTTCATTTCTAGATGGTTAAATGCTATGTTTATTGAACATAATAATATGCATTACTTGCATAGAGGTAATATTGGTATTTCTCATCTTAGCTATGCTGATGATTTGGTGATCTTTACTAACGCTAGTAAAAGATCTATCAAGTTGGTTTGGAAGGTGATTATGCATTTTCAAGAAGCTACAAGTCTAATGTTTAATACTACTAAATGTGTCTTTTATTTTTCCAAACACATTCCTCCCAATAAGAAGAATTAGATTACAAACTTCTCTAAATGTGCCAAGGGGGGGCTTCACATGTTGTATTTGGGTTTTTGGATGGATAAGGGGAAGAAAAAGAGCCAACTTTTTTCAGGTTTGATTGATGAAATAAAAAAAAAAGATTTTATCATGGGAGAATAATTTTCTTTCCTTTTGGGGGAAAGTTACTTTATTAAAAAGCATTCTTACTTATATTCATCTTTATACTATGCAAATTATGAAGGTTTCAGCTTGCATTTATAGAAGATTGGAATTATTTTTTAATAACTTCTTTTGGGATGGTAAAAATCATTAGAATATTCATTTGAAGAGTAGGGATAAATTTTTTAAACCTCTTGATTAAGGGGCTTAAGGTTTCAAAAGTATTCAAAACACCATGAAGATTAATTTTATAAAGTCTTAGTTCATCTTTCATATGTGTAATTCTGTTTGGGCTTCTTTATTGAATGCTAAATATTGTAACAAGGTTCATCCTCTTGCTATTTCTACTTCCACGTATTATTCTATTACTTGGAGGGATATGTTGAATGTTGCTAAGAGTATTGAAGATATTATTTTTTGAGATATTGGAAAAGGCAATTGTTCTTTTTGGTACGATCATAGTGATCTTAAGATTTGTAGAAGAATCCCTGGGATCCTGAGTTGATTTGGTGGTTCAGGACATGTTCTGATCATAGATGTCGATTTAGGATAAATTCTTATAAAGTTAAGGTTAACAAATGGGCCCCCAATTTGTGTTGAAAGATTATCTCACACACAAATTCAAACATTATTTCTAGTCCTTCAACCTACACATAAGTTAGGCCAACAATGTTTGTTCTTGCTTTCCTTTTATGAGCACTATTTAAATGCTTGGATTGAGCATGGATGATGCCATGCTTTTGTTGTTATAGATGGATATTTTGGGCGAGTGGTTTTTATATAGAGCGCGTGGTAGGATGACATTTACCTTAACGACATTATTTTCTGTAGGTGGTTGTGCTAACTTGTCCTAGAAAAGATGTTTTAAGTTAAAGTAAACTATTTATACCTTATGTAGTTTCTTGAAATTATTTCCCCCTTTATATAAACACAACTAAGATAGGAAGCCTATTGATACAACACAGTGCTAAGTCAACATAGTGTTGGTGCTTGATGTGCTTTTTATGAAAACTAACCTTTTTGTATCAGTGGTATAGTAAACATAAAACCTTTTACTTCTTCCAAGTCTTGATTTAGGATTGATCCCATCTGTTGGCTTGGATGCCTAGTGGTTTTGAAGTTAAACTTCTTAGAGATGGAGCAAGGATGAACCTCATCAAGGAAACAGAGCACGAATGAACTTCAACAAGAGCATATAGCAAGGATGAATCCTAGCAAGGCGATGGAGCTAGGATGAACCTCAACAAGACAATGGAGCCGAATGATGATCCACAAATTTCTAGAATAAGAATTGAACACACCTAGAAAGCCAAGCCATCAACGAGGCTTTTGTAAGTCTAGGCTTGTCTATATGACGGGCAGATGCTTTGCTAACCTTTTTTTTATATTTTTATTGTATGGTGGCATTTAGCCAATTTATTTATTTATTTATTTGATTTTTTTATCTATTGTCTTGTATGTTTATATTTGTATTAGAGATATCTACTTTTTCCTAACTTTCTCTCTGTGATTATGTGCCTAGCTAGGCCAAGATTATGATAAACTCTTAGAATTGTCAGATTTTCTACCCAATTGCAACTTCANACTATGCAGAATAAATAGATTCAATTTGAAAACTTAGCAATTAAGGTGAATAATTTTCATATATAAAGCATCATAATGTGCTTTCTCTGTCACTTTTTGCTCTCACTCATTGCATAGAAGGGGATCTGACTTGTGAGGATCACCTCCCTCAAGGAGTGAGGCTGCTTTTGCATTAATTAGCCTTAACAATTTTTCTGACATACATCATATAAAGAATGCATAACCTTGTTCCCAGTTTGCACTTCACAGTCAGTGTCTCACCTAAAATAATTTGATTAATTTTCCTCCATCAATCATGTCTAAATTGATTGTGTTATCATTTTTAGTTGGATGTGTCCAATCAACATCATCTAGCATAAAAAATAATATTTAAAGTTTCAAAATTGAGAAAAGATTTGAGTGAGGGAATATATTTACCAAGGGAAGTCGAACTTGAAGATCAAATCATATGTCCCAATACATTTGCTCTAATAACAACAACTTACCACTCTCAACATTCATGTGTCTGACCTCATAAGATTCAAGTATAGAACATGTTGGTTGTCATCCTATTCCAAGCGTTGTAAGTCCAATAAAGTCAGATTGGGTCTCATTTCTTGGTAGAAATGTGACTTGTAGGACACTTTTTTAGCTAAGACCAAACCATTGCCTTATCGGTAAGACTCACCTTAGTTTAGGTTTTGAGGTTATTCTATCAACCTCATCAAGGGAATAACCTCGCCTAGGCTTTTTTATGGCATGCTCTATTGAATATAACTAATTTTTTTTTAAAATAATTTAAACTCAAACAATAATCATCATTTCACATTTAAAAACATAAAAATAAAATATAAGATAGATTGGAATAACTACTTGATCTCCCAGCATGCTCTATATTTTTTTCTCTGATGGTTTTCGATAACAAGCTCCCTATATTTGAGCTATCATAGTTAAATTTTCACATAAAAATCTTGAAATCTACTATTATATTCCATAAAAAAGATTAGCCGCTAGTTTAATTGAGTGCTTTTATTTCCAAGATCATAATGAACTAAAGATGCTTGCCTCTTTAGAGATACCAAAAAACTGAATTAAAATAAAGCCCATCCTTTTGTTTATACAACCAAATGAAGCAATGAACCAATCAATTCAAGAGTGGATTCATTGTAGGGTACTGCCTTCATCCCATGGGGTGATATACTATTTCTAGAAGTCGTATTTAATCAAAATTGAAAATTTAAAAAAATTTGTGTGTGGAACCCACTTCAACGAAGATAATAACCAACAACTCATCATCAATCTCCTCATCCTCCTTCACCACAAGTGGCTAAATCTCTCCTAGATGTGCCTCACTTTAAGTTCTTCCAACTGCATATTCATTCTCGCTTCTATTTTAGTGAACCAAGCATCAAATCAAGCCTCTACATATTTAGTTAACACCACGACCTACATATGAACTATCAACACACTAGAAATTTGTAGAGCTATAAACAAAGGAGCAGTGTGCATCATAAAGAAGACCTTATGAACTTAGGCCATGTATTATCCCTTGTTTCTTGTCCCCAATGTCTTCTCTCTAGTGTTATGTTTAAAATCTATATCCTTGATAGGTACTCCTTCAAAAGTTGAATCTGAGTCTCGTTTAGTCACAAGTAGCCAGCTTGTAAAAAATTACGAAGGATAGTTGGAGGAAAAATTAAAATTTTTAACAATTACTACGCGATAAAAATTACTATGTTACCTACACTTGCTCTCTGTGAGCTAGTCTCTAACCACTAATGGTCTGACATATGCTGATGCTCATCAAGATGTAGCTCAGCAGGGATGGGCTCTTATCCAAGTTATGGTGTATGTTAAGTTAGCAAAAATTTTATTAAACAGTTACAATCCACTGAGATTTAATGCTCGAAATAAATCTTTCCATTCTTCTCTTATACTCTGTATGTGGAGTGCCCCTCCAGTGTGTAGGAAGGAGCCGATGTCCTCAAGTTTCAAAGTTTAATTCTATTTTGACAACTTGGTGTAGACATCCTCCCCAAGCCACTAAGGGAACTGACCTGTCTTGCATGTGCCAATGAACATATCGTGCAGACTAGCAAACACTCTAGATTCAAAGCTTCTATCAGTTATACATAATGCTTAAGCCTCTAAAAGAACATGTTATACATCACAAATATCAATAAGTTAGATGGATAATGTTATACAATTTAAGATTACTATTTAGGTTTTACATCAAACTCTCTAAACCACATATCCCATAATTCAATCAGGATCTTCATTTATGATAAGAATGGAGCATCAAACTTTTTTTTTATTATGTACCCTACAGAATAAAAGACTTGTCTTGATGGATGATAAAGTTTGAACAAAATTATTAATTGTATTTTTCTATATTTACAACACTTAGATATCACAATGAGGCTTTAGGTCGGATGTGCATTGTATGCCACCCGATATGTCGGGATCTAGTAAAGTAAATGGACCTGCATGGAATGTAGGTGGTGGTGGAGGGTGGGAGGATGGAATGTGGTACAGTGAGGACTGCATTATTGTGAAACTCCATACAGGGGATGTTGTGCTAGCAGTATTCATTGAGACAGTAAAGCTCATCTATATGTTGCCACGTCATGGTGCTCGACTCTTCTTGTTCTTAACCATGTTAATGTTACTCATGTGAATAACAAGATCGTCACCGCCACTCAAAGCCATCCATGCCAACAAAAAATGAATTGATTAGCACAAATTAAAAAGAGAATGGTAAATATAAGTATGATCAAAATGTAAAGTGCTATCTGCATCATTATTGAAAAATAAGTAAGAATAGTAAATAGAATCATTAGCAAAATGTAAAGTACAATCTACAAACTATAATATAAAAAAATAGAAGAAACAACAATACACATTAGCCTAAATAGTAAAAATATGACAAAAAATTAAATAGAAGGCAAAAAAATGAAGAGAATTAAATATAATAAATAAAAAAATTTAAATAGCGTACACATCTTATTCTAAATCACTGGAAGAGTGACTAAAGGATGAACTTACAAATTCTTCACCAAAACCATCTCTAGAGTCATATGCATATAGTATGAGTAATTTCTTTATGTGAACCAATAACATCCTTTAAAGTTTTCTACTCCTAAATAGAATCAAATGGAATGCAAAAATAAGAAATTTCTCCTTCTTAATAGGTAGGTTTAATACTATTTTCTATTTCAATAGTCACTGTGAGTTTACCCTTGATGGATATTGCCCAATCAACTATGTCTTTTACTCTTGCTTGGTACTAAGATAATATATATGACTCACTTATCCCAAGAGAAGAAAAATATCAAATTTAGCTTATCTTTTATTCATTTCAACTTTGATCATATTACATAGTTTGTATATTTTTGTTCAACTATTAGAAATACAATCAAACTAGTCATAAATAAATAGGAATACACTTCTTACTATAAAGCTAGGATCTTACAACTGGACTACTTCTTCGAGAATCTTACCAATCTATTTTCTCATATGAAATAGCATTTATGTTAACAAAAATACTTAATTTATTTATCTACTTTCATGTGGACAAGGAGCCACTATAAAATTTGTAGTCATTCACATATTATAGTGGTCATGTATTCATGATACACATAGAACCCAAAGTAAAATCTATCAAGCCCAAATTTTTTGTTCTACTTTTTTTATTTTAAGCTATATAGTACATAAAAAAATCATATTTTTAATTTTTGCTCCAATATATGCAACGAAAATAATAAATGTGTGAGACGAGTATAACTTACATGCTCTTTAAACGGGAAGACATCTTCAGTCTTATATTATTGTGATCATTTAAATTGGGATGAATCTATAAATAACTTGCCCACACATTCATAAATTTGTGAACAAGTGAATATTATATTTGAATTATATTGTTAAATAGCTACTAATAAATAATATGTCTACATAAGATAGGGTTAAAATTCACCGTGTTTAAGAAGAACATAAAGAGTCACTTCTCAAAGCTCTTGATCATTGAGATACCGTAAAGTGCATCTCCTGATGCATCAACTAATGTCAAAAAATATAAATCATAGACAAACTCACCACACCTACTACCTTGTTGATGGGCTATTGGAATAAATATGCATCGTATATTAAGCCATCTAGTTGGGCTTTATTCTTCACAAATTTTATTAAAAAATATATAATAGAATAATTATTTGGCATAATTTATCAATAATTTTAAATAAATAATTCTTTAGTACATATTAGTACATCTTAAGTAGATACATTTAGTGATACTCTACTAGACCTCAAACTATTGTCATACATGGAAAATATAGGTAGCCCGGTTGAGTCAAAAAAATTATGTGGAAATATCCTTTTTGAACTTGCATAAAATTATTAGATTTATTGGTTTTACTTGTTGTAATATATAGCCTTTTAAACAAGATACATATCAATCCCTAATTAATGCTTGATTACAATTAATAGATTAAGTATTACACTCGACAAAAAACTAAATATAGTTACCACCAAATTTTGTAAGAAAATATAGCAGTTGTGATTTTTCATAATAAAAATCTTTCTTGCTTCTATATCAACACAAAAGCTCAAACTAGAAGCATGATCTCTAGAAACTAAAGACTGCATCGACTCATAAATTATTATTTATTGAACCAAAGTACGTCAATATTTTTGTTTAGGCCTAATAAGTTTATTATTATCAATCTCCTGAATCTCTACCTTTCTTCTTTTGCAAAGCCCCTTCAACTTTAATTTGTCATTCACGTTCTCCTTAGATTAATCCTTATGATCCATGACAGTTTTGAAATGTTATCAAGTGAATTTTTTTTATATGCATGACATTTAAATTATGTCTGATTAAATTGGTTTGTTAATAGGGCATATCTCAAAAAATGGTTTGATTTGTTCATACTTTATTAATAGCAAAATTAGGCAGAACATGTAAAGATAACTTAAGGCGATCAATAATGTTGGGAATTACATTAATAATCTTGCACATTTAAACCCCTTTAATCTAGGTAATGGCTTTGATTTTCCAATTCTATTTCATTTGAATGCATTTCTATTATGCATGAAATGATGATCAATGGGTAAAAATAAATGATGGAAATAGGACCTTGAATTTTTTCTTCCATGTTGATTAGTAATTGCCTTTGAAAAATCCATATAATATGAGCAAGCTAACTTATCCATAATGCTACATCTAGATAACATTCTATATCCTGAAAAAGCACATATTCTTTGCATTAAAGCTACTTTCATCCAAAAGTTTTATTACACAGAAAAGTTATAAGTGATGATGCTTGTACTCAAGGAATATATAACACATTTATTAACAACGCAAATATACATCAATTCTTTCTTTGGGATATTGGGACCTAAAATAATTAATGTTTGAAATATGAGAGGTAACCATTTTCATCTCAGGTTGAAGATGATATAGAATAATAATCACAAACCAATATCGGAAAGGCAATGCAATCTTATTGTATGGTATGAACCTATTAGCACATAAGTTAAGCCTAACATTATGTGACTCCATAACAAATTCATTGTTATTGCTATAAAAATATTTTCATGCTTCTTTATCTTTCATATGACTCATTGAACTAACTTCACCTAATTTATTTTTGATGTCATCTCGTAAGTGAAGCAACATGTATATCTGCACTAATCTCTTTAGATATGAATGAGTGGTGAATAGAAAATGCACTTGTATGGAACTTCCTTTTATCCCTTACTTTTTTTATTTAAAGCTTATATAGAACTTCCTTTTGTCCCTTAAATATTTTTTTTAGTTTGAAGTTTGAATATATGTGCCTCACAAAGTATGCACCAAGACTCCATTGCATTAGCTTTATTAAAAAAAAAACATGAACATTGACATAGTAATCTATCTTCTGACATGTCAAACCTAATTTAGAGCATCATTTTAGCTTTGTGTAAATCTCGTGACACTAATTTTTCTTTTATATTTAGCTCTTTTAAAAGTTTTATAACCTGATTAATGAATTTTTAGAGAATTTTAAACTCTATTTTGATTATTAATATTCTAAGAACAATAAATGGTTAATGTTTTTCAAATTTTCATGTTACTTCAATGTGATTTTTTTGTATTTTTGTGCCATTTTAATTCTTCTCATTAGCATTTTTTATTGTTTATGTAGGATACAAATTATTACAAATTTGGGAAATGTTGCTCAAAATTTATGTGCATTAATCGATCAATTACAAAAATATATATGGCAATCAAGTGATATACAGATTATAAGCCTCTATTTCAATCCCATTTAAAAAATTATATTCTTTTATGATAGGCAAAGTTTTAGCTACTACATTGTTGAGTTTAGTTTGAAGGCTTCATATCTATAAGATGAAAGGTTCTAAATTTCTAGTGCAGAAATAAGAAAACTATTCTAAGCTCATTAGAATTTTTCATAAGTTAATGAACTACACTCCTTTGACACTAGTCTACCCACTTCTCATTATTTTTTCTTAAGTTCCCAAATTATTGTTGACAACTAGGGATAAGTTATCTTCATCCTATCCTAATTATTAAGAAGCACTGGAAACCTTATCATAGTTGAAGGAACTGAGCCTCACAACATTTCACATGAATCCTCTAGTCCCCTATCTAGGTTGCACTCTCTTACAAAAAATATGCTATTCCATTGGTTGAACATGTGTAACCTACTTATTATTTTTGTTAATAGTTAAAAATTTTAAATTATAATTTTTGAACACCTAAATTGGTCAAATTATGAATAAACTGCAATTAAAAGGTCAACACATTAACATATGAAATTCAAGGCACATAACAGTCTATAAGAAAAAATTAATTGCAAAAATTATGAAGAAATTGCATACCTTACATCCTATGAGTATGAAGAGGATTTAACTACTATACATGAGGAAAGAAAAAAAAGAGTTCTATTGAAAGCATTAAGAAAAATAATTTCAAAAGGTACAAAAAGCTTGAACTTGAGTAAAACACCCCTTGAAATACATCACAACTCTTTTTGTCAATCAACCTTATGCAATTTCACACAAATCTTTATCTCGCTCTCGACCCTTCAAACTCACAATGAAAACAACTCTAGGAATCTTCTCTAAAAGAAAACCAATCGAGAAGACCCTAGGATTACAAAGACTCACCTCAAACTAGAGAAATAACCAACCTCCACAATCTAAGGTATCCTAATTTGTTTCCCAAATTGCCATAGATAGATTGAGCTCAAACCACCTCCATTTTCTTGCCAAAATATGCTTTATAAAAAACCTGGCTTTTTTATTACTAAGATGGCTTGAGCATGTCATAGGGTGGCGTATTTATGCTGTCGACTGACACAATTACACTTCCTTCTCTATTTTTTAACAAGGTCCTTCATCCTTTATCCAAAGAACCCGTTCTAGCTACTGAAAAGGGTGGCATTTTTACATCGACCTATTGTTATATTTTACTTCTTGTTTAGGCATTTTGATGCATGCTCAAACCTATAATTTACAAAAAAAAAATTATAAAACATCTTCATCATAAAAAGGTGTTTTTACCTATACAACGCTCAGAACATTGGAAATTACATATCCCCACTCCAAATATAGAAATTACATATTTAAAACTCAAAATTTATTATTTCTTACCAGCAATAGCACTGACATTTGCTTCATCTCCTGTAATTAAATATTTGCAGTTTGATAAGTCACGGTTTGCTAGGGTGGCAATGCTCCGTGATCTACCAAAAATTCTCCCATGCAATTTCATTCCACAGGAGCAGAAGTCTAGTAGATTGTCGATGGTGTTGCTCCGACGAAGCTATCAATGACATCTGAAGTCGCTGCTTTGGATGAAGGTATCAATGACATCTAGCGATGCTGCTATGCAGTCTACTCAAAACTCTAATCAGTGATTTCATTCTATGGAGTTCTCATGTCGGGTTGGCCTCTTCGAAAACAACAATGGTCCTACTTAACAAATTTCAAGTCTCTCTTTTATTTCTATTACTTATCACTTAAAGCATTCTTTCATGGTTTTTTTTCCATGTGCTCCAGTTTTTTTACAATAACACATTGAATGCTTGCTTTCAAGGTCCTTTTATTTGGATTCTTTGTATTCCTTGCTTAATCTTTTATGGACAACTGTTGATATTTTATTCATCGTCTTCTTGCTTGAGTAATCCATGATGAAAGTTGTAGATTGAGGATAATTATCATTGGTAGATTTTATTAAACTAAAATTTATCCAATATTAATCATGATTTATCTATATTTTTTGTTTGAATCTTTATTGCTTATCCCATTTATAAAGGTGCGATCAATTTATGAAGTTTTTTATTTATTTATTGAGGTTGTCTATACTAGGATTCATTCATGTGCTAATTGGTAAGGGGATAGAAAAATCCTATATTCTCTGTTACTGTAATTTAATATAGTTTTCTTTGATTTATAAATTTTTATTATGTGGAAACTTGATTTTGATGTAAGAACTTGTTTTCTAAAAGTTTTTAGTTATAATCCAGGGAAACTTCTTGCAGTACTAAAATTTGTTTATATTTTAATATCTTAACATGATTTCAACTTAGTCTTGAATTATATGAGTGTATTTTGATATCAAAGGACCTTTACTAAATGTGGCACATCAATTAAGCAACCTTGGCTTTTCAATGGCATATCAAAGGGCCTTTAAAATGCGGAGTTCATACTTTGAAATACTCACTTGATGTAAAGTTCATACAATTAAGAAAGAATCATGTCAATAATCCTTATCCATAGAAATATGGTTACAAAGAGAAGGTTGTAATTAAAGCTTTTCTTAATTCAAATTAAAACATAAACATTGTTCAAAAAGGTTTTACTTGTTTACTTTTGTAAAAAGAAAAAGCTTTGTTTTGTGGATGCTTCATCAAGCAGGTTATTTAACTCATAAAATCTAATATTTAAAAGGGGGCAAATGCAAGATAATATGAATAATTATTCAAAATGATATGCAAAAAATAAATAAGACTATCGACAATGAAGAAATCATTGGCTTTGGAATCGCTTGGCTGAGCAAAAGTTATGAAAGCCATTGAAGGAGGCCAGGTAAGATATGTGCTTCAGAATTGTGTCTGAATCAATTGTTAAAAAAGGTGCAGTAAAAAATAAGAAGTACATTATTCCCATATTTGCAATTCCTCGTACATTTTTTATAACGCAAACTTAAATATTTCTTGATTCTTTTCATAGTACAAACACTAAAATTGGCCAAATCAATACAGGCCAAGTAAAATAAGTATAAGTTGCCAAATATATAATTCCAAAAGAATCCCAAACTTACTAACCATAGTATCACATAGGTTTATCCTTATATTTTCAAGCTCATATTTTTGTCTTTCCTCAGCAGATAGTCATGAAGATAAGCACAGATCAATGCAATATTTTCCATGGCAATCTGATTTATCTGGCTTGTAAAAATTCACTCTCTTCTTCATATTTCCAGTAGAAGGCTCTTCAGTAAAGCTTCTGAAGACGTTTCTAGTAGCTCCACACCAGATTGGACATGCAAACTTGAGAAGCTTGAAATCTTCTAAAACTAGATGATGAACACTCCCAAAGACATATTCATCGTCTGCTTTTCTTCCTTGGTAACCTGAACCTCCAAGCTTTAGAACCTCATTTGTATCAGCTAAATAACTGATTCCTGTCAGAAAAATAAACAGGTCATTATGGGAGCTATTATTGATGCAGAGAAAGGTTTTAAAACTGTAACAGGAAAATGTAATGACCAAATCTCTTAATAAATATATCAATACCACCTAATTCTTATGTATTTACATGTCTATCATCGACTTTTGATTCTTACATTTATACCACCCAAATCTTTTGTATCACACGGAAAATGCCACCATTTTAACTTTTAAGAATTTAAATACAGCTCAAGTGTTAGATATGTAAAAATCGAACTATAGGTGTTAGATATGCAAATACATAAGAATTGAGGGCTTTGCATGTAAATTTCTTTTAATAATAATGAATATAGAAGCATTTATGAGTAAATGTAAACGGCCAAATACATGAACACCAATAATTGTTTGCATGCAGGGCATATGTTGAGGTATCGTAGGCAGTAGATGTTGGTGAGCAATATTAGACATATGAGATGAGTGCGTACATTAATGCAAGTGCGGAGCTAGTTGGCCTTGTTGCATTGTTGGATGATGTCCTTGCTGGAGAGTACAAAATTGGCTTGGGTGATACATTTGTTGTATGTGATGGTTACATGAAAGCTGCAGCTGGCCTTGGTACTGCCAATAAAAGAAAATACGGGCCATGCCCTTATTAGAAAAACATGTTATATAAATACTAAGACGTTGCATCCGTATCAACCAAAAAAGGGAGATAGGTACTCAAATAATTTTCATTTAGCGGTACATTTTAACCATCTGAGTTTATTATCAGCAAGAATATCTACAAGAAATTGATGTTCTCTTAGTTTAAGAAATAAATGTCGAACACAAAATTAAATGATGATTTCAACATATTATTTATAAGACCTGTAATGAAAATAAAATACCAATACCCTTAACATTTCATTTATAAGGCCAGTGTTGATAATATAATGCCCATACACTTCACATTTAATTTCTAAGGTCTGTAATGAAAAAATGTCGAACGCTTACACTTCACAAAACTCAAGCAATTCTGGCACAGTGAAATACAAATACGTTGGAACCGGCAGTGATTCAAAATCATAAAGTCATTTCATCTTCCTTCTCATGGCACATTTACCACTTCAGAAAGTAAAAATTTTAATTCCCCCAAAAATGAGAAAGTTAATTTGTGATGAATCTACTGAGAATTATTGAACTCCATTCCTTGCTTTCTAACTGACAATTTTGTCTGAAATCCAAGATTGCCACTTGCTTGGGTGGAGACGACCATGCCACTATCCTATTCTGATAGTTGTGAATTTTCATGGCCAATGAAAATTTTTCTCGACATCTTGTGGTGGCCTCGAAGATCACAACACCCATATTTATATGTACTCATGACTTTCTTAGTGTTATTTTCTAAGGAATTTTGAGTTTCTTTTTCTTTGGTCATCCCCATGGTCTCAAAGAAGTCGACGGACTCACATATATGTGCACTCCATTCAACCTTATCTGTAAGTGTTGAGATGAGGGCATTATAGGCCATATTGTACACGAAGTTCAAAGGGATAAAAAAATTTAATCTAATAATATATTAATAGTAAAAGTAAGAAAACGAACTTCATACCTAATGATATAATAGCTCTCGTGGACATATGTATTCTATAGAGAGCGCTCTTTACTTCCAATAAATTTCATTGCATGAATACATGGTATTCCTCTCATTTGCAAAACTCTACAATTGCAACTTCTACTTTCTATGTTTACTTCATATTTCCACAATGACCTACAATCTCTGTCATTTGTGGTGTCCACTCTCTCATTTTATGTTGATTTTTTCTAACAGTTAACGCTTTGATATTACCCTCAGCATATGGATCAAACGCTGCTTGCCACTTAGAAGTTGCCACTTTCCTTCGAGATCTTCGTTCCATAAAAATGGCCCTTATCGTGTCCACTAAATCAACCACTGTCTTACTATTGCTATCTTCAATCCATGCATTGAACGACTCAAATATGTTATTGGTGTTGTTATCATTTTTTATCTAAACCATAAAAGCACTTTGTACCACTATGTGGAAAAGCAAACATTCAAGAATACAGTTGTGGGTAAAATGTATACAATTCATTCATGTTGCGATCAAAACTAGTTCTAGTATACGCATTTTCTATTTACCATACCAATTCTCTCAACCTGTTTGCAATGAAAATATTTCTATAAGTTTTCCCAAAGATATTGAATGAAAATCCTATGCACTGGATCAGGAAAAATGAGCTTCATTGTCTCCCATAAGCCCTTTTTAATATCTGTCATAAATGAGAGATGTGCAACTCAGAGCCAAATGAAGCTATAAAAACATTCTAGGAACCATTTTTAGCTTCTTTTAGATTCAGATTCAATAACTAAAAAAACTAGAGTGAAGATTCTATTTTAACTATCTAACGAATTTGCGGTCAATAGAACACTTAAGTACAGTGAAAAGCATCCAAGTAAGTTAAGTCCCTTCAAACAACTAAAAATCTATCAATATCAATTTTAAAACTAACATAGAGCCTTTTAAAAGAGCCATCATGTTTGCTGCAAGTTTATATTATGTATCAGCTAGAATTTTTATTAACCAATTCCACATGTAATGCATGCACTCATCGATAGTTTTCAATAACATAATAAAAAAAAACTAGTAGAATGAGCTTCTTATTTAGACCTCCACAATAGCCCATACATACTCTCAAAATTATTATTATTATCCTTTGGGGAGAGATTAGGATTCTTTCTAATACTTTCTTCAATTTGCTGAGCTAACCAAGATGAAGTTGTTTGTTTATTGTTTGTTTTGTTAATGTTGGGGAATATGTATTGAACATAGCTTTTTAATCTAAAGTATTGTCTATCAGTACTTAAAGATGCTCGTACTCTCCAGAGACAACAACCACTACTTTACTTCTATTATTGCATTGAATTTTCACCCAAAAGTTTTCACCTAAATTGTGTCATATATATTAGCATGGGAATACACCATAGCTTCTTCCATGCCTTTAGTAATGACAACAACCTTGACTCAGCCATCCCCCCCGTATTATTTGTGATCATCTCCAAAATATCAACATCACTTCCAAGTAATGTGCATATTTTTGGCGAAGTGTCATTGATGTGATAAAATAACAAAAATTGATGTTCTTCTATCCAAACACATATCACCACTACCTCATACTGTAACAAGAAAAAAACCATCAATATTTTCTGAAGCTCGATAGTTTTCTACTTCACTCCATCATATTTCTTCCTATCCACATTTTTAACATTGTTACATATATATAATCATTCAGATCTACTACGTGTCTGTTGGAATTTTGAGAAATAATTTAAATTTAATTTAATATAAATACATGTAATTTCAATTGAAAAATATTATTTTAATTTTGGAAAAAAAAAGAGACCAAACAGGTCTCATATATTTTATAGTTTAGATAATCAAACATCCCCCTTCAAGCAACACGTTCATCCAAAAGTTAAACATGTTACCTGAAGAAGGGGCTCAATTATATAAACTATAGAATTTATGACATCCGTTTGGTCTGCAAAATCTTTTATGTATGACTAACAAGTTCCCCTACCTAATATTAGGATTAGATATAGTTTATTTTAACTGGGTTCTTGACCGACCCTTTTTTGTAATCGACAAATACAAGAATTTGATGACGCTACTAGAAAATTTAATTTCCAGCAACGGTGTCCAAAGACTTGATCGCGACTTTATAGATGTGTCTGATTTGGTTAAGATGTNCTTTCTTTTCTCTTTTTCTTCTTTTCATTTGGATTGCTTTCAATACTATATATATTTTCCTTTTCTTTTCAGGGATTGTTTTCAATCCTTTCTTTTTTCCTTTTCAAGTGAGGATTACTATATCTGGATAGCCTTTAATGATTTTGAACTTCACTTTTCTTTTCCTAAATTTGAAACTCAAAACATTTCATTATCTTATAAATATTTCATAGCTTTTACATCATTGAGCCTCAATCTTTTCTTCTCAAATGAACTAAATTTGAAACTCAAAGCATTCCTTTACCTTATAAATATTCATAGTTTTTACATCATTGAGATTGAAACTCAAAGCATTCCTTTACCTTATAAATATTTCATAGCTTTCACATCATTGAATCCCAAGATTACTATATCTGGATAGCCTTTAATGATTTTGAACATCACCTTTCTTTCCCTAAATTTGAAATATATCTGGATAGCCTTAATAATTTTGAACTTCACTTTTCTTTCCCTAAATTTGAAACTCAACACTCCTTTACCTTATAGATATTTCATAGTTTTTACATCATTGAGCCCCAATCTTTTCTTCTAATTCCTTTACCTTATAAATATTTCATAGCTTTTACATCATTTAGCCCCAATCTTTTCTTCTCATTCCTTTACCTTATAAATATTTCATAGCTTTTACATCATTTAGCCCCAATCTTTTCTTCTCACAAATGAATTTCCAGATTTAATTCATAGCTTTTACATCATTGAGCCCCAATCTTTTCTTCTCAAATGAATTTCTAAGATTCTTTTTATAGTTTTTACATCATTGAGCCCCAATCTTTTCTTCTCAAATGAATTTCCAGATTCTTAATATAACTTTTACATCATTGAGCCCCAATCTTTTCTTCTCAAATGAATTTCCAGATTCTTAATACTTCAGTTTTTACATCATTGAGCCCCAATCTTTTCTTCTCAAATGAATTTTCAGATTCTAATACTTCAAAATATAGTTTCCTTTACTTTAAATAGTTAACTATAATCTTATTCTCTTTTGTTTTCTTCTCAAATGAATTTCCAGATTCTTAATACTTCAAAATATAGTTTCCTTTACTTTCAACGCATTTCTTTACCTTATAAATATTTCATAGTTTTTACATCATTGAGCCCCAATCTTTTCTTCCAAAGCATTGCTTACCTCATAAATATTTCATAATTTTCACATCATTGAATCCCAATCTTTTCTTCTCAAATGTCTTACCTTATAAATATTTCATAGTTTTTACATCATTGAGCCCCAATCTTTTTTTCTCAAATGTGTCTCAAATGAACTTATAAATATTTCATAGTTCTTACATCATTGAGCCCCAATCTTTTCTTTTCAAATGAATTTCCAGAGATATTTCATAGCTTTTACATCATTGAGCCCCAATCTTTTCTTCTCAAATGAATTTCCAGATTTAATTCATAGCTTTTACATCATTGAGCCCCAATCTTTTCTTCTCAAATGAATTTCTAAGATTCTTTTTATAGTTTTTACATCATTGAGCCCCAATCTTTTCTTCTCAAATGAATTTCCAGATTCTTAATATAACTTTTACATCATTGAGCCCCAATCTTTTCTTCTCAAATGAATTTCCAGATTCTTAATACTTCAGTTTTTACATCATTGAGCCCCAATCTTTTCTTCTCAAATGAATTTTCAGATTCTAATACTTCAAAATATAGTTTCCTTTACTTTAAATAGTTAACTATAATCTTATTCTCTTACAATTTTTTCTTCTCATATGAATTTTCAGATTCTTAATACTTCAAAATATAGTTTCCTTTACTTTAAATAGTTAACTATATCTTACTCTCTTATACTAAATATCTTAATCTAAAAAATTAATTTTCATTACAAAAATATTCCTTACTTTAAAATATAGTTTCCTTTACTTTAAATAGTTAACTATAGTCTTATTCTCTTATACTAAAACTTTAAAATATAGTTTCCTTTACTTTAAATAGTTAACTATAGTCTTATTCTCTTATACTAAATATCGTTAACAAAATAATTTTCATTATAAAAATATTCCTTTAAATCTACCATAATATTTAAATATCTGTTACAAAAATTAATTTTTATTACACAAATATTTCTTTAAATCTACTATAATATTTAAATAGTAACAAAAATATAGTTACCTGAATTAAATTCACTACATGAAATAATATAAATAATTTTTAAAAATATTGAAATAGAGGACATCTAATAGTTAATCTTTTTTCTTCCCTCCCCCAAACTTAAATTTTTAAATATGAAATAATACAGGTGGAAAGAAAAACTATAAATATAAATCATACCTCAGTATTGTAGGCATTTTTATCATTCTGAAATTTCTACACGCCTTCTCAAATTTTGACTTCACCTGGTCTGTAATATTAGGAGTTTTCTATACATATAAATCATTAGAGGAATTTCTGGGTAATGAAATTTTGAAATAAGTATAAAACTGAAATATAAACAAGCACAATATTTCCTAACACTAACACAAAACTAAACAAAACAATTACAATTAAAATGCGAAAATAAAAATCACATTACATTACAGGTAATGAAATTTTGAAATAAGTATAAAACTAAAACATTAAATAAGCACAACATTTCCTAACTACAATACTAAATAAAACAATTACAATTAAAATGCAAAATAAAAATCACATTACATTCCAAAATACTACTCAACATCTATCACAAAACAATTACAATTAAAATGCGAAATAAAAATCACATTACATTACAAAATACTACTCAACATTGAAACTAAAATGCGAAATAAAAATCACTATTACATTACAATCCACAATACTACTCAACATCTATTAAACTACATATCCACATTTAACTATAACACTTACTTTATAACAAAAATTTAAATTATCAAAGTACACAGAATAATAAAAATGAAAGTTCAAATACACAAACATCCATTTCTATTATAAAAGATCAAATCAATAAAAATTCAAATATAAGTGCATCAATTTCATTCAATATCAAAATCCCAAGCTATATCTTCATCGCCTTGATCGGTGAGTGGATTGGGTTGATACTGAGTATATCGGGGCACTCAAGAAACGTAACATCAGACTCACCACTTCCATCGATATTTCGGAGCTCCAAATGATAGAATCGAATCTGTCACTCTAAAATCTCCAATTCTTCGCCTGATAATAATATTTCTCTATTTATTTGCACCTAACTTCCAAGGGCTTTGACCTCCCTGAATCTTGGTTGTAACCTTTACTTTAGTTGTAAAACTCAACATATTTTAACAAATCAATTGGCCAGATTGAAAGTAAATTAAGATCTAAGTGAAAAGATCATCACAATTTCTTAAACATTTTCATGGCTTCACCAATTCAAATCACCATTTCACAAATCTCGAGACAAGAAGAAAGACAGAAAAAATTACTCAGAACTCATGGTGAAAGCACAACAAAACTCGGAATTCATATATAAAATTAAAATCATACAAACTACAACAAGTAAATAACTTATCTATAATTTCTCCCCAAGAACACTCCTTGAAATTCCTCTGAATCTCTTCCTTTCTTTACAGCACATGGAATTCCTTTTTGAAGTAGCAAGGAGGAAGAAATCTCTCACTTTCTCTCCACTCTTACAATCTCTCGAAGAATTCCTCACAATTGTTACACTCTAATGGAAATTCTATACACTAATGGTAACCTCCAAGGCTTCTAGCACAGTTCTATTTTCGGCCAAAATGTTCTTTTAAAGTTGTAGATGAGCTTTCCCAAGAGTTGCCTAAGCATCCCTTCNTGGCCTGTCTGAAAAGGTCTTTTTTTGCGTTAATAAAGCCTTATTCTGGTATAGAACTCACTGCGGCAAATCGGGCATGTCTGTAGGATCAATCCACAATCAAAACACGTCTGATGCCCGCAGCCGAAGGCCATGTCCTTAGGGTTCCTAAGGAAAATTGTACACACCTTATTATCAAATGATGAACTTTGAGCAGACGGAGCAGTGCTTGATTGAGATTTATAGGTAGGAAGAGATGTTTGACTTCGCTTGAAAAAGGTTGAATGAGAGTTTTGGTAGCCAGTAGATGATAAATTGTAAATTACTACAGGTGGTGGAAGAGGGACCCTTTCTGGAGATTTAGAGCTCCTACACCCAATATTCCAAATTCCAATGCTGCGTTGTATTGTGAAGGAATTTCCATTAGAGCAGCGAGAGAAAAATCTGTGTCGTTTCCTGTCTGGTTTATGTTCTTTGACATTATTTCAGTGAAATCAACAAACTGAAAATTAGATCTGGTTGGAAGATTGTCATCAAATTCATACATCATGTCCTGAGGTCCATCTCCAACACCAACTAGGATGATTGATAGGATGATCAACAAACATGGTACTGCCCACCACTGTCTTCTACAATGATCATTGCCATTTCAATTATTGGAACAAAGGATGTCGGCCTAGCCAACAGCAAGTGTGGCACAATTTCTTGATATCTCGAAAGAACTTCGGCAAACCCGTTACATGGTCTCTCGTTCGGATAAAAGCTAAATATATCTTGTTCATGTGTTGACGCATATCCAAACCCAAAGCATGGAATCAAGTTATCTTCATCAAATTTAGACAATGCCTTTTCAATTATAGAGATTGCTGGCAGATAGGGTTTGGGTCTATTACTGATTTGATGCAAACTGTGGCGGTTAAATGAGTGCTTACCTGTCCACTCATTAGTTTTGGTGAAGTCAGTACCAACCATAAGATTGGAAGACTCAAGACCAGCTTTAGCAAGAGCTTCAGTAACCATAAGATTGGAAGACTCAAGACCAGCTTTAGCAAGAGTTTCAGTAACCTCATACAAGGATTTGTAATTGTCATCTATCTTTGAGTGCCTTTGGTCCAACCTAGGGTATCGGTATGCCGCATTTGAATAAAAAGAGGAATATGGCTGAGAAGTATGAGGATATTTGGAAGGCTTTGGGTAGTAGTGCTGAGCGAGCTTAGAAATTCTACCGGAAAAGGAATGCTTTTGAAGAAAAGGAGAGTTGTAATTCTTCACCGGCACCGCACATGGTGGATGGAATGTGGAAGCTTCATATATGTGTGTGTGTGTGTCACTCGCCGTAACTCTTTGGTAGAGCAACCAAGCATAAGTCCCCTGGGGTCACTAGTTTGATCCCACCTCACTACATTTGTCTTACAGTGCAGCATCGAGTGGTTGCACACATGAGGGTGGTTGGAAGCTCGTATCATAACCTTCGACCATATCTATATCTATATATATCTATATCTATATATATATCTATATCTATATATATATCTATATATATATATA
>JXCR01147725.1:1375-13306 GCA_002079205.1 Phalaenopsis hybrid cultivar
CATATCATAACATTTTTTTGGGTTATTACCCTGAGTCAGTATCCAAGACTTTCCTATGCCATTTGTGTTATACTGCTATGTAAAGTTTTGATGATTAAAGAATAGTATTTGTTTTCTGTCCCTGTATGTTGCTTCTTCTTCTTCTTCTTGGGTGAAGCCGATTATAGGCTTTTTTCCTGATTTCATGGTATCAGAGCTTTCTGCTTTTTGAACCTCAATACCCAGGAAGCATTTGATTGGACCAAGGTGTTTCAACTTGAATTTGGTAGCCATGCTGCTGATCAGCTTGGAGATCTTGGTTGAATTGTTGTCGGTAATGAGAAGACCGTCTATGTATACGAGCACAAACATTTGAATGTTGTTCTAATGATATAATAGAAGGGATGGATCTGCCTTACTGAAATTAAAATCATTAGCTAAGAAGTCGGAGAATGTAATAGACCACTCTCGCGGAGCCTGTTAAATTGAGACCGTATAGTGATTTCTTGAGCAAACATATATAATTTGCGAATTGTAGGTGGTTGTTTCATGTAAATTGTTTCATTAAGGTTTCCATAGATGAAGGCATTGGAGATGTCAGATTGAAGTATATTCCAGTTGTAATGAAAAGCCATTGAAATGAGAATGTGAATGGTGGGGAGTTCAGCGACCGGGCTGAAAGTTTTGTGATAGTCGACTCCGAACTCTTGTTTGTGTCCTTGAGCGATGAGGCATGTCTTATGACGTGTGACTTCACCGAAAAAGTTAAGTTTGGTTGTATATGTGCACCTGGAGCCAAGAATGGGTTGATTAACTTTGGAAGGAGCCATGGTCCAGGTGCCCTGTCGCTGAAGTGCGATAAACTCTTCTATCATAGCTTTCTGTCATTGAGGTAGTTTAGAAGCTTGGGTGAAGCAGGTGGTTTGAATGGGTTTGAGGTGTCCTATTTGGATGTTGTGGTCATAGGATGTGCAGGTGGAGTTATATGGGTGGATTGTGGTGTTTGAGAAGGTGTAGGAGAATTGGATGTTGTTGGTTAAGTTGAAGCGTGATGAGGTGTGGAGATCGAGGGAGGAAGCTTGAAAGATGGGAGCTGTAAGGATGTTGTTGGTGTTGGGAAATATGAAGGAATGTTGGATGAGTTGTGTGGCTAATTCATTTGTAGGAATGGAAAAGTATTTTCATCAAAGTCTGTGTGTCTTGAAGTGATGATTTTATTGGTGTTGGGATTGTAGCATTTGTAGCCCTTACAATGGAGAGAGTAGCCAAGGAATATGCATTGAACTGATCTAGGTTAAATTTTGTGTGTGGTTTGAGGTTTCCTCCATGGATAGCATGTGAATATGAGTGTATGTCGGTGGAGATTTATGGAGATGTTCGTATTGGGGGATTTAGTGGGTAGTTTTAGTGGACATGCATTTGATTGATGAGATGAATCGGTTGTTAGAAGGCTATCGGTCTAGAAGTTATGTGGGGCATGAGTTTGGTGTAGTAGGGCACGAGTGGTCTCTATAAGGTGTTTGTGCTTTCATTCACCACTCTGTTTTGAGGCTTCCTCAATGGATAGCATGCACACCCAAAAATGCGGATATGAGTGTTTGTCGGTGGAGATTTATGGAGATGTTTGAATGGGGGGATGTAGTAAGTAGTTCTAGTGGACATACATTCGATTGATTAGATGAATGGTTGTTAAAAGGTTATCGGTCTAGAATTTATATGGGGCATGTGTTTGATGTAGTAAGGCATTAGTGGTCTCTATAAGTTGTTTGTGCTTTCAGTCACCACTCCATTTTGTTCGGGTGTATATCGGTAAAGTATTGGTGAAAAATGTTATTTTTGGTAAGAACCTGACTGAGGTTGTGATTGTTTTATTCACCTCCACCATCACAGAGAAGAATTTTTATGCTGGTATTGATTTGATTTTGTAGTAAAGGAATGAAAATTGGGTGATCTGTGTTGTCTGTGATTTGGCATGCATACGAAATACCCAACCAAATTGAGAAAAGTCATTAACTAAAGTCTCCTTATCAATTGAAAGCTGGTTCTAGGTGTTTCCCTGATTTCAAGTTGTGCATGCATGTAATAGAAATTGATGAGAAGCTAAAACACAAACAAATTAATTTAAATGTGACATAAAGATTAATAAAAGATGAGTTTAAACATTACATGGATATACATGTCGACAAATTTTTTTCATAGCTAATTTTTGACAAATAATTTATCATAAATTATCTTATATATTTTAAGTATTTACCGATAAATATTCCTTCATAATTATTTATTACAAAAAAAATATCAACAATCAATTGATGTTTTGCAAATTTGGGCACAACTTTACCCAATCTTGAATCATGCCACCTCCTAGCTTTAGCTCTCATTCCTATTTCTCCTCAATGATTGTCAACCCTAGCCCAATCCCCCTTTCTCCCTCTTTCTCTATCACTCCCAACAATTTGAGAAATTGGTAGATGAAGAGGTGACATCACATAGACTTGATGGTGCATAGTCTCTCCATCCACCATTGTCCGTACATCCGAACGTCCGCATAAAATAATTTTCCGTCCAATTTTTATCTCTCACCTCTTTACAACCCTTTTTGGTGTTGAAACCATGATAGTAGACTCATGTGTCACCGTCTCTCTTCCTCAACCAACACTACGTTACATACATGCAGATTTTACTCAANGAAATAATTTTCCCTCCAATTTATATCTCTCACCTCCTTACATCCCTTTTTGGTGCTGAAACCATAATAGTAGACTCATGTGTCACCGTCTCTCTTCCTCAACCAACACTACGTTACATACATGCAGATTTTACTCAACTCATCAGAAATGTGTATTTGCCAATTAAGATGACTATAATGCCAAGGAATAGACTATGAAATGAACTTACTCGAGAAGCAAAAAGATGTAAATATTCCATTTTGATTCAACCACAACATAATTACTATATATATATATTTACAAATCTAGCATCTAAACTTTAATTTTGTAAAAAAATTTGTGTCATCATATAATAAAGNTTACAAATCTAGCATCTAAACTTTAATTTTGTAAAAAAATTTGTGTCATCATATAATAAAGGGAATTACTACGTACTATCTCAAGTACTCAACTAATCCAGACACAAAAGGACTTGGCAGAGTTGATGTTATTCATTCAAATCCATTGATTCAAAGTTTAATGATATATCATGTTCAGCATGATATAGCAGAAGAATTAGTAACTTCTATGAATGATTGTGTGATGTTAATAGCATAAATTATCTCTAACTATTTGAAGGAAATAATAAACCTAAAGTCAACATCCCAATTAAGATAAATATATTAAATTATTGCTCTTCATGGGTTCCTATGACTAAACATAAGTATCTTGATTCAAATGATCTTTTAAGTCTTGCCCCAATCCTTAACATCTTATGGCTACGTGATTCGGGTTGTCAAAACGACTCTTTGTTCGTGAACGGCTCGTGTTCGGCTTGCTAAGCAAACGAGCCGAACACGAACACACTTTTTGAGCTCGAAATATAAACGAGCCAAACACAAGCTAAGCCTGGATTCGCTGCTATATTTTGAGGACAATAAAATTAGCATAAAATTAAGTATTAAGTACGTAATTAAACAAGCAACATTTTCANGAGCAGAACACAAGTTAAGCCTGGATTCGCTCCTATATTTTGAGGACAATAAAATTAGCATAAAATTAAGTATTAAGTACGTAATTAAACAAGCAACATTTTCATGCTTACAGCTTGAGACATTATATCAGCTGAATAAGAACAAGCTAAGAGCATATTGTAGGAGCAACCAAGCATTCGTAGGCTTAACAAAAGATGAAATATTTTATGACCCGTGCATCAAATATTATTCATTATGAGGAAAAAATTTTACGTGCGGATAAGGGAGGTGCTGATAGGTGCAAATTTGGTGATATTCATCTTAATACCACCAATCTGTACATACATTATTTGCACGTAATATTTCCTTCTATTATTAGAGTGTAGTTATTTTCTTTCTAAAAGTTCTTAAATGAGTTTTCTAGTATGTACTGATCGCAAGTAATAATGATGATGATGATGATAACAATAATAGTAATAATGACATTTACAGGCATACCGCACATGAATCTTATATACTTATATATCTAATATCTAAGCTTTCATGTTTACATACATAACATTCGAATATTCTTTAGCATCACATCATAAATAGCACTATCATAACCATATTCAATGTGAAATGCACCTTTTCATGCCTAAATTCTTAAAACCAAGGGTTTAGGTGTTAGATATGTACNTTTAACAAAAGATGAAATATTTTATGACCCGTGCATCAAATATTATTCATTACGAGGAAAAAATTTTACGTGCGGATAAGGGAGGTGCTGATAGGTGCAAATTTGGTGATATTCATCTTAATACCACCAATCTGTACATACATTATTTGCACGTAATATTTCCTTCTATTATTAGAGTGTAGTTATTTTCTTTCTAAAAGTTCTTAAATGAGTTTTCTAGTATGTACTGATCGCAAGTAATAATGATGATGATGATAATAACAATAATAGTAATAATGACATTTACAGGCATACCACACATGAATCTTATATACTTATATATCTAATATCTAAGCTTTCATGTTTACATACATAACATTCAAATATTCTTTAGCATCACATCATAAATAGCACTATCACAAGCATATTCAATGTGAAATGCACCTTTTCATGCCTAAATTCTTAAAACCAAGGGTTTAGGTGTTAGATATGTACNAGAGAAGAATTGAATAAGGGATTTTTGGTAAATTTTAAAATGAATTCATTGACCACGCGTTCTTTAGTGATCGTATGTTTGCAGGCAAGGATTAGGGTCGGTGTTGCGGATTAGCTATGATGAGTCATCAAAAAATTTTTATCGACAAGACATGAATCTCAATGTATTTTGAGTTAGAAACAATATGAATTCAAATGCTGGCTCATCTGAGACCCGAGATTTCAGAGGATTTATAGTTAAAAAGGGCATCTCAATTAGATAAACCCGATGACACTAAAACTAAGTCAATCCGAGTTTAAATTAATAAGCCTAGATAGAACACTTAAAGACTTTGGTGCATCAATTGAGGGTGTGTTTGGGGTAGCTTTTTTGTTGCGTAGCATTTTGAAAACGCTAAAAATCCTATTTGAAAATCGCGCGGGTCCGACCCCCTGCCCGCATTTCTTCGGTTAGCTTAATATGAAACTGTGTGTTATTTTCTTCCTCTATTCTGCTCCTCCTCTCTCGGGACTCTACCCTAACTCCTCACCCAAATCGTGAATCTAGCCCTAGGCAACTCCTCTCCCTCTCCCCTTTTTCCTCTCTCACTTCTCTGCTTTGGGAAATTCCTCTCCTCTGTGTAGCTCCCTTACTCCTTTCTCACGTCTCTTCTCTGAATACTTCCTCATCCTCTCTCGTGGTGAGAAAATGGCATCACTTTTCCTCTTCTTCTCCATTCTCCTCTAATGATTTTTACAGACTCTCTTTTGTTGTTATGAACATTATATACATTAATTTTTTCCTCCCTCTTTTTTCAGAATATTTTAACTCTAAATTTTAATTAATCTTAATCTTTTATTTTTAAAATTTTATAAATTTTTTAGAATTTTTTATTACGTCCACATAAATAAATCTGTATTTTCAAAAGTAAAGTTATTTGTTCAAAAATAAAGAGGCATTTTGCATATAGCATACGACAAGACTCTTATGTATTTACATATCTGACATATAATTTCTTCTTTATATTTATACCACCTAATTTTTTTCATATTACATCAAAAATTACTAGTAATATAATTTTGAGATATCATTATTTTAATTTCTAAAAAGTGAAATACATTTTTAATGCATGGATAAGGACTGAGGATGTATGTGTTGGGTAATGTGGAGATCCGGTCCACCGCAATTTAATTAAATATTGTTAATTAACTTTCTAATTAAGAATCTCACCTACCGCTCTTGTGGTTTCTATAAATAAACTCTTNTGTATGTGTTGGGTAATGTGGAGATCCGATCCACCGCAATTTAACTAAATATTGTTAATTAACTTTCTAATTAAGAATCTCACCTACCGCTCTTGTGGTTTCTATAAATAAACTCTTATGGTTTGTCATAAAAAAACCAAGCAAAGAAAAATCAAGTCAAGCCAAGTCCTCTAAGAGAGAGAGAGGAAGAGAGAGAGAGAGAGAGAAAGGAAAAGAAGAAAATAGATATTTTCTTGTAAAAGTTGAGCTCGACGGTGTAAGTTCTCAAAGAAATAAAACCTCTGCAGCTCCGTGGACGTAAGCAAATTTGTCGAACCACGTAAATCAATGTGTCGCTCTGGTGTTTTTCTGCGTGTAATTTTTTTCGTTCCATTTTTCACTTTATTGTCATCGTTTATCACAACAGTATGTATATAAGAGTTGAAGAATGGGTGTTAGATATGTAAATACATAGGAATTGAGAGATATGTATGTAAATTTCGGAGAGAGAAAACAATACGGGGGAGTTTCGAATGGTCTCAGTTCATGTGCATGCAACTAGAATTAAACCGTACTAGTAAATTTTGGGCAAGAAGCTTGTGAAGTCTGACTTNTAAAACAATACGGGGGGGTTTAGAATGGTCTTAAGTTCATGTGCATGCAACTAGAATTAAACCGTACTAGTAAATTTTGGGCAAGAAGCTTGTGAAGTCTGACTTATATTTCAAACATAGCTAAAATATCTAGAAATAAAAACTTAATTCATGAAATAATTTCAGCTATTTTAATTTATTAAGCTTCAATAAATTAACATTTATATGAGTTTAAAAGCTTAAATCCAAATTAATACATTAATGATTATGTCAGGTTAAATTCTTTTCGGTATACGATATAAAGAGAAATACATGTGTTAAAAATAATTGTTATACGCTAGCTATAACGGTTGTAAGTAGTGATTGCCCGCGGTGATAAGCCGTGACACGTGAGAATGATCGGCGGTGATTAACGACGGTCGGCGGTTATGGAGGTAGAAAGTCGTTGTCGGGTCTTCAATACGATTGTTATACGCTACAGTTGTAATTAAGATATTACGTTTGCAAGCAGGAGTCACCGATGGTCGATGGTCGAAAGCGACATGAAGTGAAGACTAATGGTGAATAACAGTGAATGGCGAGCGGATGTCAGCAATTATCAATGGGCCGGCCTTCACTCTGGAACGGGCATTTTGATCCTTTGGCGTATAGCTTTTTTATCTGATCGGACGACCTCTATTGTTCTCACTTGATCATAAGGGCATTTTTAGTCATTCAACCATCTTCATGTCATTGAAATTGAGTGATCTTAGGATTATCAGATTCCTCTTATCGAGATGCTCGATTTAACTATAACATATGTTAAATTTGGAGTTCATTTGACAATTCATTTTGATAATCCAAAACCTCCGAATGCACTTCAAGTGAATTTGGCCATCATTGAGCTGTGATATGTTTGTAAATGCCACAAGAATGTTGCAAGATGGTATTTTTGACATGATGTTAAAATTAAGTGTTTTATATGCATGTAATTAAGAATGTTTAGGTAAATATATAAATGTTATGTGATATGTTTGTAAATNTTAAATTCTTGTCGGTATACAATATAAAGAGAAATACATGTGTTAGAAATAACTGTTATACGCTAGTCATAACGGTTGTAAGTAGTGATTGCCCGCGGTGATTAACGACGGTCGGCGGTTATGGAGGCAGAAAGTTGTTGTCGGATCTTCAATACGAGTGTTATAAGCTACAGTTGTAATTAAGATATTACGTTTGCAAGCAGGAGTCACCGAAGGTCGATGGTCGAATGCGGCATGAGGTGAAGAGTAATGGTGAATAACGGTGGATGGCGAGCGGTGGTTAGTAATTACATCGACGGGTCGGCCTTCACTCTAGAACGGGCTCTAGAATTCCTCTTTATGTTCTCTCAAGTGAAGAACATTTTGATCTTTTGGCGTATAGCTTTTTTATCTGATCGGACGACCTCTATTGTTCCCACTTGATCATAAAGACATTTTTAGTAATTTAACCATCTTCATGTCATCTAAATTGAGTGATCTTAGGCTCCTCAGATTCCTCTTATCAAGATGCTCGATTTAACTATAACATATGTTAAATTTGGAGTTCATTTGACAATTCATTTTGATGATCCAAAACCTCCAAATGCACTTCAAGTGAATTTGGCCATCATTGAGCTGTGATATGTTTGTAAATGCTACAAGAATGTTGCAAGATGGTATTTTTGACATGATGTTAAAATAAGTGTTTTATATGCATGTAATTAAGAATGTTTAGGTAAATATATAAATGTTATGTGATATGTTTGTAAATGCCATGGAGGAGGAAGCTACGTGTAATTGGGAAAATAAGGCTGCTTGTCATATTTCCATTTTGGACAACATTTAGACATGATTGTCAGATTAAGCTGCAAGTTAACGCAATCTACTAGAAATAAAATAAAATAAAATTCAAATAAGGATGGCATAACTTTGAAATTTAAGTCAAATTTGGGATAATTTCANGAAAATAAAATAGAATAAAATTCAAATAAGGATGGCATAACTTTGAAATTTAAGTCAAATTTGGGATAATTTCATAAAGATCACCCAAAACTTTGATATTTACAAATCAAACACTCAAACTATTGAGAATTTGAAAAAATAAAACATATGGGTTGGAGTTCTGGCATGAAGTTTGATATTTGAGGGGGTAATTTGAAAAATGGATTGAAGAGGGTGGTAGATATGTAAATAACAAGTTTTGGAGTGGCATGTGTGTAATTTCCCCAAATGTTATATATAATGACTNTTTATCGAACGAAATTGACGAGCCGAACACGAGCTTCTTAATGAGTCGAACACGAGCTGTTCGCGAACAACAAGCCGTTTCGACAGCCCTACGTGTAATTGGGAAAATAAGGCTACTTGTCATATTTCCATTTTGGACAACATTTAGACATTATTGTCAGATTAAGCTGCAAGTTAACGCAATCTAGAAAATAAAATAAAATAAAATTCAAATAAGGATGGCATAACTTTGAAATTTAAGTCAAATTTGGGATAATTGCATAAAGATCGCCCTAAACATTGATATTTACAAATCAGACACTCAAACTATTGAGAACTTGAAAAGATAGAACATATGGGCTGGAGTTCTGCCATGAAGTTTGATATTTGAGGGGTAATTTGAAAAATGGAGTGAAGAGGATGGTAGATATGTAAATAACAAGTTTTGGAGTGGCATGTATGTAATTTCCCCAAATGTTATATGTAATGACTTAGTCTTTGGGTCAGAAACTTAGTTAATTATATCACATGCTTTTATTTGACCAAATTAATTAATGTCGTATGAACTCACAAAAAGGTTTTAAGCTCACGGAATTGAACTAAAAAATTTTAATTAAATAAATATAAATTATGACATAAATAAATTAGTTGGAAATAAATAAATAGAAATTGTGACATAATTAAATATTTTAATATGAGTGTTGGAAAAAAATAGAAATAATAGAGTGGAAAATAATTATATTAAATATATTTGTTGATATGATATATTTGGATAGCATGAATTATATATGTAAAGTTAAAATTTATGCTTTAGATATGTAAATAAATAAGAATAGGTTGGTATGAATGTAAATGATGAATCAAAGTTAATCATCTAATTTACAAATTAAAAAAAAAAGAAGGAATTTACA
The DNA here is from genome assembly GCA_002079205.1 of Phalaenopsis hybrid cultivar. NCBI lineage: Eukaryota > Viridiplantae > Streptophyta > Magnoliopsida > Asparagales > Orchidaceae > Phalaenopsis > Phalaenopsis hybrid cultivar. Next base: position 11,083 of record JXCR01147725.1, read on the forward strand.
TGCCCAATTCTTATACAAAATCCACACGTCCATCTAGGGGTGTAAACGAACCGAACACGAACGAACAGAGCTTGTGTTCGTGTTCGGTTCGTTTGAAATTTNAAGTGTAATCTATTTTCTCTCATATGAGAATAATCTAATTTATGTCAAAGCATAAAATTCAAATTTTAGTGCTTTTATATACATATAAGAAATTCAAATACTTAATTAGTATTTCCTTTATTTTTGAGATCTACATACATATCACACAAATCATTTTGTATTTATTTATCTAACGCCCAATACCCATAAATAAATGCAAAACATGATATAATAACTAATGCTTTTTCGTCATCTTTTGCAAAAAATATTTTATACACATCACATTAATTTATGATCAAATAATCATAATATTCTATTTANGTACATATCACACAAATCATTTTGTATTTATTTATCTAACGCCCAATATCGATAAATAAATGCAAAACATGATATAATAACTAATGCTTTTTAGTCATCTTTTGCAAAAAATATTTTATACACATCACATTAATTTATGATCAAATAATCATAATATTCTATTTAAATTATATGTTGACAATTAATTTGGATGATATATCTTAATTAGGACTAACACGTGTCCTACATACATATATACACACCTATCTCCACTTGGCAGTGTCATTTTTTTTTTACTCAAATAATTAAATCACCTTTTAATATCAGACGTACGCACACACATATGAGTACTTGATGTGCTACATACCTTGATCTGTTGGTTGACATCCTCGGTCTAAGACCCTTCATGTTGGGGGTTCGAATCCCCTCTGGGACAGTTGGTCTTAAGGAGGTGGTACTTGAATTGTNGCCAATTCAAAACAATTATTGATATATGTTGGCAAATTTGACTTGACCTAGTCCAGGATAGATAGTTCAGTATGCTGCATTTATCTGAAAAATAGTAAATATGAAGGAATAAAGGAGTAGAACATTTGAAATCCACATAATTAGAGAAGACTAACAGGATAATAATGCATTTATATGACAACAAAACCAAGTTTAAATCATTTTGTTTTACTTTAATTACAATAAAAAATAATTATCTCTTATAATCTATTTATAAGATATCCTCATTTACATCAAGATAGACTTAAAAAAAATTGAATTTGAGTCAAGATTAATGTTCTATATTAAAAGTTTGTGTNAACTTTAATTACAATAAAAAATAATTATCTCTTATAATCTATTTATAAGATATCCTGATTTACATCAAGATAGACTTAAAAAAAATTGAATTTGAGTCAAGATTAATGTTCTATATTAAAAGTTTGTGTTGTGTACATTAGTTTCAATATATATATATGTTGTATTCAAATATAACTATTGATTATTAAGATATTCTCATTTAATATTTTTAAAAAAATACTTAAAAATTAGTTAAAGCCACATTAAAACATCATATAGATTTTTCACATAATTCTTATGTATTTACATTTCCCAACCCAAAATTTGATATTTACACTCGTTCCTGTATGGTGTAATAAACTTATGCATGAAAAAATATATTTAAAGGTAGCCATGATAAACATTTGAGTGGTATACATGTGTTAGATATATGTAAATACACAAGAATTGTGTGGTATTTTACTAAATGCCCCCATAAAATATTGGTATATATAATAATCCCCCNATCTGTATTTGCTTTAAATGCTTATTTCTTACTTACATACATAATGAAGTTCAAGTGTTCTACACTTCTAACTGCCATTAATGAGCTCCAAAAAGAAATATAGATAGAATGTGCAGCAAACTTTTTTTTTCTGTCTATGTAGGGTTCATCATATAAGGGAAAAAATGGCTTTTGAAAAAGTTAATCATGATTGAGAAGCTTAGGGAGTGATTTTGTGAGTGTGTGGGTTGAGTTCAACTAAAGAGAATAAAGTGTTACTTGAAGTTTCTGAGCTAGTGAAGAATGAGGGAAAAGAGAGTGTTGATAGACTACCTTTTGAGGTAATCACTCATGGTTATAGGTAAAAAGGATCTCACATAGAATGACTTAACTTTAGGGGTGTAAACGAGCCGAACACGAGCGAGTCATGCTCAGCTCATGTTCGGCTCGTTTGGTTAACGAGCCGAACACGAGCTGTTCACGAACAAAGAGTCATTTTAGCAACACTAATCATGTAGCCATAAGACAATAAGGGTTTGAGCAAAATTTAAAAATTATTATTTATATTAAAAC
>JXCR01147725.1:15796-29746 GCA_002079205.1 Phalaenopsis hybrid cultivar
GACTAAATTCCAAGAGACACACCTCTTTAATTCCAAGAGACTTCTCTTCATTCCAAGAAACTCCAAATTATGGNCGTGGTAGATATGTAAATAACAAGTTTTGGAGTGGCATGTGTGTAATTTCCCCAAATGTTATATATAATGACTTAGTCTTTGGGTCAGAAACTTAGTTAATTATATCACATGCTTTTATTTGACCAAATTAATTAATGTCGTATGAACTCACAAAAAGGTTTTAAGCTCACGGAATTGAACTAAAAAATTTTAATTAAATAAATATAAATTATGACATAAATAAATTAGTTTGTAAATAAATAAATAGAAATTATGACATAAATAAATATTTTAATATGAGTGTTGGAAAAAAAATAGAAATAATAGAGTGGAAAATAATTATATTAAATATATTTGTTGATATGAAATATTTGGATAGTATGAATTATAGATGTAAAGGTAAAATATATGCTTTAGATATGTAAATAAATAAGAATAGGGTGGTATGAATGTAAATGACGAATCAAAGTTAATCATCTAATTTACAAATTTAAAAAAAAAGGAATTAACATACACAACACCCCATTCTTTTACAAAATCCACACTTCCATGTATGGGTGTGAACGAACCGAACACGAATGAACATGACTTGTGTTCATGTTCCGTTGGTTGAAATTTAATTTGTTTGAAATAAGCTCGTGTCCAAAATTATTCGTGAAGTCACTGTTCCTATTCGTTTCTTAACGAACGAGCCGNATATATGTAAAGGTAAAATTTATGCTTTAGATATGTAAATAAATAAGAATAGGGTGGTATGAATGTAAATGGCGAATCAAAGTTAATCATCTAATTTACAAATTAAAAAAAAAACAAGGAATTTACATACACAACACCCAACTCTTATACAAAATCCACACTTCCATCTAGGGGTGTAAACGAATCGAACACGAAAGAACAAAGCTTGTGTTCATGTTCGATTCGTTTGAAATTTAGTTTGTTTGAAATAAACTCGCGTTCGAAATTGTTCGTGAAGTCATTGTTAGTATTTGTTTCTTAACAAACGAGCCGAACATGAGTTGTTGAGCCAATTTGACATGCCTAATATATATATATATATATATAATATNTAATTATAAATATATAATTATTTTAAATTATTTTCTATTTCGAACAATAACGATTTGAACAAGAACAAACGCATCACCGTTCGTATTTCGTTCGTTTAACTAAACCGAACGAAAAAATTTTGTTCACGTTCGTCTCGTTTACTTATCGAACGAATCCAACGCGAACTCATTGACGAACCGAACATAAAGTTTTCGCGAAAAACAAGTTTTTTTGACAGTCCTACTTCCATCCACGTGTAGGGCTTTGATTCGGTAAAAATATGGGTTTGGGTGTGAGATAGTAAATGCATAAGTGGGTGCTGTTAACATAAATTTTGATTCAAAAAAACACTAAAATTTGTCAAAAAATCATGACACGAATCTTTATTTAAAAAGCCAGAGGTGAACCGAAAAAGACTTGCGCACATATTGTATAAAAATGATTTTAATTTATTAGAATTGCATAAAAGTATGACGCTCAATACGACACAATAGAGAGAAAGGATTCATGTAGCCGACCCTACACAGTGGGATAAAGACCGATTGTTTTTGTTGGTGTTATGTGTAAGAGTATTAATTGTTGAGAGGAACAGGGACCAGCTGTTGGTAGGGCTTCATGCCAATGTATCATGGTATATCAAATTGAGGAAGTGGTCCAAAGTTTAAATTATTCATATTTTTAAATTTTAAGGTAATTATTTCAAGGTAATATGTCTCTAAATAAGAAAATTAGGAAATAAAATTAATGATAGGAATTAAGCCAAAAATTTAGATAAAAAGAAAATAATTTTTTATTCAATCATTTTCAATACATTGTTGGGAAATTTACATATATATCACACAACTCATATGTATTTACATATTTAACAATAAAAATTTGATATTTTTTTAGTTATTGCACCTTGCTGTCATAAATTTATGCATGAAAATGTTAATAACACTTTTAAAGATTAATGATTGTAGTATTTTTGATGTGGTTTAAAGGTTTGAGTGATATGTAGGTGTTGAACTCATATTTGTGTGTGAATCTCACCCAAGGAATAGAGTGTAAATGCAGGAAAAAGAGAGAGATCTTGAAATGTGGTATCTTATATTAGGTTTCAATAGCCCCTACTATATTTTTGCTCCTCTATTTATAATAGGTTGAAATTATTGTGAAAGGATAATTACACCAATGATTCTTTTTAGTTGGTCGACCCTTAACCAATCGGATCTAGGTTGGCTGACACTTAATTGACGGACACATGGCTAGTTAGTCTTCTTATGTGGCTGCCCCTCGTCTAGGGGATATCTGAGTTGGTCGGTCTTCTGAGTCAGTTAGCCAGAAACATCCTTCCTGAGGCTCGACCAGAAGTATCGATGTCGATGTATTTGATGGACCAAGTAATATTTTCCTCCCGAGTGGCTTCTGCAGTCATGCCTAGAATATGTCTCGTAAAGGACTCCTTTGACATCAATATTTCATATGCACCACAACTATAGGGAAGTAGTTGACTCTCGAAAGAGTTTGTCATCTAGCATTAGGTACCAGGCGACATTAATTTTGACGTGTCTCAGGTCACTCACCTCCTTAGAGACTTTAACTGTTTTAAGAAAGTGAATGTATAGGTCGATCAAAATCTTTACTCTTTCAGTTCCTAGTTCCATGGCTTTCATTATGATATATCAGCTTCATAAAGACAATCCTCTTTATTTGCAGTCTACGGAAGTGCTAGAAGATGTTAATAAGAGGGAGATTTTTATGGTCGTGGTTTCTGAGCGAAAGGTTCATTATCTCAGTTATGTTTTGGAGAATTAGGGTGTGTAAAACAATAAGAACAATTTAACCACTTTTTGCCAATTATTGTAATTGAACTATTTTGTACTATTCACATATACTCATGAAAAATGCTCGTCAAACTGAATCATAGAGAATGATGGTAATTTGCATCCTGTCAAGGCTACCAAAAGGAAAGGAAATAAAACTTACATGCCCCAACATAAACTTGCAAAATATACACATATCACGATTGAGCCTAGCAAATAAACCAAAATAAAACATATAACTTGGGTCACTCGACAGGTTGGGAGATGACGAACAACAAAGGGAGATGCAGTCAATATGGAACCATACAAAGGGAGAAGAAGTGAGACCGGCAGGAAGGGTTTAGGGTGATTGAAATGAAATATTAAAAGTTTTAGGTGTTTTAAGTTGTTGTTTTTAAGATTTTAGATGGTGGCCAAGTAAAAACCCCTATTTTAAATATCTAGACAGAGGGGAGGGGGGGTCCCGCCCAATTATTCATACCGAGTCCACCTCCGCGTTCAGCACCCCGCGACTTCTACTTCCCCAAACGAACGGTTCTTCCTTTTTATTCTTTTTTAATCCACAGATTTCTTACATTAACAATGTGTAAACAGTTTTCAATTCTCCTATATAAAGTCATCAACTTTCATGATTTTGGAGGACAACGCAGCACCATCCCAACCTGACTTCCTTATTCCAGCGAGTTACCCCTAAAAAACTGCCCTTTTGGGATTTTGAACAAACCCTAGAAAGGTCAGAAGAGTTGGGCGTGATGGACACCGGAGTCATTCCCTTGTGGCAGCCTCTTTGTCTATCCGGCCTTCTTGGNAAAAAATTGAGATAAAAAGAAAATAATTTTTTATTCAATCATTTTCAATACATTGTTGGGAAATTTACATATATATCACACAACTCTTATGCATTTACATATTTAAGAATGAAAATTTGATGTTTTTTAGTTATTGCACCTTGCAGTCATAAATTTATGCATGAAAATGTGAATAACACTTTTAAAGATTAATGATTGTAGTATTTTTGATGTGATTTAATGGTTTGAGTGATATGTAGGTGTTGACCTCATATTTGTGTGTGAATCTCACCCAAGGAATAGAGTGTAAATGCAGGAAAAAGAGAGAGATCTTGAAATGTGGTATCTTATGTTAGGTTTCAATAGCCCCTATTATATGTTTGCTCCTCTTTTTATAATAGGTTGAAATTATTGTGAAAGGATAATTACACCAATGATTCTTTTTAGTTGGTCGACCCTTAACCAATCGGGTCTAGGTTGGCTGACACTTAATCAACGGACACATGGCTAGTTGTCTTCTTATGTGGCTGCCCCTCGTCTAGGGGATCTCTAAGTTGGTCGGTCTTCTGAGTCAGTCAGCCAGAAGCATCCTTCCCGAGGCTCAACCAGAAGTATCGATGTCGATGTATTTGATGGACCAAGTAATATTTTCTTTCCGAGTGGCTTCTGTAGTCATGCCTAGAATATGTCTCATAAATGACTCCTTTGACATCAATATTTCATATGCACCACAAGTATAGGGAAGTAGTTGACTCTCGAAAGAGTTTGTCATCTAGCATTAGGTGCCAGGAGGCATTAATTTTGATGTGTCTCAGGTCAGTCACCTCTTTGGAGACTTTTACTGTTTTAAGAAAGTGAATGTATAGGTCGATTAAAATCTTTACTCTTTCAGTTCCTATTTCCATGGGTTTCATTATGATATATTAGCTTCTTAACACAAAAATCTTTAAAGACAATCCTCTTTATTTGCAGTCTACGAAAGTGCTAGAAGATGTTAATAAGAGGGAGATTTTTATGGTTGTGGTTTCTGAGCGAATGGTTCATTATCTCAATTATGTTTTTAAGAATTAAGGTGTGTAAAATAATAAGAACAATTTAACCACTTTTTGACAGAACAAAGAAGAATTCTTTTATATGTATCAACCCTAATACATCCTTATCTGATGGCTTCTTCTTTAGGCATTTCTACAAAGTAAGCCACATAAAACTACATGGAGTGCTTCAAGGATGATGTGTTGACAATTATCCTTTTGTTTTTTTTTTGTGGACATTTAAATACATTCCACACAAACTTTATGTATTTGCATTTCAAATACCTAAATTTTCAAAATTTCATGCATATCACTCAATTATTTAATAGAAAAACTCACTCAAGCATATACTCAAGAAAAATGCTCGTCAAACTGAATCATAGAGAATGGTGCTAACTTGCATCCTGTCAAGGCTACCAAAAGGAAATAAAACTTACATGCCCCGACATAAACTTGCAAAATATACATATATCACAGTTGAGCCTAGCAAATAAATCAAAATAAAACATATAAGTTGGGTCACTCGTCAAGTTGGGAGATGACGAACAACGAAGGGAGATGTGGTCAATAACAAACCCTACGAAGGGAGAAGAAGTGAGACCGGCGTGCGATGGTGTGGCTGAAATGAAGAGAGGAAGGGTTTAGGGTGATTGAAATGAAATATTAAAAGTTTTGGTGTTTTAAGTTGTTATTTTTAAGATTTTAGATTGTGGCCAAGTAAAAACCCCTATTTTAAATATCTAGACAGAGGGGAGTGGGGGCCCCGCCCAATTATTCATACCGAGTCCACCTCCGCGTTCAGCACCCCGCGACTTCTCCTTCCCCAAACGAACGGTTCTTCCTTTTTATTCTTTTTTAATCCACAGATTTCTTACATTAACAATGTGTAAACAGTTTTCAATTCCCCTATATAAAGTCATCAACTTTCATGATTTTGGAGGACAACGCAGCACCATCCCAACCCGACTTCCTTATTCCAGCGAGTTACCCCTAAGAAACTGCCCTTTTGGGATTTTGAACAAACCCTAGAAAGCTAAGAAGAGTTGGGCGTGATGGACACCGGAGTCATTCCCTTGTGGCAGCCTCTTTGTCTATCCGGCCTTCTTGGATTTGTTGTGGCAGCTTCGCTTTTCGGCTTAACGAGGAGACTTCGATCGATTGTGCAGCCATGGGTTGTTCTTCGTGTTCAATCCGAACTTCCTCTTATTCTGCAGATCCAGGTGAAGATTCTTATCGCCATTGTTTTATTCGATGATATCTGATGAGTTCTGGGATCTGATTGTGTAAAGTTTGGATCTTTTTGCAGAGATGGCAGCATAGATACCTGGATAATTTCTTCTCCCTTCTCTCTTGTATTGTTTCCGTCCCATTCTATACAGGATTCATCCCTATTCTCTTCTGGGTATGTCTTCTTCTTTTCTACTTCGTTTTCCTTTTTATTTTCTGTGTGAAATCATTGATTGAGATGTTGTTTTTGGGATTTTATGTAGAGTGGGCATAGCAAATTGGGGAGACAGGTGACTTTTCTCATGGCTTTCTGTGATTATATTGGGAATGCTCTTAAGGTATTTTGACTATTTTCCATAAAATTCAGCTCTTTTGTGATTATATTTTGATAGTATTGGAATTGGGCGCTGATTCTTTCCCTTGAATCAATGAACAGGATGCAGTATCTGCTCCAAGGCCAAGCTCTCCTCCTGTAAGAAGAGTTACTGCTACAGAGGATGAGAAAGAGAATGCCATGGAGTATGGATTGCCTTCCTCGCATGCTCTCAACACAGTCTGCCTTTCTGGGTATATATATTATTGATTATAATGGAATTAGCCATTTTTCTTCTTCATTTGTCCTGATTTTCTTCATCTTTGGATTCTTACAGATACTTGTTGCACTATGCGCTGACAACCTATGGTAATGAAATGAATGGTTTCAGACTTTGGATTGGTTTCTTCTTAGTTGTCTTGCTGGTCTCTCTGATTGCCATAGGTATAAATCATTTTTTATGGATATTTTTGTGAAGAATTAAGCTCAAAAGTTTTATAATAAGCTTTGTTATCTTTTTATAGGGAGGATATATTTGGGCATGCACAGCTTCATTGATGTTGCCGCTGGCATCGCCATGGGGGTCGTTATTCTCGCTTTCTGGCTGATTGTTGATGATCATATTGATAATTTTGTCACCTCTGGACCGAATGGTATGGAGGATTTGATAGCTTCATTCAAATGTTAGTCATGATTTTTTTCTGTTTTTTATAGTTATTGTATTGATTACATAACATTTTTTTTGTGTTTTTTTACAGTTACATCATTCTCGGCCGGCCTCTCCTTAGTTCTACTCTTCGCTTATCCTACCCCGGAGGCCCCAACTCCAAGCTTCGAATATCACNATTTTTCTGTTTTTTATAGTTATTGTATTGATTACATAACATTTTTTTTGTTTTTTTACAGTTACATCATTCTGCGCCGGCCTCTCCTTAGTTCTACTCTTCGCTTATCCTACCCCGGAGGCCCCAACTCCAAGCTTCGAATATCACACGGCTTTTAATGGCGTTGCTTTCGGCTTAGTAAGTTCTATGATTCTTTAGTTCCTTGGAGTTCCATGCAGTTCTGCCAATAAATTGCTACTTTGTGAAGTGAAAAGAGTCTTGTTATTATTTTTAATTGATTTTAGTTGTTAAACCAATCAGAAATAATGGAAATTTGGAATTCATTTTGCAAATTCGAAAATTTAAGCATATTTAATGAGAAAGTGTTTCAAATTGATCAGATAGATAATAAAATTAAGTTTAGATTTTCATGCCAAAATTTGAGCTTTTAAAACTTATAACTGTCAAAACAATTTGCTGACCAAATTGNTGAAAATTTAAACATGTTTAATGAGAAAGTGTTACAAATTGATCAGATATATAATAAAACTCAGTTTAGATTTTCATGCCAAAATTTGAGCTTTTAAAACTTATAACTGTCAAAACAATTTGCTGACCAAATTGTTATTAAGATTTCCATTCAAAACTTATAGCTTAGATCTCCCTCTTTATGGATTTGAAAATCATGCATATTTTCACTAGAATTCATTATAGTATTAGATTAATTTCATAAAAGATAATATATTTGATTGGATAATATGCCAAAGTTTGGTTCAAATCACATAGAGTATAAAGCAAATATCTTAATATTAGATTGTTAATTTAGTTTCTAAGATTATAGAAATCTCATGCTCTAATTTNTCATGCAGTTCTTCCATTAAATTGCTACTTTGTGAAGTGAAAAGAGTTTTGTTATTATTTTTAATTGATTTTAGTTGTTAAACCAATCAGAAATAATGGAAATTTGGAATTCATTTTGCAAATTTGAAAATTTAAACATGTTTAATGAGAAAGTGATACAAATTGATCAGATAGATAATAAAACTCAGTTTAGATTTTCATGCCAAAATTTGAGCTTTTAAAACTTATAACTGTCAAAACAATTTGCTGACAAAATTGTTATAAGATTTTCATTCAAAACTTATAGCTTAGATCTCCCTCTTTATGGAATTGAAAATCATGCATATTTTCACTAGAATTCATGATAGTATTAGATTAATTTCATAAAAGATAATATATTTGATTGGATAATATGGCGAAGTTTGGTTCAAACCACATAGAATATAAAGCAAATATCTTAATATTAGATTGTTAATTTAGTTTCTAAGATTATAGAAATCTCATGCTCTAATTTCTGACCCATTTCATCTTCGCTTCGTCATCCAGGTCAGCGGTGTCCAACAAACCTATCATCTCTTCCATTCCGAAGACATTCCTCGAATATTCAGCTCCGAGNTTCATGCTCTAATTTCTAACCCATTTCATCTTCGCTTCGTCGTTCAGGTCAGCGGTGTCCAGCAAACCTATCATCTCTTCCATTCCGAAGACATTCCTCGAATATTCAGCTCCGAGTTATCGATCCCCGTCTTCTTCGGACGATTACTGGCAGGCATTCCTACAATCCTAATAGTGAAATTTTGCAGCAAAGCCCTTGCCAAATGGTTATTTCCAGTAATCTGCAACACACTAGGAATTCCCATAAGGTCTTCCTGCTATATTGCAGCATTAAAAGAATCTGAAAGCAGCAAAAACAAATCTGATAACAAGCAACTTGGCTTTCTTCAAAGAGCAATTTCTTTGCTGCCTCACAAGACCTATGATGTGGATACTGGAATAAGATTCATTCAGTATGCTGGGCTTGGATGGTCTGTTTCTGACCTGGTTCCTTATATTTTCACTCGTTTGTATTTGTCTTAATAATATTTTTTCATCCAGTTTTTTGCAATCAAATTATGCACCCTTAATTTTTGGTGTATTTTGTAATTTTTCTTTTATTTCATTGGTAATCAATTTTAGACATGTTTATATATGTAAGGTGTATATCAGCAGTGCTCCTGCTGTAAAAACAATTTCTGATAATGCAGATTGTAAGGAGTATTTGCTTTTCTGTAAATTGTTTGTTTCTAGCGTTTGCTTCCATTTTTTTATTTAAATATTTAGGAACTTTACATAGACATATATATATATATGATATTTACATGTTAAAGATTTGAATGTGTGCATGTAAATGTGATTGTTGTCGTGATAGATATGTAAATACATAGAAATTGTGGCGTATGTATGTAAATGCCCCTACATTGTATATTGGTTTAATTGGGAAGAAATTATTCCGTACGGACACCGCATGTAGAGATGTCAATCAAAATTTTGCGATGATCGACGGTGGAGATCAAATATCACATGCATCTCTGCATGCGGTGTCCGTATTTCTTACTTGGGAATGTCCGATGTTCTCCAGTTTTTCTGAAACTGTAAATAGTGATTTGTCTTTAACAGTGNATGATAGATATGTAAATACATAGAAATTGTGGCGTATGTATGTAAATGCTCCTACATTGTATAGTGATTTACTTGAGAAGAAATTATTCCGTACGGACACCGCATGCAGAGATGCCAATCAAAATTTTTTTCTTAAAAAAAAATTTTGAAAATGGGACCTACTGAAATACATCTTTGCGGTGATCGACGGAGGAGATCAAACAACGCATGCATCTCTGCATGCGGTGTCCGTATGAAATAATTTTTCTTACTTGGGAATGTCCGATGTTCTCCAGTTTTTCTGAAACTGTAAATAGTGATTTGTCTTTAACATTGTCATGTAGAATAAGTCTCTGTTTCTTATGTGAGAAATTGTTTTTGAACATTTGCAGAGTGGTTCAAACTTATTATAGAAATCAGTCAAATATGAAGAAACTGCATGAATTGGTCAATCATCAAGCCTTACACCCGGGTAGATTTGTAATGTTTATTTGTGGAGTAAAGACTTGTTACATTTGGATGGATAAAGAAAGAAGAAAAATCAAACCGTTAGTGGAAGATTAATTAAGGCTTGAGTTTTGCATGCTACTATCAAAACTATTGAATAATATTAGGGATATTTACAAACATACCACCAAATTCCTGTTTATTTGCCTATATAACCTCCTAAACTATGCTTTTTATATCTATACCATACAAATTTTTCATATCAAATAAAAATACCACTATCCTAACTTTTTAAAGGTGTGATGCATCTTTTCATTCATATGTAAGATGACATATGACATATATGTAAAAAATTGATGTTTAGATATGATATATATGTAAATACACAAGAAATGAGGGGTATGGATGTAAATCTTCTATAAAGTTTTAGCTTGACAAAGAATAAAAATATTTAACAAAAAATTAATTAATGTGATAGTTTTTTTTTTTTTTTTTTTTTTTTTTNGTGTCATGTAGAATAAGTCTCTGTTTCTTATGTGAGAAATTGTTTTTGAACATTTGCAGAATGGTTCAAACTTATTATAGAAATCAGTCAAATATGAAGAAACTGCATGAATTGGTCAATCATCAAGCCTTACACCCGGGTAGATTTGTAATGTTTTTTTGTGGAGTAAACACTTGTCACATTTGGATGGATAAAGAAAGAAGAAAAATCAAACCGTTTGTGGAAGATTAATTAAAACTTGAGTTTTGCATGCTACAATTAAAACTATTGAATAATATTAGGGGGTATTTACAAACATACCACCCAATTCCTGTTTATTTGCCTATCTAACCCCCTAAACTATGCTTTTTATATCTATACCATACAAATTTTTCATATCAAATTAAAAATGCTACTAGTCTAACTTTTTAAAGGTGAGATGCATCTTTTCATTCATATGTAAGATGACATATGACATATATGTAAAAAATTGATGTTTAGGTATGATATATATGTAAATACACAAGAATTGGGGGGTACGGATGTAATTCTTCAATATTTTTTTAGCTTGACAAAGAATAAAAATATTTAACAAAAAATTAATTAATGTGATAAATTTTTTTTTAATTTCGGTTTTTGATTAAGTTTAAAAAATGGCTTTGAATTTGATTTTTTTTTAAAATAAATTTCAGCTTGCCTCCCAACTAATCGAATTAAATGTTATTGAATGGCAGCCCTTGCGGTTCAATTGGTTTCAAAAAANAAAAAAATAAATTTAAGCTTGCCTCCCAACTAATCGAATTAAATGTTATTGAATGGCAGCCCTTGCGGTTCAATTGGTTTCAAAAAATTATGAGCTACTTATTTTGACGAATTAATTTTTATAAAATTACCTTTTTTTTCTTAAGGGTTATAATCCACTTAGTCTCCGTTTGGGGCAGCTTATTTGGTGCGGTGGCGTTTTGAAAACGCACCTACCTGTTTGNCTTAATCCACTTAGTCTCCGTTTGGGGCAGCTTATTTGGTGCGGTGGCGTTTTGAAAACGCACCTACCTGTTTGAGTAAACTGTATTTTGGCAGCTTATACGTTTTCAAAACACTAAAAACAGCGTTTTCACACCGCACCTATCTAAGTGCGATGACAGTTTTTGACTGCAATATGACTTTTCTAAAAAAAATAAAAATTTGTAATAGCCACCCCACATAGTTTATCAGTATATTATTTTTAATCAACTTATCAACAGATTATTCAATAAGCTGCAGCTGCCTCAAACAGATTCTTAATTGACCTGATTTACTATAGTTGTGATCGTATTATATTTTTATCTAAATTTCATAACATAAATCAAATTTAAAACACCTACTCTTATAATCGGGTCATCAGCTGGTCGACGTCATGTGACCTAACTATCTAAGACGACTCTCTCCAACCATTTCATGAATATATTTGTTTCGTGTTGTCTCTTAAGTGTGAAGCCACTCATACGTCTAAGCATTCTCATCTCAGCAACACTTAATTTTATGCTTCTCTTTTACAGGCCAACATACTGCACCATAAGACATTGCAGGTCTCACCAACATCTTTTAAATGTTTCTTCAAAGTAAAACGGTACATTTAGATCACACAGCCACACCACCAGATCTACTGCTAAAAAAAATGACATTTCGTGCATTCAATTTTAGATCTACCCTCATTAATTAGCTTTAACCAGTGATTCTCAATCATCCATTGAAAGATTAATGAAATCGAGCAGAGAAAAATTCAACATTTATGTTATATATATCAATAGAGCAAGCCTTATTGTTTTTCTATTTATGTTTTAATAAATAACAATTGCACATTGCAAGACTATACTTCTAGACCCAATACATGACAATAACTTCTTTATAAAAAGTACTTATTAAAACAATGTAATTGTCATGAAAATAGACAAAGCATCACATAAAAATTAAGCTATTAATTGGTATAAACTGTGTTATACACAATCATGTAATTACACGCTGAGAACATGTTCAAATAAACTTGTAATTCATTATGTTAAAAAGAACCATTTGTGGATGTATTATGTAAATTTAGATTATGGTACTCTCTACATAACGTAGAGTAGAAAATAATAGAGAAAAAATTGAAACCCGCTTCTAATTCTTCTGGGGTCGACATATGTCATTTTTTTCATACAGAGCTGCTNCATTTTGGCAGCTTATACGTTTTCAAAACACTAAAAACAACGTTTTCACACCGCACCTATCTAAGTGTGATGACAGTTTTTTGGCTACAATATGGCTTTTCCAAAAAAAATAAAAATTTGTAATAGTCACCACACCTAATTTATTAGTATATTATTTTTAATCAACTTATCAACAGATTATTCAATAAGCTGCAGCTGCCTCAAACAGATCGTTAATTGACTTGATTTACTATAGCTGTGATCGTATTATATTTTTATCTACATTTCATAACATAAATCAAATTTAAAACACCTACTCTTATAATCGGGTCATCAGCTAGTCGACGTCATATGACCAAACAATCTAAGACGACTCTCTCCAACCATTTCATGACTATATTTGTTTCGCGTTGTCTCTTAAGTGTGAAGCCACTCATATGTCTAAGCATTCTCATCTCAACAACACTTAATTTTATGCTTCTCTTTTACAGGCCAACATACTGCACCATAAAACATTGCAGGTCTCACCAACATCTTTTAAATGTTTCTTTAAAGTAAAACAGTACATTTAGATCACACAGCCACACCACCAGATCTACTGCTAAAAAAAATAACATTTTGTGCATTCAATATTAGATCTACCCTCATTAATTAGCTTTAACCAGTGATTCTCAATCATCCATTGAAAGATTAATGAAATCGAGCAGAGAAAAATTCAACATTTATGTTATATATATAAATAGAGCAAGCCTTATTATTTTTCTATTTATGCTTTAATAAATAACAATTGCACATTGCAAGACTATACTTCTAGACCCAATACATGACAATAACATCTTTATAAAAAGTACTTATTAAAACAATGTAATTGTCATGAAAATAGACAAAGCATTACATAAAAATTAAGCTATTAATTGGTATAAACTGTGTTATACACAATCATGTAATTACACGCTGAGAACATGTTCAAATAAGCTTGTAATTCATTATGTTAAAAAGAACCATTTGTGGATGTATTGTGTAAATTTAGATTATAGTACTCTCTACATAACATAGAGTAGAAAATAACAGAGAAAAAATTGAAACCCGCTTCTAATTCTTCTGGGGTCGACATATGTCATTTTTTTCATACAGAGCTGCTATATATGTACATATATATATGTGTGTATATGTATGTATATGTACATATATGCATATGTATCATGTGTATATATATATATATATATATATATATATATATATATATATATATATATATATATATATATATATATATATATATAT
>JXCR01147725.1:33044-57911 GCA_002079205.1 Phalaenopsis hybrid cultivar
AATTGATGGGCAATGATTTCTTTTATTATCATATTAATCTTTGGAGAGGGTGGCAATACCTTCTAATAATTCAAATCTTTGACATTAATTTCTTCATAATTTACCATCATGCCATCAACTCAAATTCTTGTATTTTTGTTCTTGAAACTATCTCAACTAATTTGTCCTGAATTATTATCAAAAGGGTTGACCAAAATTACCATATTTTTTTTTCTGAAATTTTTCAAACATACCATAAATTTCTATTATATTTACATATCTAACACCCATGGTTTGATATTTACACTCATAACCTTTGGGCATAAATTTATTCATGAAAACATGTATTTTAATCTTAAATGAGAATGATGATAATAATTTTATGTGATATTAAAATTTAGAGGGGTATATATATAAATATGAATTTTAGGTGCTATAAATATAAATGTAAAAAGATAAGAATGGTTGATATGTGAATCAGTAAATTGTTAGGTATGACTCATATGTCATATAAGGGACAGATGTTAGGGCGGAGCGGAAGATTCTGTCCAAATCAGGAGAGTTTTCTTATGTGGGTTGGGGGGTGCGGTACAGAGATAATTTAGTAATTACATATTGTACTCAAAGTTTCATTTTCTGCTCTTTTCTAGGGTTATAAATAGGTCTGTTTGTAACCTTAGGTTATTGAATTCTGTATCATTTACTCTTTTTCCGGATTAGTGGAAAAACCGTCACTCTGCTCCTGAGGACGTAGGCATCTTTCCCGAACCTCGTTAAATCTTGGTGTTTTTCTGGATTTGTGTCGATTACTGTTTTTCTTTGCCCTAATTACTCAACATAAATGCCCCTTGATTTACATGATAATGATGGCGAGGACATTTGTTCCCTCATTAATAGTTAGGTAAAAGTATTTAATAAAGCAACAATTTTATTTAAATTATTAAGATAAAATAATTCATCAAAAATATTTTAATTCGGAAAATAATGTTCATCATATGCACAAAGATTTGACGTGTATTCACTAAAATATATGTAAGGCTCTTCTATGGGAACACGTATAACATTTGTTTTTTAGTCCTTTTGTCCCAACTAATTTACCTCCAACATTGACTTACACTAGCATTTGTTTTTTTATTATATAAGAAACCCTTTAATCAAAATAAATACTATAGATGTAAGATTTATTAAAATGAATACATTACATGAATTATCATTTAAAATTTGTAATACGACTTCCGAAAAGAAAACATATTGGCATACAAATTGATCCTCACAAAAGTTTAAGAAAATATATTTTTTTTCAACCAAAATCTATCTCAGTAGAACTTTGATCTATCAGGGGAAGATAACTGTGTGTAAGTGTACTTGCTTGTTAAAAATTATCATAATAATTGTTGTAAAATATAATTATTCCATGACTGATGTGTGTCGAAAGATTTGCAATGGTAGAGTGATGATTTAGTTTCTTAGCATTGCATGAAAGTTCAACATAATCTCAGATAATAGAAATAACGAGTAGAGACACCATGTATTTTCACATGGAAAAACCAAATGGAAAAGACCGTTGTGCCTGATCCAGCTAAATGATCTAATATAAGTTGATGAGTATACAAGTCCTTGTCCCAGAAGCTGGAGAAAGCTACATAGTTCCTCGAAGTACATTATTCGTTGCACAATGATCGAGAATGATTTCATTTTGGAGTAGCTGCTAGAACTTCAGTACATCGTCTTCAAGGTGTGTTGCTCCACAGAGTTCAGGACAAAAAGATGTTTTTTTCAGGTGTTTTCTTAATACACAACGTGTGTTATAATTTTGCAACGTACATCGTGATTTTAATAGGAGTTTCGTTGCAAAAAAAAAGAGGAAATTGATGGTGGTTGAATGTTGTCAGGTAAGATGGTCGAATGTGGTTGACAGTTGTAGGAGCGAGAAACATTCACCGAGTCTTCGATCCGGAACAGCAAAAAAATTCAACTCCTTCATCGTGAACCAGCTACATGCCCATCTCTTCTTTAGGTTTAAGGCCAAGGTCCTTCTTCATAAGTGGGTCAGACACTACCTTTAAATTCTGGAAGAAGACTTCCTACATATAAGAAAAGAATCTTGATCACTTCATCAAACTTCCTAAGGGCATTCCCTTGATGGGACCACACTTTGTGAACATTTAAGTGCATTAATAATGTTAGCATTAAGTGATCATGGGCTAGTTGAATTTGTCTCATCGAGACGCTCGATTTAACTATAAGCTTCTCAGATTTAGAATCTGTTTGACATTTCAATTATGCTTTGAAAGCTTCTAAAAGTATTTTAAGGGCATAAGTTGAGCTTAATTTGATTCAGATTGGACCAATTTTGGTGTAATTGTGTTCCTCTCATTCAGTCAGTCGGTTTGACTCCAAGTTTATTGAAATCGGAGCTCTATGAGATTTTTAATTGGAGTTTGAACTTTTCTTGCTAAAAAAATATTCTGAGATCAGTGTTAGTCGCCTCTAGATTTGTGTCAGATGACAACTCTTATTGATGATGTATCAGTTGCTCCCAATTTTCAGGTGATATCGCTTGGTTGTCCAAAAAATATGGAAATTTCTAAAAATTTGGGGAAATTTTAAATTTTTCACAAAAAGCGGCAACGACAGGGACAACGAGCAACATGAAAGACTATCACTGGAGATGCCTAAGAGGGCTACACGGGTCGGCAGCGGTCAGGAAGCGACAGGAGCAACAATGTGCGGCTCAAGCGGTGGGTTAGCGGTTGGGCCTAAGGGTTGGGCCTAACGGTTGGACCTACGGGTCATGTTAGCAGGCAGCTAGCGTAAGCTGGTGTGCGCCTTGGTTGGTCCTGAAGTGCACGACTTTATGGATTGAATTGGGTTGTGTTGAATTGACTGGCTCTATCGGCAGAGCCGTCGATGGCAACCTACAGGATCCTACAGTCCACTAGATGCGAATAAGATGTTAGTTCATTTGGGAGGATTTTCTAGCGACATACATGGTCATTTTTCATTCAAGAATAAGATGTTAGATTTTTGCACAAGGGATCCTATAAGTCATTAATCTGTAGAATTTTTCTTCGCTGAGTATTTTGCGAGAAGCATGGAAAATTAGAATAGCTATCTATTTCTCTATAGATCGTTGAAGATGAAATACTATGAGTGCTCAGATTTCAGAATTTCAAGAAAGTACAGCTCAAGTTGTACTATGCCTAAGAATTTGTGAGAGAGGAAATCTATTCAAGTTCAGCCTCTCCTTCCATCCCGGGTGTTTCTCTTTTGTAATGTTGAGAAAGATAAGAAGAATCACCCCATGTCGGCTTTTGTGATACCTCTGATGCAACCTCTGACCAACAATGATTGTGAGGTACTTCCTCGAACGACATGCAAAAGGAGAGAAGAGGTAAGGAATCCTTTGCCCTGTCATTCAAAGATTCAAATATTGGAGAATGAGTTGGCTCATTTGTGCATCAGATTCTAGGAGGCTGTGAACTTCGTAAGCTTTTCTTACATTTCATTGTGGCATAATTCTTTTTTCTATATGACATAGAACTATTTATTATAGATGGATAAAATGATGGAACTTCGGATGGGTCTCGACCCTTCTTTGAGAGATTGGAACTCTGAGTTCATCAAAGACAAGTTCTTTTAGAACAAGTACAAGCGTTGATACAATTTCGAAGCTGAGGGAATCGCGGCCTTGGAATCTTAGATGGCATAGTGCATGTTTTAGCAGTCCACAATGGTTTCATGCATTGTTGAGAGATATCTTCATATAGAAGTCGAGGAATTAAATTCCAGACAAAAGATAAACCACTCCTAGCACTGGAGCGCCACTCTCGGGTGTTGCATTTCCACATGCTCTTTCTGGAGTGGCTCTTCTGGGCTCTAAATCGTCCGTCCCAAGTGTTGAGTTTTCAATCTTTATTTTTTAACATGTAAACAAATGTTCCACGATGTAGATGTGCCCCTTCCTGGTGCTAGCTTTCTACGCCCTCAATTATCTGGTTAGAACTAGCGTTGGGGCGCCCCCTTGAGGTTTGGGGTGCTTATCGCCAAGCGCTAGCTTGCTGCTGCTGTTTTGTTGTCTTGTTGTATGCTGCTCCTCCTTTGCCAATCAGACCCACTCATAATTTTTTTTTCCCCTTTTTAAAGGTTTTCAACATGAAAACTTTGATGCCACTCCTATCACTTTTTTGTTATGTGTCTATGTGTCGTATTTTCGCGCAACGATAAGTTGTTAAATTATTACTCTACCGCCGTGATTTTTTCAACACACAATAAATATAATGTATGAGTAATTTGNCCCTTTTTAAAGGTTTTCAACATAAAAACTTTGATGCCACTCCTATCACTTTTTTGTTATGTGTCTGTGCGTCGTATTTTTGCGCAACGTTAAGTTGTTAAATTATTACTCTACCGCCGTGATTTTTTCAACACACAATAAATATAATGTATGAGTAATTTGAAAATATATTTATTACACTTAAAATTATATCTAATGATTTTAAAATTTATTTTTAAAGAAAATTTTGATTGAAATGTTTTGACTTTAGTTCCTTCTTTCAAAAGACATGTATAGCTCGTGGAATGTCTTTGAGGTATTCAAGGAAAGTTTTTTGTGAATCTTAAAAATCTAAGCATTAAAAAAAGCCTTTTAATAAATGAACACTCAAATAAAAAGATAAATTTGGCTTAAAATATATGCTCCATAATTTTTTTGGGAAAGTATATGATCCATAATTAGGGATGCAATTGAGGCAAGTCTATCATGGGCTACCTGAGGCTTAACTATAAATATGGCTCCCAAATCATGCTCAATGAGCTAGAACCAGCATCGATTCAACTCATAGATCATAAGCTAATAATGAATTTAAATAATTCTAAATTTTCAATAATTTGAAAAAAAAAATCACTCAAACATGCAACGCATTGGTTGGAAATAGAGTGAAGAATTCTATGACGTCGGCTTCAAATGCTCACTCTGTCAAACAAGTTAAATATTTATAAAATTGTATTTCAATTACTTGTATAAATTGGTTTCTTATCATCTGTCCTTCAATTCTCTCTCTCTCTCTCTCTCTCTCGCGTTAACTTATCACAATAATTGTTTGCATTAGAGTTATTTTCTCAATTTCATAATAAGCAAGCTTACGAAGTGACTCGANCGTCTTTGAGGTATTCAAGGAAAGTTTTTTGTGAATCTTAAAAATCTAAGCATAAAAAATGTCTTCTAATAAATGAACACTCGAATAAAAAGATAAATTTGGCTTAAAATATATGCTCCATAATTTTTTTGGGAATGTATATGATCCATAATTAGGGATGCAATTGAGGCAAGTCTATTATGGGCTACCTTAGGCTTAACTTTAAATATGGCTCCCTAATCATGCTCAATGAGCTAGAACCAACATCGATTCAGCTCATAGATCATAAGCTAATAATGAATTTAAATAATACTAACATTCAATAATTTGAAAAAAAAAATCACTCAAACATGCAACTCATTGGTTGGAAATAGAGTGAATAACTCTATGATGTTGGCTTCAAATGCTCACTCTGCCAAACAAGTTAAATACTTGTAAAATTGTATTTCAACTACTCGTATAAATTGGTTTCTTATCGTCTGTCCTTCAATTCCTCTCTCCTTTTCTCTCTCGTTATTTTGTCACAATAATTGCTTGCATTAGAGTTATTTTCTCAATTTCATAATAAGCAAGCCTATGAAGTGACTCGAACTCATAAAAACAAGCTAAACTTGAGCTTGAATTTCATCAATGTAATCAAGCTCAAATCTAAGAAGATTCTAGCATGGATCAACTTGTTTAAATCGCCAACTATAATCATGAAAATTGGTAAAACACATTTGTCGCTGATAGATTGTTTTCAGATGAAAATATCTCATTATTCTTACTTCCCATTTTGTAGGAAAACAACTCCCCACCCCTCCCCACATCTTTCAACTCTCTCTATTAATGTCATAATCATACTAGCATTCAAGATTTCCTTGCTCAAAGGGAATTGCATTGGTGAAGTTTAACATTTCTTCATTCATTAATGACATCTGAATACATGTGTATTACTTTGCTCTCTCTTTTTTTTTTTGCGTCATTAAGTAAATAAGTTCGATAGAGTATAATACATGAGCAAATATGACATCAAAGAGTGTTTTGAATCATAGAAAAACATATGTCTGAATTAAGCTTGTATCTTGTTCCAGTCATGATCAAATGTGATTTAAACTTATTCAAGCACATGCTCGAAGCTTATTAAAAAATGTTGAATTCAAATTTGTTTGATCATGCTCGAGGCGAAGTGCGTAGATGGAGTGTTCTCGGGCCCTTAGATCTATTTTATTCCATTAAAAAAAAAGAAGTTACAGGTGGGGGGAACCAAATGCCCTTAATACATGTCATGGCCCTCATATCTATAGGAAAAAGTATAAAATTATATTATTAGCATTGCTTTAAAGAGATGAGCAAAAGACATTCTAGTTTTCTTATATTGAACCGTCAAATTGCCTCGAGATCCATGCAGACCATTTTTAGGTATACATATTAAGCTTTAAAATTTTGTTGCTCATTGATGGCGACAACTGTGATAAGGACAATGAAATTTATGAAGAAATTAATATGAACACATAAATCATTAATGAGACTCCCCGTAAGTGATTGGTAACCGAGCGAACTCCCGGGATGAATGACACATTACCCCTGACGGAACTTGTCTTTGTCGGGTAGGGGATCATTTCCGATGATGAGAATAATTTGAGTATGTCAGTCAAGGATCGTCCTGGCCGACCGCCTTCATTAGGTTGGATAGCTCATGGGTTTAGCCGGTCAATCTTGGCAACATGGCCGACCGTTTATATTTGTCTGGGTGGTTTATGCCATAACCGGACATATTTAAGGCATCAAAAAGGGGTTCTAATTCTTCACTCATGTGGCTTATGATAGCTTGATTGGACCATAGTCTTAGGTCGGTTCCTTCTCTATAGAAAAAAGCCACCTAGACTTATCTCCGGGATGATTGTCACCTTACCATTCGTGGAGCTTGTCGCTATTTGGTAGGAAACCATCTTCAGATTATTTCCAATCCAAGCAAGAAAAGTTCTCTAACTGGCCCTTATTACCAACCGGACGCCTATGGCATCATTGTTGGCTGTATTTTTTATTTTCCACTAATCGAACATTTGTGATGACATTGTCTGTTTTCTTTTAATTTCCACCAATAGAACATCTATGGTGTCGTTGTCATTTTTCTTTTATTTTTCATCGATTAGACATCTATGATATCGTTGTTAGTTTTGTTATTCGGCTTTGAGCTCCCCGAGCGTCGGATTTCTTCCAGAATGCCTAAACT
This sequence comes from Phalaenopsis hybrid cultivar, assembly GCA_002079205.1. NCBI lineage: Eukaryota > Viridiplantae > Streptophyta > Magnoliopsida > Asparagales > Orchidaceae > Phalaenopsis > Phalaenopsis hybrid cultivar. Next base: position 40,377 of record JXCR01147725.1, read on the forward strand.
TCTCGAACTCCTTGACCTTGACCCTTCTTCCATGGTTGTGGGCAGTTGTGGAGTGAAAGAACTGGACGGTGAGGCGAGACTAGTTTCTGTTGTGTCTGATTCCGCGCGACAAAGGGGAGGAGCGAACCGGCGAGTAGGACCCCCAATCATTCCTTTCCATTTGTCGTGAACAAGTACACATAACACTATAACTACAACTTTCACCCTTTTTCTCATAAAGCGCATTGTAAATAAAATATCAATCGACTTTGATGGAAAAGAGTTGAGTTTTATAGACATTTTAAAAATTTTATGTCAAGAACACTACAATCTCCACCCACCTAAAGAATGAGAATAGCTTTGAATCATTTTCATTTTGTGCTAAAGTATTTATGAAGAAAGAATAAAATACAAGAGCTTTATGTGAAGGATTTCATAGGGGGGGGGGGCACTAGAGTTTTTTTGTGAAAATCCCATAATGAGTAAAAACATAGGGCCTAATCAACTAGAATAATCAATTATGTACATGAGGTTACAAAATTTTTTTTTCTTACAATTAGAAAATATGAGATTATAAAATTAGTACCACATGCTTGAACTATTGTGATTATAAAAGTGATTATGAAAGAAATAGTTTAGAATGATGATGGAAGTCGAGTCATAAATGCCAGATGACGTCAACCAAGTGATTATGATCAGACGATGAGAACTAAGATATGCCATTCATATACATTGGGAGAGATCATGATACTGTGACGGTGATTAAAAATAGCAGTGAGTAATGATGATTGGGTGTATGGTAGGAAATGATGATCATAAGATAATGGTTAGACAGTGACAATCAGATGACAATGCTAGTCATTTACATCAATCATCACACATAGAGTCAAGGTTTCTTAAATCTCTATGCTCTATTTATTTTAAAATTTAGCTTCCTTTGTCATAAAGAATGTGAGTTTAATTATAATTTTTTAGAATGAAAATGTATTTATTTTTGTCAAACTATTGAAATATTTAGTTAGTTGACTTATGTTTATTTTTTAAATCATAAAACATTCGTTCATTTAAAATTTAAATACCTTAATGACCTCAAATTTAAGTGTTCTCGGACTTATTAAATTCCTCTCATCGAGACACTCAATTCGATTGTAATAATACAATAGTACAAAAATGTCTTGACTATTTAATTAATATATTAAATTTTTTAATCATATTTTTTTTATTTGATTTAGATTCATTTAAACCTAGATAACACATATTAATAAAAAATTTGTGCATCAAAATATATATTTCTTTTAAAAAGATTATCATTATTTATATAATATTGAAAATTTGAGGGTTAGATATGTAAATACATAAGAGTTATGTGNGAGATCAAAGAGTGCTTTAAATCATAGAAAAACATATGTCTGAATTAAGCTTGCATCTTGTCCCAAGGCGAAGTGCGTAGAGGCCGGGTGAATGGAGTGTTCTCGGGCTCTTAGACCCATTCTATTCCATTAAAAAAAAAGAAGTTACAGGTGGGGGGAACCAAATGCCCCTAATACATGTCATAGCCCTCATATATATAGAAGATATGAAGGAAAAAAGTATAAAATTATATTATTAGCATTGCTTTAAAGAGATGAGCAAAAGACATTCTAGTCTTCTTATATTGGACCGTCAAATTGACTCGAGATCTATGCAGACCATTTTTGGGTATACATATTAAGCTCTAAAATTTTCTTGCTCATTGATAGTGACAATTGTGATAAAGACATAGAATTTTATGAAGCAATGAATATGAACACATAAATCATTATGATACTCCCCGTAAGTGATTGGTCGCCGAGCGAACTCCCGGGATGATTGACACATTACCCCTGACGGAACTTGTCTTTGTCGGGTAGGGGATCAATTCCGATGATGAGAATAATTTGAGTATGTCAATCAAGGATCGTCCTGGCCGAGCGCCTTCGTTAGGTTGGATAGCTCATGGGTTTAGTCGGTCAATCTTGGCAACATGGTCGACCGTTTATATTTGTCTGGGTGGTTTATGCCATAACCAGCATAAAATCAGGGCATCGAAAAGTGGTTATAATTCTTCACTCATGTGGCTTATGATAGCTTGATTGGACCCTAGTCTTAGGTCGGGTTCCTTCTNCCTTTGCTCAAAGGGAATTGCATTGGTGAGGTTTAACATTTCTTCATTCATTAATGACTTCTGCATACATGTGCATTACTTTGCTCTTTTTTTTTTGCTTCATTAAGTAAATAAGTTTGATAGAGTATAATACATAAGCAAATAGGAGATCAAAGAGTGCTTTAAATCATAGAAAAACATATGTCTGAATTAATCTTGCATCTTGTTCCAATCATGATCAAATGTGATTTAAACTTATTCAAGCACATGCTCGAAGCTTATTAAAAAAGTTTTGAATCCAAATTTGTCTGATCATGCCCAAGGCGAAGTGCGTAGAGGCCAGGTGAATGGAGTGTTCTTGGGCTCTTAGACCCATTTTATTTCATTAAAAAAAAAAAAGAAGTTACAGGTGAGGGGAACCAAATGCCCCTAATACATGTCATAGCCCTCATATCTATAGGAAAAAGTATAAAATTATATTATTAGCATTGCTTTAAAGAGACGAGCAAAATACATTCTAGTTTTCTTATATTGGATCGTCAAATTGACTCGAGATCTATGCAGACCATTTTTGGGTATACATATTAAGCTCTAAAATTTTCTTGCTCATTGATAGTGACAATTGTGATAAAGACATAGAATTTTATGAAGCAATGAATATGAACACATAAATCATTATGATACTCCCCGTAAGTGATTGGTCGCCGAGCGAACTTCCGGGATGATTGACACATTACCCCTGACGGAACTTGTCTTTGTCGGGTAGGGGATCAGTTCCGATGATGAGAATAATTTGAGTATTTCAATCAAGGATCGTCCTGGCCGAGCGCTTTCGTTAGGTTGGATAGCTCATGGGTTTAGTCGGTCAATCTTGGCAACATGGTCGGCCGTTTATATTTGTCTGGGTGGTTTATTCCATAACCGACATATATTCAGGGCATCGAAAGGTGGTTATAATTCTTCACTCATGTGGCTTATGATAGCTTGATTGGACCCTAGTCTTAGGTCGGGTTCCTTCTCTATAGAAAAAAGCCACCTAGACTTATCTCTGGGATGATTCTCACCTTACCATTCGTGGAACTTGTCGCTATTTTGTAGGGAACCATCTTCAGATTATTTCCAATCCAAGTAAGAAAAGTTCTCTAACTGGCCCTTATTACCAACGGGACGCCTATGGCGTCGTTGTTGGTTGTATCTTTTATTTTCCACTAATCGAACATCTGTGATGACATTGTCGGTTTTCTTTTAATTTCCACCAATAGAACATCTATGGTGTCGTTGTCATTTGTCTTTTATTTTCCATCGATCAGACATCTATGGTATCGTTGTTGGTTTTGTTATTCGGCTTTGTGCTCCCCGAGAGTCGGGTTTCTTCCACAATGCCTAAACTCCTCGAACTCCTTGACCTTGACCCTTCTTCCATGGTTGTGGGCAGCTGTGGAGTGAAAGGACTGGACAATGAGGCGAGACTAGTTTCCGTTGTGTTTGATTCCGCGCGACAAAGGGGAGGAGCGAACCGGGAGTTGGATCCCCAATCATTCCTTTCCATTTATCGTGAACAAGTACACATAACATTATNGCTGTGATGACATTGTCGGTTTTCTTTTAATTTCCACCAATAGAACATCTATGGTGTCATTGTCATTTGTCTTTTATTTTCTATCGATCAGACATCTATGGTATCGCCGTTGGTTTTGTTATTCGCCTTTGAGCTCCCCGAGCGTCGGGTTTCTTCCACAATGCCTAAACTCCTCGATCAGACCCTTCTTCCATGGTTGTGGGCAGCTGTGGAGTGAAAGGACTGGACGGTGAGGCGAGACTAGTTTCTGTTGTGTCTGATTCCGCGCGACAAAGGAGAGGAGCGAACCGGGAGTTGGATCCCCAATCATTCCTTTCCATTTATCGTGAACAAGTACACATAACATTATAACTACAACTATCACCCTTTTTCTCATAAAGTGCATTATTGAGCTTGCACTTATTATATTGTAATGAATATGCTAATAAAGTTTAAAATTTATAATGTAAATAAAATATCAATTGACTTTGATGGAAAAGAGTTGAGTTTTATAAACATATTAAAAATTTTATGTCAAGAACACTACAAGCTCTACCCACCTAAAGAATTAGAATAGCTTTGAACGACAAGCTCTTGCTTATCTCTCTCAAAATTTAAAATATTTTCATTTTGTGCTAAAGTATTTATGAAGAAAAAAATAAAATACATGAGTTTTATGTGAAGGATTTCATAGGGGGGCACTAGAGTTTCTTTTGTGAAAATCCCATAATGAGTAAAAACATAGGGCCTAATCAACTAGAATGATCAATTATGTACATGAGGTTACAAAATTTTCTTTTTCTTATAATTAGAAAATATGAGATTATAAAATTTGTACCACATGCTTGAAGTATTGTGATCAGAAAAGTGATTATGAAAGCAGTAGTTTAGAATGATGATGGAAGTCGAGTCAAAACGCCAGATGATGTTAACCAAGTGATTATAATCAGACGATGAGAACTAAGATATGACATTCATATTCATTGGGAGAGATTATGATAGTGTGATGGTGATTAAAAACTAGCAGCGGTGATGATTATTAGGTGATTATGATAGGAAATGATGATCATAAGATAAGAGCCAGGCAGTGACAATCAGATGACAATGCTAGTCTTTTACATCAATCATCACACATAGATCAAAAGTTTTTTTAAATCTCTATGCTCTATTCAATTTCAAATTTAGCTCCCTTTGTTATAAAAAACGTGAGTTTAATTATAATTTTGTAGAATGAAAATGTATTTATTTTTGTCAAACTCTTGAAATATTTAGTTAGTTGACTTATGTTTATTTTTTAAAACATAAAACATTCATTCATTTAAAATTTAAATATCTTAATTACCTAAAATTTAAGTGTTCTCAGGCTTATTAAATTCCTCTCATCGAGAAACTCAATTTGATTGTAATAATACAATAATAAAAAAATGTCTGACTATTTAATTAATATATNGATATCTTAATTACCTCAAATTTAAGTGTTCTCAGGCTTATTAAATTCTTCTCATCGAGAAACTCAATTTGATTGTAATAATACAATAATAAAAAAATGTCTGACTATTTAATTAATATATTAAATTTTTTAATCATATTTTTTTTATTTGATTTGGATTCATTTAAACCTAGATAACACATATTAATAAAAAATTTATGCATGAAAATATATATATTTTTAAAAAAAGATTATCATTATTTATATAATATTGAAAATTTGAGGGTTAGATATGTAAATACATAAGAGTTATATGGTATATGTGTAAATGCCCCAACAAATACATATCGAAGTCAAATTTCCAGTGGAGGTAGAGGGTGAAGTTGTTGAATTAGATATATATTAATTAGCCGAGTTGNAGTTTTCCTATATATTTTTATCCGTCATTTGAATGTTGTAATGAAACAATTTGTCTAGCTAAGTAATTTCTACATGGTATCAAAGCATTAGACCTTACTCCAGTCACCGTACCTCCTTTGCATAGCCGCACCTCCTTCCTAAAGCCGAAAACTTCTATGTCAGAGCTTGAAACTCTTACCTACTAGTAGTCATAACTTCCTCAACCATATTTCTCCTCTGCCAGAGTCGGACCTCCTTTCTCTCTCTTCCTTGCAACATAAATTTTCCCTGTTGCAGGCCCCTCTGTCGCTGTTTAAGGTTAATGACCAATTACGGGATAAAGACCTCAAGTTCTACTCCATAAGTTAATTTGAATCAAAGAACAAAAATTCTGCCTAGACAACTCCTGAACTTTCTAACTTTATCATAAATCATAAACTCGATTATTAGAACTTCCTTCGTATAATATGTGTTTATGTACATTTGTTATAAAGGAAAGTGGATCGTCTCATAGGAGAGAGTACAATTCCTGAGATCACTGACCCCAACCAGTACACTTGGAAGAATCAAGACTATATGGTTATGTCCTGACGAGTCAACTCAATGACCACTAAAGTGTGAGAAAATTTTTTACCCAACAAAACTGCTAAGGAAGTCCAGCAGACTGTAACAGAAACATATTCCAACCCTGAGAACAATGCATAATTTTTTGAGATCAAAATCAAGCTTCATGATTTTTATCAAGTAGTGCTAAGTGTCACCTAATACAATTGGATATGTTTGAGACGTGTGGAAATATTCACATGGTGCCACGATGTTTAAATTCATCATCGAGAAGAAGAGAACCATCTAATTCCTAATAAGATCATATCAAGAATGGGATGAAGTGAGAGCAAGAATCATGAAAACAAAGCCTCTTCTATCTACCCATGAAGCCTTTGCTGAAGTCGGGAGAGAAGAGAGCAGGATGAAGCTGATGCCGACTGGAAATGAGGTTTCACCAAGTACTGAAAGCTCGACCCTGTACACCCATAATTTTTCTCATGACTCAAAGCTCAAAAAGAATCGTTTCACATGAGTCCCGACACTTCAATACCCTAATAAAGTATTGGCTATAATTGGATATGTTTGTGACACGTGTGGAAATGTCCACATAGTGTCGTGATGTTCAAATCCATCATCGAGAGAGAAGAGATTAGGAAGAAGCTGATGCTGACTGGAAATGGAAATTCACCAATTACTGAAAGCTCGACCCTGTACATCCATAATTTTTCTCATGACTCAAAGCTCAAAAAAGCATCGTCTTGTATGTGACCATTGCAAGAAGATCGAGCATACTAAAATAGATTTTGAAAACTTCATGGAAAGACTGCAGGGTAGAAAATTGGATAGAGAATGAAAGATCAAGAGAAAAGTCAAATTTTGCTATGACATTTGAAGGATCAACGGAACCATTCACCAAGGATTAGCTCAAAATACTGAAGAAACTCCTTGGAAATAATTTAGCGCATCACGCCAACACCAAGGTAATATATTATTTTCACATCTTGTCGGTAATGGGAGATTTAGAACTTGGATCATAGATTTAGGAGTCTCTGATCATATGACTGGAGACATCAATGCATGGTCAACGATAAAGAGGCTCTTACATCTAGATCGCTAAGACTTGCGGACGGATCACACTCAACCATTGTTGGGAAAGGAGATGTAGAGCTCTCGGGATATTACTATTTCCTTTGTTTTATATGTTTCACAATTAGGTTGTACTTTAGTTTCAATTAGTGAGCTTACTCATGATATGAAATGTATAATAAAATTCCTTGCAAACTTTTGTGAATTTCAAGTGGTGGAGTCGGGAAAGATGATTGACAATGTTCAAATGCATCAAGTCATATACCAAACAATCATAAACAAACAAATATTCTTACTAATAAAGTCTATAGACAATTATAATTAACACAATTGAAAGGAAAATACAATAGAGTCAACAATCCAACTCAAATTAGGGTGGTTCTTGGGGTGGTGATGATGACCGGTGAGGGGTGGAAGGTGGTGCCATGGTGGACGAGGTGGTTGGCAAGTAGAAAATAACAAGACAACATTTTTTTGAGTTCCAGACAGCAAGTACGCAACATATATTAACTTTGCACAACTGTCCAAGATAATAGCAGCAAAGGGGGAGGACTAGAACTACAGCAGTGTCGAAGATGGAGGGTTGGAACAGTGATATCAGTGGATATGGAGGACTAGAACAACAAGCAAGGTTGTAGAAGGTGTTTCGCATTGCCGGAACAACAGCAAGGCAACAAGAAAACTAGATATGATTGGCTAGAACAACAATCAAGGGGCAGGGAAAACAGATGGGGAAAGCAAAAACTACATAAAGCAACCAATATTGGTTGTTTCGGGCTGCTACAGCAAGGAAAGGGCAGTCACGAGTGATGAGGGAGGATGTGGAAGGGGATAGGAGAAGATAATCACTACCTCGGAAGAGAGATACAGCTGGAGTGCCACCCAATCTCAAGGATAGGACCCTCAAATGGGAGAAACGGACGCGGACAACTGTCATAAACAAACTCATATGAAAAACTAAATCTAGAACATCAGGAATGCAAATATATGATAAGAGGATAACTAGGAGTGGCCCAAGAATACCGACCAACTCCTCAGAAGGGAGAAAACATGGACAAGTTTGGTCTAGGTGAAAGAATGGGACGTGCAAAAACGATTGTGTGGGAGACGCAATTCCGCTTTCGTCTGCGTCATGCGGGATTCGCTTTCGTCGTTGGGATTTCTGCATCATGCATCGATTGCGGTATTTTCAATTCCCTCCTATGTCAAGGTTTCGATTGCAGGTTTTACGTGCTCACTTTGAGTCTGTCTCTCAGGATTGGTAGAACTTCGAACCCCATCCATTAAAGTTTTTTTCTCCTTGTAGTATCGTGTCAGGTCAAGCCACTAAAGATACTCGTAAGTCAGTCCTACAAGTATTATCATTCCAAAGCACTTCCTGATAGAATAAATATTCATTCTCTTTTGACACAACCTGAGCTGAAGTTGCATATCAGTATAGACTTTAAAGTAACTATCGAGCCATTAAATATATAATTTGTCTCTTTCACTAATAATCAGCAATGCGCATCTGATAATTAAATTCGTTCAGAGGAACTAACTTTGGACTGAAATCTGTGATAGGCTTGAAAACTCTCACTAACAACCACTCAGAAGACACTTCTTCTCTGGTAGCACTTAAATCTAATTAAAGAATTTTCTTCCCCACAAAACTTCTAAGATAATTTCTAAAAATGTGGTTCATCCCTCCTGTCTTGTTATCTGTTGGTGGATACACGGTTGAATTGAATCGGCTATTTGAACAACTCCATATAATCTTTTAGAAGTGACTCAAAATCTTCTCATCTTTGAGTTGGATCTCCCTCAACAGGGGAAACTTAGGAGGCATGCTATATATCTAAAAAGTTTGCAATCTTCTTATTTGAAGTTGTTTTGTGTCTAGTATCGGCTTCTCGAACTTATATCCCTTTCAGATATCTAGTGCCAATCTTGTTGATCCTCCTCCGAGTGCCTACGAAAACATAGTTTGAGGCACCATAATCGCATACTCTACATGAATGACCATTATATCAAACTCATTACCTTCTACAACAATTTCTGCCAACTCAGTCTGAATCTCCCTTCTGGGTTCAACTGGAATTAATGGCTTCTCTTCCTTGTTGGTTTACATATGATCCTCTTCTTTGGATTCATCACTCGCCATGTTTACATTGTTTATTTCTTCAACTGCTCCTTATTCAATGAAATGATTGTTCTTCTAGTTGTGCAATTTGATTCAATATGCCTAAATTTGTGACACTTAAAACACTTCCTGATGATGACAAATTTGAGAATGTTGGTCCCACCTATTTTTCACTCGGAACTAGTCCCTGGGTGTACTCTCTCTGTAAGATCCTGGGGTTAAACCTTGCCGGTAAGATGTGGTGGTCACACGGTAATATTTTCTCTCCACTTTTGAAACTGGGGTTTTAACATCAGCTATGTAGTGAATTGATAGGTATTGGGCCTGTATCTCCCATTTTATCTCGGACCAAATAGTGATTTTTTCTTTTCCCTCACACTAGCATGGCTACTTCAAATTTTGTCACCAAAATAATACTTTTTTTAACTTCCCGACGGCTAGTTTCACATTTCATCTGGTAGGATGTTTTGACACTCAAAAAAATATTTTAAGGTTCAGAGCCACTCGATGAACTCGACCAGATCCATGTGGCCATCGAAATATGGTAAAATCACATTTACTTCAAAATTATGGCTTCTCAAATATTTTAGGTCACATCTTCGAGGTAGAGGTTCTTTATCCTTGGAATCCGCATGTTGTACGAGATTTGCTCCATTCCTTCGATCTAGCAAGTCACCATTGTAGCTACGGGTGACCCATCGAAATTGCCTCATCTCGAAGATGGTGATCCTATGTTGTGGTTGGCGGGTTTGCCACTGCATATTCTCCCTAGAAATCTCTTGTTCACCGCTTTGTGAATTTCTCATGAACGTCATCGTGTCTTTTTCCCTAGATTAGGCTTCTGGAGATTATCTCCTTGGTGGCATGGATAGACTTTGGGTGTGTTGGTGGATGGAGATATATAAAATTGACGTAGGTGAGAAAGAAAAAAATTGGTGAAGATAAGTTTGGGTATGGTATATGCTAGAAACTCTATGATAGAACTAGCTGTAGGGAAGCTCTGATACCAAATGATATCGAAGTTAACCTAAACAATAATAGTCAAACAAATTTTATTATTGATAAAGTCAATAGGTGATTACAACTGGCACACATGAAAGGAAAATATCAATAAACTCAACAATTCAACTCAAATTAGGGTAGATCTCGGGGTGGTGGTGGTGATCGGTGAGAGGTGGAAGGTGACGGGATGGTGGACGAGGTGCTTAGCAAGCAGAGAACAACAAGACGATAGTTTTCTGGGTTCCGGACAGCAAGTATGCAACGGATATTGACGCGAACGGTTGTCCTGGATGATGACATCGAAAGGAGAGCTAGAACAACAACGATAGCGAACATAGAGGCTTGGAACAACAATGGAGAGGTAAAAAGCAAATTGTTGTTTCTAGAAGTAGTGTCGAATCTGAGTATCTGGGAAATTTGTAATGGAATTTGGATGCATATGTTTTGTGGCAGTCAAACATCTATAAGTATTGTCTAGAATCTCATGCTTCATGACAGGACCAAGTATATTGAAGTTGATAAGCACTTCATTTTGAAAAGTTCAATGGTGGAACTATTATGCCAAGTTATATTCTGACATGCCAACAATTTATTATGTCTTTTCCAAAGCCCTTCCTTTAATTGCCTTCTCAAAGTTTATACCAAAGTTGGTCTCTGCAGGGGGAATGTGGAAAATTTGGAAGGATTCCTTGATGGGCCAACCGACCATCCTTCAAATTTACTAAGATTTATTTGGGAGATATTTTTGAAAACTTCTTAATTAACTTTGTTCTCTTTCTATTCACATTTTTGTTATATTTTTTTTAGAGTATTTCCTTTAAAAATATCGGTTAAATATATTGATAAATTTGTAAATTAGGACAGATTGGTTTCCTCATATATATGATATCAATTTTCTTATAGGTTTAAAACGTTAAATCTTTTGAAAGCCCTTTCTTATATGCACAGCTTGTACTCTACATCCTTTTCTTCAATTCAAGCAATTTCCTGGTCTTATGAGCCTTTTAGGAGATAATTTACTTATATAAATCAAAGCTATAGGAGATGGAACAAGTTTGTTCCTCTCTCATGAGTGTACCATCTTTTTTCTAGTTTACTAGTTATTTATTGTGTTGTAACCGATTTTCATGATTTGTATTTCCAAAAGCTCAGCGCCCTTCATTTTATTCACCCGGCCAAGCAAATAGGACGTTAAAAAGTTGTTGGAATTCTTCTGCATTTAAGGCTTAAATGGCTTTTGATTTTTCACATTCACCACAAAGTAGATTTCGATGCAAGCCGGTAGAGTCAATTGGTTTATGTTGCTCCCATTCTTCTTTGAAATCTTGAATTATCCATAGCTAATCGGCTTGATCATTCAACCTTCTCCCTTCAATCTCCTCTATGACATTGGACATCTTCTTTAGACTTCTTCTCTATTTAGTTTTGATCATGTCAATAGTCTAGATTTTTATTTATTCTATCGAGAACTTCAAATCAAAGGAACTTTGAGGCTAATCCCATGAATGCCTTATAGTTCTGTTTATGAAACTATGCATCATCCCACTAAATGCAAATTAGATATAGAATAAATGTTAATCTTAAGTCTTTGGGTGATGCTCTTGATGCGTGCAAGAAAATTCATGGTGGTCTTAGCATTGCACGAGAACCCAACATACAGCTTGATAATAGAAAATGACGGACAAAAACACCAGAAAATTTTTACGTGGGAAAATAGAGAAGGGAAAAAACCACAGGGTCTGACCCATTCGAAGAGATCCAAGATAAATTAGTGATTACAGGTAGAGTAGCTTATGCCATAGGTAGGAAATGGTTACACAACTTTTCAAGTTACAACGTCGGTAGGAAGCAATTGCAAGGAGTTATAGTCGGGGCTTCAATGCACCGTCTTTATGGTTGCACGACGTCCGGGATGATGGCATTGCTTCGTATGTTGCTTCGTCGCGAGGAGTAGGTGGTTGTTGATGGTGATCAGCGGGGGCCGACAAGTGGTTGCCTACAGTGGCTGATAGTGATCGGCGGCTGCAAGAGCAGGAGGCGTTCGTTGGATCGTCGATGCAGAAGTGATGCTGGACTTTAACTCCTTATCCATGTATCCGTCTTTATCAGGCTTCAATCTCTCGATCCACTCTCAAGAGAGGGGTAGGGCTCTATTTATGGAGTTCTGGTTGCAATTAAAAAAAAATTCGAACCATTTTGATCGGACGACTCTAAGAGATACCCTGATTGGATGATGTTTGATAGACATTTGAGTGTCTTATCAAAATTGAGCAATCTTGAGCTCGTTAGATTTATCTTGTCGAGATGTTTGATTCGACTATAAGCTCTGCAGATTTGGAATTTATTTGACCTTCCAAAACTGCCCAAAAAGCTTCCAAAATTGGTTTAATGGCTTAATGGCTTAATTGAGGCTTAATTTGGCTTGGGTTGCACCAATTTTGGTTTCATTGTCAAGCCGGTCAGTTTGACTTTAAGTTTGTTGAAATCGAAGCTTTGCCTGACTTTTAATCAAAACTTAAATATTTTTTGCTCAATTGATTGCTTCGATAACCGTGTCATTCCCCAAGATTCGTGTCGGGTGATAGAAATTGTTTGATCACGTTTCACTACTTAAATTGTCTCAGTGTATGCAAAACAATTCTATTTATGACCGCATTGTGTCCATCTATTTGTGGATGAAGGTTTGTATTTATTTTCAGAATAATATCCATCATGGCCAATTTCTCGATTTCCAAAAGCCATTGAGAAAGCGGATTTTGTCCTAGGTGATTGAATCCAAAATATAGCGTCAACACTTTTGAAAAAGGAGATGTGTTACTTTTTGGACAGTGATGCTCTCCCTACAAGCCATAAGCGCTATCATCTTCAAAAACTTGTCTGCTACAATAAAAATATACTTGCGAACTCTAAAAGTCGATAATGTCCCATCCGGAGATACTCTTATATGGCCACGTCGGCATAGTAGAGGAGTTTATAATCTGAGTGTGGAATCTTTATTTTAAAGGCTTTGAGGTATAATAAAATATACATCCCAAATACAAAATTTTGCTAAATCAAGGGGCGTTCTTAGCCAATATATGTTTCTCTGTAGGTTTTGAAGTGCCTTTGTCAACTTAAAGTGTTTGATTACCATTCATGTGGCATTCTTCTAATCCAGTTTACTCTATCACCATCTTTAGGCATAAAAATTTACCTCACCTAGTAAAGCAGTCTCTTTTTAATTATTTACTCATTCTCTCGGGTTTCTTCTGCAACTTTTTAGAAGACTTCATGAAGCTTGTATGAATCTGTATACCCATTGTGACAAGAAGGTTGCTAATGCACCATCACATGCAAAGGCATGGTTTCTGTTTGCTCTATGGTCCTGTTTGGGGTGGCTGTTTCGCTGCTTCCCCTTTTGTAAAGCACTTGAGTGTGCATTTGGGGAGCTTTGTTTGCATGGCTTCTGTGAAAATCACGTCGCCATAGTCATGGTTTCCGGAACCGGATGGAGCACCTCAGTTCCGTGGTCTCGTCCACGGCTTGAATTCAGTTTTACCTTGCTGCCCTCACTCAAATCAAGTATTTACCTGCATTATCCGTGATTTATCCCCATCCCTATGCGATCATTATCTTCTATCGCTTTTGCTGTTCAAGGTTTCCTTTCATGTCACATGTAGAAACTCCTTCCCGTATGTATTGTTGCCTTCGATTATCATGTATGTATCTCAGCGATTCTTTTTTATACGTTTAGGGTTTATTTCATAAGCATTTTTGCATTCTCCTCGCGTGATTTTTGGAATGTGATCATCTATTAGCTCGAAACAGTTTATTTTCATGACTGTTTTAAGTGCATTCCATGCTGTCCTTGGAATTTTTTAATCGATTCGTTTTGAAATTTTTTTTGGATTTGCTCTGTTTTCGGTGGGAGTTATGTGATTTTGGTTAAATTTGTATTTCATTTTGTTTGCGTAAAGATGAAAGTTTAGGTGTGAGATCTGTAAAATCTACATAATTGTTGGTATACATGTAAGCGTGTGTTGTGATATTTGTTATATGTGAATACATAAGAGTTTTGTGCTATGTATATAAATGCATGAGATCTGAGTTTTTTTACCGCTCGGTGGGATAAACATAAGAGTTTTGTGCGATCCATAAGGTAATTATAGTCTCTTTTTTTTTTTTTTTCAGAAACAGTTAACGGCATAACGAGTTATCCAAACAGACAGACTGCTACACCATCAACAGCTTTCTTAGAGCAATTTCACCATGAAGCAGCTCACAGCTGCTTCAAAAATAGCAGCTCCTAAACAACATAGATCAATTTAGTATTTTGGCATCGAGAGCACATTTCCTCGCAAGCTCAGCAACACTCGACTAAAGTTATTCGATCAAACAATGTAGCCCACCCCTTACCATTTCCTTATTTCACCACTTGTGCTTAGGAGGTTGCAAACAATTAAGACTAGGAGACGATAAAATACCGAGCATAGATAGAGCGGCCATGAAATGCACGGAGACCAATGAAATCAGTTGTAGCCGGCTGTAGAGCTCATTCCATTCAATTTTTATAGCTCTCTTTTCTTTTTGCATCTTATCTTTGTTTCCCTTGCAATTAGCTCATTGTTTCTGCAGATCTCAATGGGGAGGCCTTTACTAGAAGATTGGCTGTAGTTTTATGCTTTCAGGGTTTATCTATAATCCATATCGAATATTGGAACTAATTATGAGAGTCAACCTTAAATTATCACTTTTTTTTTAATTGTTATATGCAACTCATTTTAGATATCGACATTTCCATGATTGATTACTTTAGAGTTTAATTTGAATTTGAATCATAGAGATTCTTTGTACAGGAAATAAATCCTTCTAGATCCTCCTTGAAATGTTTTCTCGTTGATTATTTGTCTTAACTGTCATTGTATGAATCATGTTTATTAATATTGGTGAGGATATTAAACTTATCTATGATGATTCATGAGTATTTTTATAGGAAATTTATCAATTATATTCAGGTCGATTGGAATAATATCAAGTAATCTATTGATCAAAGCGAACTTCATCTAATTAAGATTTTATTGATGCAATACCACATCTTTTTGTGCAACTTTCTCCGATTTCTTTCATAATTTTGTAGCTCTTTGCTTCAAGTTTCAAGTTTCATAATCTTATTAGCAGTTATTATGGATGGATGGATGGATGGATGGAAGATCAAATCATTGTCATCTATAATGAGGCTTTCTCTGATTTCTCTTACAATTTATGATAAATTAGTTGCTTCTTTTCCTCGATTAATGACACGGCAAGATTGTATGCCCTTCCATTACTCCTTCAATTCAGTCCTTCCTATGTTTTTCTTCCCTTCAATTTATTGACATCATAAGATTTTAGTCCTTTTGTTGATTTCTTTTTGTGTAACATGCATTTATTAAGATAATGTAATCTATGTATTTTTGTGCTCCTATGCTTGGTGTTTTATGAGGATTATAAGTAGTTTTTCTAAGATGTGCAAAGAATATGATTTCATGACTAATAAAATATTAGTTGTTGATGTGCATAATTCTCTTTTCCTTTTCAAGGTTTTGTTACTTGATTTGAAGATAATTTCATCTTTTCTCCTAATTTTTTTTTATTCTTGCTTGAAAATGTGATTAGATTTTGTCAAGTCTTCTACAAGTTTGTCATCTTTCTTTGACATGAAATTTCAATTGTTTGTGTTGCTTTCATTATCTTTTGCTTTCTTGTAAATAACTTTTAATAACAAAAATTCTTTCCTCTATATTTGGTTTTTCCATTTTTAGACTTTTAGCTTTTTGTCTCTAATATTAACAATTTCTCTTGTAAAAAATGCATGTAATCTCAGACCTTAAAGCACTCATATATCATTGACATCAAGAAATTTGTGTGATGAAGATCCATCTTTTGATATTTGGAATAAAGCATGTAAAAATGGCAATGATGATGCATTTACTTAATTGTTGATGGCTTTAATGAACTTTTTTCCAACCTCATTATGAATTTCAAATTCAGGGTTGAAAGTATTTTCAACCAGTTTTGTTGTGAGTATTCCTTCGCTAATTTTAAAGATGGAAAATGACTGGATATTTAAAGAATTTTTTTAGTTTTAAGGAATTGGTCATATTAAGTTCAAAAGAGTGCTAAAAGCTAAAGTCTTATACATGTGATATGTATGTATTTACGGTTGAATTGCAAAATATACTTCTAACATTTTGTAGTGAATTTTTCTATTACTAGCTACGAGTGAAATTTGGATTAATGAAATAGTTTTAAATATAGATACGTGTCATCTTTTTGTATTTTTTGTAAAAAACTTGGGTCATCAAAGTACAAGTATAAGCTTTCATATATCCAATAACTTGGATAAAAATAATATATTTACATTATCTCAAACTTTATATACAAATATAATGCTCCTGCGCCATTTAATATATTTATGATTGTGCGCATATAGGTATAATAATAATAATAATAACAGGATTTTCAAAAAAAAAAAAAAAAGGACATGAAATGAGGACTAATTTGTAAAATGACCTCATGTGAATGATCAGAGCATTATTCTGACACAATTAAATCCAAAATTGCAAGTTTCAGAGATCCAAATGTAAAGCAACACAGCTACAAAAAAGAAACAGGTAATCTGAATAAACTAAACAATACATTAAACATCAATAAAACTTCAAATAATCCAAACTGGAAGAATTCATGCATTAAAAACCTCACCAACATGGAAAAAACAGATAGCACAGAGAGCAGCAAAGCAAGTTAAACAACTAGGATCAAGCCCAACTAGAAGAACACATACCATACCATACCAAACCAACTCATTATTCCTCTCCTTCCTCTCCGTCTTCATCAAAACCCTCCGCTCCGACTTCTTCGTAGNATTCCAGAGATATCCTTTGAAGAGTTCTTGAGCAGAAAGTTGTTAATATGATTTATATTCAAGTCATTAAAGATATGTACACTAGAGCTGTTACTTGTGTTTAAACTAAAGGAGGATTGACCAAATATTCTCCTATTCTTGTTGGATTACATCAGTGATCGGCTTTAAGCCCATATCTTTTTACTTTAGTTATGGATGGTCTTATTGGACATCTACAGGAGGATGTACCTTGGTGTATGTTTTTTGCTGATGATATCCTTCTCGTGGATAAAACGAGAGAAAAAAGCCCAGGAAAAACTTGAATTATGGAGGTTTACATTGGAGTCTGAAGGCTTTCATTTAAGTAGAACTAAAACTGAATACATGGAATTTAATTTTAGTAGTAGTAGCTCTAGTGACAGAAGTGTGA
>JXCR01147725.1:60736-74890 GCA_002079205.1 Phalaenopsis hybrid cultivar
ATGTAGGGGTTTAAAGAAAAAAATAATACTTTGGATTGGAATAAATGAGACTGGATAAAATTATATTGAATTTCAAACTCTTCCCATGTTTCATTTGTAATGCATCTCAATCACTACTGGCTTTAGTCAAATTCAAAATGCACCATAAGCTATGATTGTTATCACCATCCATACTTATCCGTTGACTGGAAGTTACTAACTTTCATAACTGCCGACCATCATAGCCATCAACCATTGTTGTTGTCACCTATTGTTGGATGCACCAATTCTTATTGGAGTCCTCTTATCATCCCACCTAAGAAGTATTGGAGCTACCATCAGGAATGAGATCGAAGATCTTGTGGCTTTAGGACATCAGCTTCAGCATTGGAATCATTCACAAATTGGGTCCCAAGCCATCCGCCCTCTTAGATCAATGAGTCTTGGATGCTCGAGTACAAAGGGAACATCATTGAGTGAGATAATATGAATGCGATCAAATTCTTTAGGAAATATATAAAGAACAGAGTTTGACAATCCTACCATTAAGTCAACCCAAACTTTGCTTTTTTATGGCAGTTCAAACAAGTGGTCTTTCAACACAAATCTAGAAATGGAAATAGTTTTGCACATTATTGTGCTCGCTTAGCCCTCCAAGGAAAGTTTACATTAAAAAATGTTAATGAGCAACATGTTCTTTTTTCTCTTGTTTAAGAAGATGGGTTTCATTTTGTAAATGTCCAAGTGCATGTTTTGGTGTTCCTTTTGTAACATTTTGATTTAGCAATGCAAATGCAACATCTCAAGATTGCACCGACTTCTCAACCTCCACTGCCAACCAACATCGAATTCTTTTTTGAGCAACAAAATTGCTAAAATTTGGAATCCCCTCTATTGTAAATGTAGTACATCATCTTTTCAGCCAATCTAACAACACCTTAATTCATTTTTAATAATTATTTTCATAAATAAATATTATTAACTCTCTATGATGCTTAAAAGTTGTCATCATGCTTACATTCGATTTCATTATGCATCAATTCTGACTACAGAGACAACTATTTGGTTTGAAATAAAGGGGTGTAAAAAACTTGAAATGTTGGGGCTCTGAAAATATTAATATTTGGTTTGAAATAAATGATACTTGATAAAATTTTACTAAATTTTTAACTCCTCATATGTTTCATTTGTAATGTATTTCAATCTCTATTAATTTTAGTTGAATTCAAAATACATCATGAGTCATGATTGTTATCACCATCAATATTTATCCATTGGCTGAAAGTCACCAACTTCCTCAACTACTAACCTTTGCCACTACTATTGGCATTGTCAACCATTGCTAGTTGAATTGACTTTTATTGTAGCCCTCCTACCATCCCACTTGGTCAGTATTGGAGTTATCAGCAGCAAAACGACCGGAGATCTTGTAGCTTTGGGACAACTGCTTCGACATTGGGATAGCTCACATGTAGAGCTCTAAACCATCCTCTCTCTCCGACTGATCATAGAGCCTTGGATGTTTGAGTGCAAAGGCATCATCATTGAGGAAGATAATGTATATGTGATCAAATTCTTCAAGGAATCTATGCAGGATATAGTTTGGCAAAGTTACCATAAAGCCAACCAAAGCTTTGCTTTTCTATGGCAGTTCAGTCAATTGATCTTTCAACAAATATCTAAAGATGAAAATAGAGTTGCTCATTGTTATACCCACCCAGCCCTTTAATGGGAGTTTACAGTAAATGAAGTTAATAAGCAACATTATCTTTTCTCTTGTTTTAGAAGATGTGCTTCATTTTGTAAATGCCTAAAAGTAAGTTTTTATACACATTTTGTAACTTTTTGATTTAGTAATGCAAATACAACTTTTCAAGGATGCACCGACTCGTCAGCCACTACCGCTATTCAGCATTGAATTCTTTTTTGAGCCAAGCAAATAACTAAGATTTGGAATCACCTGTACTCTACATGCAATACATTATATTTTCAACCCAACAAACAACTTCTTTGTTCATTATCAATAAATCTTTCCATAAATAAATACTATTAACTCTCCATGCAGCTAGAAGGTTGCTATCACTTAATCCCGCTTACATTTGATTTCACTGTACTTCAATTTTGGCTAAAGACAGGAGACATTTGGTTTGAAATAAAATGGTGTGAGATACCTGAAATGCAGGGCTTTTGAAAACATTAATACTAGGTTTGAAATAAAAGAATATTGGATAAAATTTTTAATTTCCAAACTTATCCCATATTTCATTTGTAAATTTTAATCTTAATTGATCTTGCTCAAATTCAAAATACACCATAAGCGACGATTGATACCACCATCCATAGTTTTCTTTTGACTGCAAGCCATCAGCTTTCATAACAACTAACCATCATCACCTCCAGCAATTGCTGTTGTCACCCATTATTGGATGCACCTACACATCAACCCATATTGTAGCCAACATTGTAACGCTCAATCAAACAGTTCAAAAATATTTTAAATATACTACAATTCAAATACATTATTTGTTTACTATGAATTACTTTTGCAGCAAGCCAATCGACCTTGAAGTGTTACCTCAATGCAACTTAATACTAAAATATCCATCTATTTGCTCAAAGTTAAATTTGCATATATCTCTTCTAATATGCATCTTTTTTGGATTGTATTGGATGAGAAAATTGCTAGAAAACATTCTTTATTGGATGAAAAAAGTTTTATGTGAACGTGTTGAATTATGTAAATAAATAAACACAAATCAATTTCACATGAACAAGAAATAAGCAGCAGTGCATGAATTAAATAACAGAAATTTGCTGAAAAGAGTTTAATTGCAGCTAAATGGTTCATAAATATAAGCTATTGAGGTTAAAAGCAAAATTTCTAAAACACTATAAACAGCTGTAGCAAATTGTAGCAGACAAAACTATTAAATTTAGAAATAGTTACAACAATCAGAGATGGCCTGTGAAAACTGTACTACAACAGAAAATGTAGGTATTTCTTATACAAGCAATAGGAGAAATTAATAATTACAATAATTTAAACTGAACAATTAACAAACCAAAATATTATCTACTCTTGCTGATGGATGGATGTCAGGCATCTTATCGAGAGCTCAATTTGAACTTCCACACCTTCAACTGTGGCCAATTTCTTCATAACAATATTTAGTAATTGCTCTTTTGAATAAAAATAGCAGAGCAAAATCATGAGATATTAAATGTAGTATACTAAAGGGAAGAGTTCTGCACTGCGTTTTATAAGAGTTCCTGCTTCTGGCTTTGAGATGGAGTTAAAAATAGAAGGGTTAGCTATCCTATTCTTGGGGTTGTATTACAGAATTAAGCCTACAGTCAATATTGTTTCTCCTACATCTACAACTATAAATAGGCCAACTCAGTCTTGCAAGAGCAGACCAAGAGGAGAAAAGAATATATTCATGGCGATTTATTACCCAATCCACTTCTACTACGGATCAAGAACAGCTTCGCCTGTGAGACACAGAGGAAAGCCGGTCAGGCAAAAACATAAGCAGTAAAATGGAGAAAAGTATACGAGAATGACAATTTCTCAAAATGAGCGCATAAATGGCTACATTTGTGTTAGGACATTTACATACATACCAGCCATTTCCTATGCATTTACATATCTAACACCTAAACTTTACATTTTACATTTATGCCAACTAAAATTTTAATATCACATAAAAAATATCATTATTTTAACTTATAAAAAAGCGAAATACACCTTTTCATGTATAAGCATGTTGGCAAGTAAAAATTGAAGCTTAGATGCTAGATACGTGAATGAATACATAGGAATTCAGCGGGTATGTATGTAAATTTTCCTTTGTACTATTGCAACTGTAAAACATACATGTAACCCTTTAGGCTTCTTAAAAGGGATACATCCTATTTTTTCTTCCTGGATAGCCACAATGTACCTCAACTGTTCTCTTTAATGTTTTTTTTCCTCCAAATAATCAGTCAAACTTCGATAATACTTGAAAGGTTAATCAAAACTGCTAGTCTCAGATTTAGCTCACATAAGAACTGGATCTCAAAGAAATGCAAACTATTTTCCATATGTATATTGAGCTGTAGGCTGAATATACCAAGTGCTCAAAACAGCTCATAATTGCATAAAGATCCAAATGCCATTTAGCCTGTCCATGAGTACAAAATGAAACATTGGCTTTTATTTTAAAAACCAATCTCTTATAACACTAATGTTCATTTATATAAAACATCGTTTATTCTTAATTGCGTGGACAGAATACTAATGATTTGAATAGCTACAAATTCCTTTGAAGATCGTTGCAAGGTTAACTTAATTCCAAAGATTATGTTCCAAACTTCCTGTATTTGCACTATTTTAGGGTTTCTTTAAAGGCTGAAAGATAAGGGATAAGTTAAGATATTAATAGGATAGACAACCGTTGAGGGAGTATACATAATGTACATATAAATATGATATATGAATGTATAACTAATGTTGTGCATATAAATTTTTTTATAAAAATGCATGGTTAAAATAAGGGTGTGCATTATTTAGTCAAAACTGAAAAAATCAAACTGAACCGAACAAATTTGGTAGATTCGGTTTGGTTTCAAAAATACATTTTTGCTTCTAGTTTTTAAAATCTCAATATTCAATTTTTTTGTTATTTGTTCGGTTTTAGTTTTCTTTTAACTGAAGAAACCAAAAAATCAAAATTTTGAAATTACATGTAGTGTCTATATATATATATATATATNTATTTAAAAGTGTTAAGCACGAAAATTGAGATATGTGCTTTAGGTTGAGTGTGGGGCAAGTGGTGTAATGTTGCACTGCACTTTTAAGGAGTTTGATAAAATTATTTATTCTATTTTTTTAAAAAAATTACGATGAAAACTTATGTTTTGCAACCAGATCTCACTTTATATTTCAGGAGTGATAAAATGGATATTTCAGGAGGAGCGTAAGACTAACTGTTTGTTTGGTGCAGCTGTGTTAAAACAACTTTGGGGAAGTTGTTTCTGACAAAATGATCATGTTGCTCATTTTTAGTAAAACTATTTGAAACAGAATTGTGTGAGCGACATAAATTTCATTTCGAAGCAGTTCAAAAATTCAGATGTCCAACTAACTTGACGTTGAGTACGGATAGTGATAAAAGAAGAGGAAAAAATCGCAATTCATGATTGTCATAGCCAAAATTTCATAAATTGTCTTTCAAATTAATTTTTTTTGATTCATTGCATTCTTTGTTCTTGTCATTTATCCTTCAACTCATGTCCCAATAACATAAGTAATTCATAACTTATATGAAGAGCTCAAAATCTTTGAAGACATTTTTAACAAAGAATCGCATTATATTTGAGAAGTTTCATTTGCAATACTAGTGTGAGGTCAATCCATGTACAGCGGGTTTGTATTCCAGTGACTTTATGAGCTAAACAAGTAAATAGTAGACTTCTGCAATTTGTTGACAATCTCAAAAAGTTATAAATTTAATACTTTTAAAGCTAAATTTTAATTAAAAACAGTACAAAATTACAGATACATCTTTGGTACTCCTTCCCTTCTATCTTGGACCCAAATTTCCTGCTCCATACACAGATAACAAGCATCGCATGAACCAAGTGATTCCATGCTTGGTGATGGAGCAATATGCCCACTCCCAGATCAATAAATTACTTGAGCCTTCATGAAAGTTCGATCCACAAAGTCCACAAATACAGATTTTAAGATAAAACAAACTAAAAGTATTTCTAAAGCACATCCTTTCTCATTCAACTTGCATCCAATCTCTATTTCAACTCACCCTTCTTTTCCGACTGCATGAACTCTTGCTACCAACCGCATGAGCTCTTGCTACACCTGCAAACTAATAAATAACTTGTTTGTTNTGCATGAACTCTTGCTACCAACCGCATGAGCTCTTGCTACACCTGCAAACTAATAAATAACTTGTTTGTTTTTATGAAAGGATCTTTGTAGAAAGAGACCATAAAAAGCTAAATTTATTCCATTATGCAGAATCACACATGGCAACAAATG
The DNA here is from genome assembly GCA_002079205.1 of Phalaenopsis hybrid cultivar. NCBI lineage: Eukaryota > Viridiplantae > Streptophyta > Magnoliopsida > Asparagales > Orchidaceae > Phalaenopsis > Phalaenopsis hybrid cultivar. The sequence goes on from JXCR01147725.1 coordinate 66,762, forward strand.
TAACTCCCTCAAGGGCTAAATTTATATCATTAAGCAGAAGTTTTAACTTGAATCCTTCCAAACAGGACCTGACACTATCAATTTCCTTTGCAAAGTGTGCAACATCAAGCAAGCCTTAACACCATAACAACTTAAAAAATTGCCCTCAAATAAAACGAAACAGCAATCAAGCTTCATAGGAAGCTGAAGGAAATACAATTCTGCCGAATTACTTACCCTAAACCATCATTATTTTTAATTTTCTCTTAAAATTACCTTCAGGAGACTATGAATTCTCTACCCATATTATTGATCACGACTTTAAAGAGGCAGTGAAGGAGGGAGGGCCTGGTGCTTCAAGCGATGGCGGAGAAGAATGGGAGTGAAGCGGACTTACCTTGATCTGGAAGAAGGGGAGGCTCGGTGCTTCAAGCGGCAGTGGAAGAAGGAGCGCAGGGAGCAGGGGGCTTCACGAGAGGGGATCGTCGATTCGCGACGCGTTCGAGAGCAGGGGGCCTTCACGAGCCGAGACNTGGAATTAATTACCGTAAACCATCATTAGTTTTAATTTTCTCTTAAAATTACCTTCAGGAGACTAGGAATTCTCTACCCATATTATTGATCGCGACTTTAAAGAGACAGAGAGAGAAGGAGCGCCCGGTGCTTCAAGCGACGATGGAGGAGAGTGGGAGTGAAGCGGACTTGCCTTGATCTGGGAGAAAGGGAGGCTCAGTACTTGAAGCGGCAGCAAAAGGAGTGCAGGGAGTAGGGGGCTTCNGCTATAACCTCCTTAAGCTTCGCTAGGGTAGCGAAGGTTTCGCGGATCGGTAACGAGGGCCGCAGGGTAGATCCCGCGGCCCCGCGTTGTGTTAAATTAACGCTTAATTCAAATGACCATAAATTCGAATCGATCGCGGTTTAGGGCGCGCCGCGCGAAAAACGCTACCCAAACAGCCTCGATGTATTCTCTTATATATATATATATATATATATATATATATATATATATATATCNACAGAGCGAGAAGGAGCGCCCGGTGCTTCGAGCGACGATGGAGGAGAGTGGGAGTGAGGCGGACTTACCTTGATCTGGGAGAAAGGGAGGCTCAGTACTTGAAGCGGCAGCAAAAGGAGTGCAGGGAGTAGGGGGCTTGGCGTGGAGAAATTATTGCATACGGACACCGTATGCATCTCTGCATGCGGCGTCCCATTCTGACCGTATATCACGGTGATCTATGGTCAAGATTATTTCAGTTTTTTTTTTAAAAAAAAATTAGGTGGGGTCCTCCGAAATGCATAAATCACATGATTTACGGTCAGGATCGGACACCGCACGTAAAATGTGTGAGGTGTCCGATCTGTATAGAATAATTTTTCCTTCGCGTGGGGGCTTGATACTTCGAACGGGATCGTCGATTCACGACGCATTCGGGAGTAAGGACGCTAGAACCTCCTTCAGCTTCGCTAGGGTAGCGACAGTTTCACGGGGCAAAGATTGGAATTTCTGGATCGGTAACGCGGGCTGCGGGCTGGCTTTCTGTTAAATTCGCGGTCGGTGGCCACGGACGCTTAATTCAAATGCCGAAAATTTTGAAAGGTTTGGGGCCGCGCGATACTAAAAAAGTGGCCCCAAACGGACCCTAAATTGTTCTCTCATATAATTAAAAATTTGAATTTGAGAAGGGGGTGATGGTGCAAAAAATTATTAATATCATTTAAAAAAATTATGCATGGAAGATAAAATATGTGATTCTGGTTTTTAGGGTATCGATGCGGCACGATGTATTGGGGTGTTGCACCGCACATTCAGGCGTTTGACAAGATTACGGGCCCGTTTGGGGCAGCTTATTTGGTGCGGTGGCGTTTTGAAAACTCACCTGGTCTGTTTGGGTAAACTGCGTTTTGGCAGCTTGTGCGTTTTCAAAACGCAGAAAACAACGTTTTCACACCCCACTTATTTATGTGTGGTGGAAGCTTATTGATAACGGTCTGACTTTTTCAAAAAAATAAAAATTTGTAATAGTCACATCACCTAGTTTATCAACAGATTATTTTTAATCAGCTTAAGCTGCCCCAAACAGATTCTACGNGTATAAAAAGTAATAGATGACAACAAACACTAGAGTACAAATCAAAAATAAAAATGAATGAAACAAAATTAAAAGCATACATCAAACAATCATAGGTGTTGGCCATATGTTCTACACTAATCAAAATTAAAAGCATATATCAAACAATCATATGCTTAATTACATTAGCTACATTAGAAACTTCATATAGCCACTTGGCTAAAACTCATCCAAGATATATTTCATTGTGTTTGACTAAAGGCCCGTTTGGGGCAGCTTATTTGGTGCAGTGGCGTTTTGAAAACTCATATGGTCTGTTTGGGTAAACTGCGTTTTGGCAGCTTGTGCGTTTTCAAAACGCAGAAAACAACGTTTTCACACCCCACCTATTTATGTGTGGTGGAAGCTTATTGATAACGGTATGACTTTTTCAAAAAAATAAAAATTTATAATAGTCACATCACCTAGTTTATCAACAGATTATTTTTAATCAGCTTAAGCTGCCCCAAACAGATTCTAAAACTCAGGAGTTCTATTTCTTGTTAATATGAAATAGTTTTGAATTGATAGCATTAAACTAAACAAATAATACATGAGAAACATCAACGTAATCTTGATAGTAATCTTGATAGCACTAGTATGTAAATAATAGAAAATTTACATATATTCCACACAATTTTTTTGTATTTGCNGGTAATCTTGATAGCACTAGTATGTAAATAATAGAAAATTTACATATATTCCACACAATTTTTTTGTATTTGCATATCTAATAGTTTAGTATTTGCACAAACATATGCTTGAATTTCAAAGAGAAAGTGAAGTGTACTGTAAGGTATTTTTGAAAATAAGAAATTGTTTGAACTGGTGATGCAATATTTTATTATAGGGTTTTTCATCCTCATGGCAATCACATGGCACGTATCAGCCTTATTGATGACACACCTGTTCTCCTGTTCTCCTGTTCTCATTATTAGAGGCATGTACATGCATGCCACCTAATTCCTTTGTTTTTACATGCCTAATTTCTATATATTTTTTGTTACATTTATACCAGCTAAATCTTTCAAAAATACCACTTTCAATTAAAAAAAGTGTGATAAGGTGATATGCTTGTAAAAATTAAAATTTAGGTGTTAAATATGTAAATGTCGAAGAANATTTTTTTTACATTTATACCACCTAAATCTTTCAAAAATACCACTTTCAATTAAAAAAAAGTGTGATAAGGTGATATGCTTGTAAAAATTAAAATTTAGGTGTTAAATATGTAAATGTCGAAGAATTGAATGGTATGTATGTAATTCTTCCTAATCTTATTAAAAGAGGGGTATAATTTCATACATAGCTAGGGATGTCAATTTGGCTCGTTGTTCGTGAACAGCTCGTGTTCGGCTCGTTAAGTAGCTCGTTCGTTAAGCCTAACGAGGCGAACACGAACAAATTTTTAAGCTCGAAATGTAAACGAGCTGAACAACAAGAACAACAGTTTGCTCGCTCGTGTTCGGCTCGACATGGCTCGAAAAAAAAATCATATAACTTTTTATATAACAATATATTATATATATTATTTATATAATAATATATTATATATATTTGTGTCTANGGGAAGACGTGATTTTCAAACGCTACGACGGCGTTTTCAAAAACGCCGCCGCACATTTAAGCTGTCCTAAACGGGGCCTAAATCCACCGCGAAGCCCGGATCTATCAAATCCGAGGCTTTATATTGTCCAAAATGACCGTCTGTGGCAAAGTTTATTATGTTAAATCCAGCTTAAATCCTGCTGTAAATCCGTTACCAGACAGGCCCTTCGTGTCTCAACGCTCTCTGAAGCTTTCTCTATCCTTTCGATGTGTTGCATGGAATGGGACTGCGTTCGAACTTAACCAAATGATGGGCTCTTTTCTTTTTTATGAGATAGAACAACTTTATTTTACCAATTGAGTTTTATTCGTAAGATCACCGCAACAGCCTTATGTCACAGACAAATAGTCCCACATTGGCTAGGTGTAGGGCCGAAAAACAGTATTTAAGTCCTGGGCTGTCCACCACCCACAAGGGCTCTTTCGGGAGGTGACAAGTGGTATCAGAGCAGATTACTGTCTGTCAGGAGTGTGGACTCTCCATGGTCCAGTGGGACCCTCGGTGGAGCCGATCCGTGACGAGGGCATCACGTGATTAGGTGGAGGAGAATGTCACAGACAAATAGTCCCACATTGGCTAGGTGTAGGGGCTAAAAACAGTATTTAAGTTCTGGGCTGTCCACCACCCACAAGGGCTCTTTCGGGAGGTGACAAGTGGTATCAGAGCAGATTACTGTCTGTCAGGAGTGTGGACTCTCCATGGTCCAGTGGGACCCTCGGTGGAGCCGATCCGTGACGAGGGCATCACGTGATTAGGTGGAGGAGAATGTCACAGACAAATAGTCCCACATTGGCTAGGTGTAGGGCCGAAAAACAGTATTTAAGTCCTGGGCTGTCCACCACCCACAAGGGCTCTTTCGGGAGGTGACACTTAGCTCTGTATTGTCTAGGATTCACAAGTGGACCTTCCACAACGAGCTCGGCCTCGTGTTCGTTGTTGTCTACCAGCGAATCCTCCATCTTCTCTACGTGGACGAGCTTCTCTCCGCCGCGCGCCGTGAGTTCTCGCTGATATACAATCCTAAGCGCACTGCATATGACGAGTTTGATGAGATCTTCCTCCAGCTTCACGAGGAGGCAGAGGCAAGTCCATGCACCTATTGCCATTAAAGGGAAGGAGAATGGACTACTCGATTCTGGTGCTTTTGATGTAAGTAAATTACAGAAACTGCGCGCCAAAGGCGCAAAAAGGAATTTTGTTGGAGGAGCTGGCAAAGCTTCGAAGGAGTCGAAGAAGAATGTAAAAAAGAATAGGGTTTGGGATGATTTGCCTTCTGAGTCGAAGTTGGATTTTACTGATCCGGGTGATGAGATGGGGGATGTTGTCGTAGAGGATATTGCATCTGATAAGGTTGAAAGCATGACGGACAGGGAGATTGTGAGCAGTGAAAGTGAGAATGAGCGGGATGACAAATTTCAGAGTGCTAAAGCAAGTGCCAAGAAGAAGAGCTGGTTCTCATCTATGTTCCAGAGGTAATTAATCTATTTTTCATCTCTGATGTGTTTTTTTTTTGGTTTGGTTATGTGCATAAGTGCTACTTGTGGTCAACTCTTGGTCAAGTTTGGCAAGCTTATTCATTTTTATTTTTTGTTGCTTTTTTAACTTTGTTTAGGATTCATAGGCAAGCTGATCTCTGCCTGCGGATTTAATGATGTCAAGTCATTTAGTTATGATTATCATAGCCAAGCTGATATCTTTATGCTGTTTTAATGATGTCAAGTCGTTTAGTTATGATTATGATTTATCATATTCTATTTTTTTAACATGTTTTGATATTGTTAAGAAGCCTTATATGAGATTGGGTAGGACGTTTTGAATTTTTGATCAGGGGTTAGTGTGCTTAAATACTGCGTTATTTATAGTTTAAAATGTTGTTTTAAGAGACCTTGATGTTTCAATGCATTTCACAAGTTTTTATTTGTAATTTGCTTCCAATCTCATACTTGAAATCTTGGTTGGTGATCATATTAATGAAATTGTTACTGGGGAAAATTGTGTAATATGCCAAATGACTAAAAATGAACCTAGCTATGCTGATTTGTTGTTTGTGATGTTTGATATATTTTTATCAAGACTGTAGGCTTTGAATTGAGCAAGCTTGGGTCCTGGTCTGATCTGCAACCTGCACTGAAAGCTCTCAAGGATAGATTTGATGACAAAAAATGTGGTATGTATCTTGTTTAAACGGGCACATTTGTCACTCTAACTTGCAGATTAAATAATTATAAAATTTGCAGGCAGAAGAGATAGCTGAAAAGCTCCCTGAATCTATTGTGGCTAGACTCGAAGGAAATAAGATGGGATCATTCACTAGAATTTCTTCTACTGTCCAGGTTTGTTGTCCATTTTCTTTTTTCCAACATTCTTTGGTTTTTGACTGTCTTAGAAAGAAGCTTGATGATTTATTTTTGGTAAAAAATATAGGCAGCAATGGAAGAGGATCTGCTTTGCATTTTAACTCCAAAGCGATCTGTTGACATTTTGAGGGACGTGCATGCTGCCAAAGAACAAGGGAATCCGTATGTTATTGTCTTTGTTGGAGTCAATGGTGTTGGAAATCCACAAACCTTGCCAAGTTTTCAATTATGATTTCTTTGTTTTCCTTCCTCTGTAGCTTCTGATTCTAGAGGAAGCGGTTAATAAAATTTCTCTTGTCCTCCTCTTCCCCTCTAAAATCTGTCACAACTCAGGTGGCTTACTGGCTTCTGCAGCCCAATATTAGTGTCATGCTTGCTGCATGTTATACTTTCAGGTCTGGTGCTGTAGAGCAGCTCAGAACCCATGCGCGCAGACTTCAGGCTAGCTTTTTACCAAATATTCATTCTTGTTTAAGTATGACATTTTAAGTGGTTGCTAGTTGTTTCAGTTGATAAAGATTTTTAGAAATTGTTGTCAAGATCTTGGATTTGAATCCCATCTATTTCAATATATCCCAATCCAAGCTTGGATGTGCCAAAAATAAAAAAGAGCTTGATTAAAAGCTTATGAATTTTTACTTCTCATCTTAATATNTCTTTGTTGGAGTCAATGGTGTTGGGAAATCCACAAACCTTGCCAAGGTTTCAATTATAATTTCTTTATTTTCCCTCCTCTGTAGCTTATGATTCTAGAGGAAGCTGTTAATAAAATTTCTCGTGTCCTCCTCTTCCCCTCTAAAATCTGTCACAACTCAGGTGGCTTACTGGCTTCTGCAGCACAATATTAGTGTCATGCTTGCTGCATGTGATACTTGCAGGTCCGGTGCTGTAGAGCAGCTCAGAACCCATGCGCGCAGACTCCAGGTTTGCTTTTTACCAAATATTCATTCTTGTTTAAGTATGGCATTTTAAGTGGTTGCTAGTTGTTTCAGTTGATAAAGATTTTTGAAAATTGTTGTCAAGATCTTGGATTTGAATCCCATTTATTTCAATATATCCCAATCTAAGCTTGGATGTGCAAAAAATAAAAAAGAGCTTGATTTAAAGCTTATGAATTTTTACTTCTCATCTTAATATGCTAAAAGAATTTTGTTCAGCTGCAATATGAATTCAGCAAATCCAAAACATGAGTTTTTATATATTGCTAAAAATTGTCTGTAGATTCCTATTTTTGAGAAAGGCTATGAGAAGGATCCAGCCATTGTTGCAAAGGAAGCTATTCAAGAGGCTCGTCACAATCATTCAGATGTTGTTTTTGTTGATACAGCAGGAAGAACGCAGGTAGTCGGCGACCGACATAATCATTCCGTGTTTGACGATAATAATCCGTTGATTACATTCCAGCCTCTCTGATCATATTGTGTTTCCTCAGGATAACGAGTCATTGATGAGAGCACTTTCAAAACACATAAATCTAAACAACCCAGACCTGTTTCTTTTTGTTGGAGTAGCACTTGTAGGGAATGATGCTGTGGATCAACTTTCTAAGTTCAACCANAGTTTTTACATATTGCTAAAAATTGTCTGTAGATTCCTATTTTTGAGAAAGGCTATGAGAAGGATAGAGCCATTGTTGCAAAGGAAGCTATTCAAGAGGCTCGTCGCAATCATTCAGATGTTGTTTTTGTTGATACAGCAGGAAGAATGCAGGTAGTCGGCGACCGACATAATCATTATGTGTTTGACGATAATAATCCGTTGATTACATTCCAACCTCTCTGATCATATTGTGTTTCCTCAGGATATCGAGTCATTGATGAGAGCACTTTCAAAACTCATAAATCTAAACAACCCAGACCTGTTTCTTTTTGTTGGAGCAGCACTTGTAGGGAATGATGCTGTGGATCAACTTTCTAAGTTCAACCAGGTTTAATACCATTACCCACACAATCAAAAGAATGAACTTCATCATTCCATAACATCTTATTCATTTCCTTGTTTATTTGCAGAAATTATCAGATTTCTCAACAATGGCAACTGCCAGGTTGATAGATGGTATTCTGCTTACCAAGTTTG
>JXCR01147725.1:76449-136813 GCA_002079205.1 Phalaenopsis hybrid cultivar
TTTTAATAATAATAAGTTGATTTTTTTAATAATTTTTATTTTTCTAATAAAAACTATTTATTAATATAATTTTTTTAATAAAATGTTCTAGAATATATATTAATTTTTAATAAAAATTATTTGACCGCTTTATAAAGATTTAGAAGAATTTATAAGAGTAAACATTCAAAGATAAATATTAAATAACAATAAAATATAAATGAATATTTAAACCTCAAAGTACATAAAAATATGAATTTAATTTTTTAATAATTGATTATTTCAATTAGTAGTATTTTATTTGCTTTAAACTAATGAGTTAAAAAAATTAATAGTCTTTTATTTTAACTAATTACATATTATTAAGTAATAATTTAACATCAATTAATTATTAATTATGTAAATTAAAACTTATTTAATCTAAAACTTAATAAAAGATTTCTATTTATTAGTTAAATGTTAAATAATTACATTTAAAATTTTCTAATATATAAATTAATTATTAATCAATTTAATTAATAAAATAAACTTAAATAAAAATAAATTAAAACCCAAACTCATCTCCCTCTCCCCCACAAAGCCCATCCCTCGCTCCTCCTCTCTGCCCGTAACTCTCGCCTACATCTTGACCCTCCCAAAACCCTCGCTGATGTACCTTTCCCTCCCGGCGCCTTCATGAACGGACCTTCGCGATACAGTCGCCATTAGAGTTAGCTGGGAAGTACCGAAACTCTCACCTTTCGGATCCCTTCGCTCCGTTCCTTCCAGAAACAATTGACGAAGGTAAGCTTGTTCGCGCCATTCTTCCTCTTCGCTTGTCGCTGTTTACGATGAATCGGCGTCATTTTGGGATATAGGGGAGCTCAGGATTTACTCTGGCGTTTTTGGCCTTTTGGNTGTGAGGTATTTTTGAAAATAAGAAATTGTTGAACTGGTGATGCAATATTTTATTCTAGGGTTTTTCATCCTCATGGCAATCACATGGCAGGTATCAGCCGTATTGATGACACACCTGTTCTCCTGTTCTCCTGTTCTCATTATTAGAGGCATGTACATGCATGCCACCTAATTCCTTTGTTTTTACATGTCTAATTTCTATATATTTTTTGTTACATTTATACCACCTAAATCTTTCAAAAATACCACTTTCAATTAAAATTACTATTTACATAGCACCCTAAACTTATTATTTATAAATTGGTAATCATAAAGATAAATATTTTACTCGGCCCTATGAATTATCACAGTAAAAGGAACAGTGCTTCTTATTTATTTATATTTCTAACTTCTAGATTTTCATATTTAGAAATATAGCCTTCAAATCTCTAATGACACAGCAAAAATCTTACTATTGATGACTTTTTAAAGGTGAAATTTAATTTTTTTATGTATATGATTATGGCACCGAAGTGCTATAAATGTGAATATTAAAGTTTAGATGTTAGATATGTAAATACTTGAGAAATGTGTGGTATTTATGTAAATTTTTTTTATAAAATATTTATTTTATTTGTAATAGTTGAATTATGTTTTTTTTTTGTGTTTTTTGTGTTTTTTGTTCTTTATATGACAAGCGTGCGGTTTGCAATATAATTTCTTGGAAAATTACACGCATACCACAAAATTCTTATGTATTTATGTATCTAACACCTAAATTTTGATATTTACATTCAGAACATTTTGGCTTTATAAAGTTTTAAGTAGTTACTAGAAATGTAAATGTATAAAAATTGTTGGGTATGTATGTAAATGCTTTATTTATTATGTTGGTCTCCTTTCTGATAAATAATTGTGGTAATAAATGATAGATTAAGGGTGCGGCAGCTTGTGCGTTTCAGGATAATCAATTTATTCTGAAATGCGGCTCTCTGGTCGACTGCAGTGGTCGACCCGTCGCCTGCGTTTAGTGTAAAAATGAAACAGCGTTTTCAGATAAGCAGAAAAAACATGCGATCCAAACGGTACCGCGACATTTTCAAAAACGCCCTCGCACTTATAAGCTGCCCCGAACGAGCCCTAAAGTTGACCAACAAAGGTATAGTAGAGAATAGTAGGAGAAATAGGAGCCAAGAAGAAGATGACTTCTAAGAAGGGGAATAAGGTTGTTACTGGTTATCTATCCGATTTCGCACTCAAAACCGGCTCGAATAGATTTATTGTGGCTTGAAATTGACCCGTGACTCCTTATATTCAATTTTCAGCCGAGCCAGCTCGAGAATGAATTGAGCTCAATCAGGCTCAAAATTGACACATTCAAGTTGGTTCAAATTGAGTGTTTTAGCTCGGAATCGGCTCGATCCGGTTCATAATTGACTCAAACTTAGTTATTTAGATTTGTTCCAACTTGAAATATGCTTATGACTTGTTATATTCAATTTAACTTAGCATTATATATATAACTTTTATAAATAGAAAATACAATGTGTCGATCTCGAGTCAGTTCGAGCCACTTGTATGGCTCGAAATCGACTGGAAAAAAATTCTATCCAAAGTTTCAGCCCATAGCTCGGTTCATTTATATATTTCAATCTGATCTCGATCCGAGTCGAAATTTGAATTGACATATTATTTGCACCAGACATTCTGTTCCAACTAATGCACAAGCATCACAATCTCCCTTATCGGTTGCCCAAATGTCAATTTCATTGTCTTTAAGGAAGCATGCACTACAAAATACTCATATCTCTAATGCATTTTCTATCACACACCTTGTGTAACTATAATTAGATAGAGGACCAAGCCGATCGCAAATTAACTGAGGGCTAATATTTTCTAAAACATGATCTTCTATAGAACTCGAATCTAGGGCTCTTATGATAGTTGCCGCCAATATTGTTTGGCTTCAATGACTCCTAAAGGAATTCGACGTTGCTTATAATTCTTCGACTCACTTAGCTGCAATATTTTAAAAAAAAATAGACTGGCCAAAGGCTATTAAACGAGCCTCACAATTAACCTCATGTGCCTTAGAATTTCATTCTGCACACATGGGGGAACAAACCCGTGATCCCATGGGTCTTACAAACTCTGTCAACCAAATAGTCACGATAAGCAGTACTTAGAACAAATTTGCTCATCGATTTGTTAGATCGATACATCTTCTACTTGCTCCGACATTGATTCTCTTAGACTAAAAATAAAATCTTTTGATAATTTTGATTTAAATTCCATATATTTTGAGTATTAGTATACTTTTTTTTAAACGAGCCCACTCAAGAGCTAACAAGTGGAGTCAGGGTTAGCTTGAGCTTGGCTTATTAGCTCATCGAGTTCAGCTCAGGAGCCATTTATCAAGTCGAGCCTGCAGGGCCAGGTCAATCGTCGGCTTGTCTGATTTACACATGTCAATCATCCATTTCATAACAATTGATGGGCAATGATTTCTTTTATCATCATATTAATCTATGGAGAGGGTGGCAATACCTTCTAATAATTCAAATCTTTGACATTAATTTTCTTCATAATTGACCATCATGCCATCAACTCAAATTCTTGTATTTTTGTTCTTGAAACTATCTCAACTAATTTGTCCTGAATTATTATCAAAAGGGTTGACCAAAATTACCGTATTTTTACATATCTAACACCTAAGGTTTGATATTTACACTCATAACCTTTTGGCATGAATTTATTCATGAAAAGATGTATTTTAATCTTAAATGAGAATGATGATAACAATTTTATGTGATATTAAAAATTAGAAGGGTATATATATAAATATGAAGTTTAGGTGCTACAAATATAAATGTAAAAAGATAAGAATGGTTGATATGTAATTCAGTAAATTGTTAGGTATGGCTCATATGTCATATAAGGGACAGATGTTAGAGCAGAGCAAAAGATTCTGTTCAAATCAAAGGAGTTTTCTTATGTGAGTTAGGAGTGCGATACAAAGGTAATTTAGTAATTACATATTGTATTCAAAGTTTCAGTTTCTGCTCTTTCTAGGGTTATAAATAGGTATGTTTCTAACCTTAGGTTATTGGATTCTGTATCATTTACTCTTTTTCTGAATTAGTGGAAAAGTTACCGCTCTGCTCTCGAGGACGTATGCATCTTTGCCGAACCTCGTTGCCCTAATTCCTTAACATAAATGCCCCTTGATTTACATGATAATGACCGCGAGGACACTTGTTCCCTCATTAATAGTTAGGTAAAAGTATTTAATAAAGCAACAATTTTATTTAAATTATTAAGATAAAATAATTCAACAAAATATTTTAATTAGGGAACATAATGCTCATCATATTCACAAAGATTGGACGTGTATTCACTAAAATATATGTAAGGCTCTTTTTTGGCAACACGTATAACATCTGTTTTTGAGTCCTTTGGTACATATTTTATATCACTTATTTTGGAAAAAAATATTACATCAGTACTACGCACGTAGAGGAACGTGCGTACCCAATAAAATCACGTCACGATATCCTGNATTAAATAATTACATTTAGAATTTTCTAATATATAAATTAATTATTAATCAATTTAATTAATAAATAAACTTAAATAAAAATAGATTAAAACCCAAACTCATCCCCCTCTCCCCCACAAAACCCATCCCTCGCTCCTCCTCTCTACCCGTAACTCTCGCCTACATCTTCACCCTCCCAAAACCCTCGCTGATGTACCTTTCCCTCCCGGCGCCTTCATGAACGGACCTTCGCGATACAGTCGCCATTAGAGTTAGCTGGGACATGTGCTATTGCGTGTCAAATCACGTCACGACATCTCGCGTGGCAAAGTAAAAAAAACGGCGCAGTAACACGGAAAATATTCTCCCATGTGTTATTCATGTGTTATTACGCGTTATTCGTGTGTTATTGCGTGTTATTCATGTGTTATTGTGTTATTATAACACTAAGAATATTCTTAGGACACAATAACACATGAATAACACACAATAACACTTGAATAACACGGGAAATATTCCCGACAGAGGAACAAATGGCACAGTAACACGGGAGAATATTCTCTCCCGTGTTATTCTTGTGTTATTGTGTGTTATTCATGTGTTATTCATGTGTTATTGTGTTATTATGCGTGTTATTCATGTGTTATTGTGTGTTATTCATGTGTTATTGATGTGTTATTGTGTTATTATAATAATAGAAATATTCTCAGGACACAATAATACATGAATACCACACAATAACACATGAATAACACGGGGGAGAATATTCTTCGTGTTACTGCGCCGTTTTTTTTTTCTGTGTCGTGGAGGACATCGTGTCGTGGAGGACATCGTGGCGTGATTTAATTGGCTAAGCACGAAAAGTAATATTTTTCCCCCAAAACCCTCGCTGATGTACCTTTCCCTCCCGGCGTCTTCATGAACGAAACAATATTACATCAGCACTACACACGTAGAGTAACGTGTGTAGCCAATGAAATCACGCCGCGATACCCCGCACGATACAGAAAAAATACGGCGCAGTAACACAGGGAATATTCCCCCCTGTGTTATTCATGTATTATTGTGTTATTCATGTGTTATTGTGTCCTGGGAATATTCCTGGTGTTATAATAATAGAATAACACATGAATAACACACAATAACACAAGAATAACACGGGAAAGAATATTCCCCCGTGTTACTGTGTCGTTTTTTCTCCGTCGGAAATATTTTCTGTGTTATTCAAGTGTTATTGTGTGTTATTCATGTGTTATTGTGTCCTGAGAATATTCTTGATGTTATAATAACACAATAACACATCAATAACACATGAATAACACGCAATAACACATGAATGTTATAATAATACAATAACACATCAATAACACATGAATAACACACAATAACACATGAATAACGCATAATAACAAATGAATAATACAAGAGGGAATATTTCACGTGTTACTGCGCCGTTTTTTTTTTCTGTACCGCGCGAGATATCTCCATGTAAATTGATTGGCTAAGGAAGTTATTTTATGTCATATTTTTTCTTCACGAACGGACGTTCGCGATACAGTCGCCATTAGAGTTAGCTGGGAAGTACCGAAACTCTCATCTTTCGCATCAATTCGCTCCGTTCCTTCCAGAAACCATTGACGAAGGTAAGCTTGTTCGCGCCATTCTTCCTCTTCGCTTGTCGCTGTTTACGATGAATCGGCGTCATTTTGGGATATAGGGGAGCTCAGGATTTACTCTGGCGTTTTTGGCCTTTTGGCAGGATTTAGCTTAAATCCTGCTTAAAACTGGCTAACAAACAGCCCAGTGTGCCTGATAATAGACACGAGGATGGGAACCTTCTTCAGACGAAGAAGCCCAGTTGCTTCGGGAGCCTTTTCAAAGTTTTATTTTTTTATTTTTTCATTTTTTTGGGATTGCTGAGTTTTCTAAATCTAAAATTGACTGGAAAAATTGCTACGTGAAACTACCACATAAAAGCCCTAAATTGACCATCCTCTTGCACTCCTCCGTTTTACTTTTATGTAAGCTCCTCCTTTAATAATCTCTAGTTGTCACGCTTTTGGTTGAGCTCCTCTTGGCATCATATTTCATGGCCAATAAGCCATCTCCTCCTATATCTCCCTTCCTCCCAGGCTCCCCCTCTTCCTTATCTCGCATTTGCTGAAAAGGATAATTAACAGTTTTTGGATATAACAGTTATGACAAGTGGCAGCAGAATCTTACGCCTCATCCNATTAATAGTATTTTATTTTAACTAGTTACTTATTATTAAGTAATAATTTAACATCAATTAATTATTAATTATGTAAACTAAAACTTATTTAATCTAAAACTTAATAATAGATTTATATTTATTAGTTAAATATTACATAATTACATTTAGAATTTTCTAATATATAAATTAATTATTAATCAATTTAATCAATAAAATAAACTTAAATAAAAATAAATTAAAACCCAAACTCATCTCACTCTCCCCACAAAGAAAAAATATTACATCACGTAGAGTAACGTGCGCACCCAATGAAATCACACCACAACACCCTGAGCGACAGAGAAAAAAAACAGCGCAGTAACACGGGGAATATTCCCTCATGTGTAATTCATGTGTTATTATGTGTTATTCATGTGTTATTGTCTCATGAGAATATTTCTTGAGTTATAATAACACAATAACACATCAATAACACATGAATAACACACAATAACACATGAATAACGTGAGAGAAAATATTCCCCCGTGTAACTGCTCAGCTTTTTTCTTGTCGGGAATATTTCCCGTGTTATTCAGTTGTTATTGTGTTTTATTCATGTGTTATTATGTTATGAAAATATTATTGGTGTTATAATAACACAATAACACTTCGATAACACATGAACAATACACAATAAGATATGAATAACAGAGAAGCAAATATTTTCTTACTATGCCTTTTTTTATTTTTTTTTATTTTTTATTTTTTATTTTTTATTTTTACTTTCGAATATCGTAACGTTCATTGGTTGCTAAGTTACTTAAGGTGACTTAATATTTTTTCCCCCACAAAACCCATCCCCCGCGCCTCCTCTCGCTCCTCCTCTCTGCCCGTAACTCTCGCCTACATCTTCCCCCTACCAAAACCCTCGCTGATGTACCTTTCCTTCCCGGCGCCTTCATGAACGGACCTTCGCGATACAGTCGCCATCAGAGTTAGCTGGGAAGTACCGAAATTCTCACCTTTTGCATCCCTTCGCTCCGTTCCTACCAGAAACCATTGACTAAGGTAAGCCTGTTCGCGCCATTCTTCCTCTTCGCTTGTCGCTGTTTACGATGAACCGGCGTCATTTTGGGATATAGGGGAGCTCAGGATTTACTCTGGCGTTTTTGGCCGTTTGGCAGGATTTAGCTTAAATCCTGCTTAAAACTGGCTAACAAACAGCCCAGTGTGCCTGATAATAGACACGAGGATGGGAACCTTCTTCAGACGAAGAAGTCCACTTGCTTCGGGAGCCTTTTCAAAGTTTTTTAATTTTTATTTTTTTGGGATTGCTGAGTTTTCTAAATCTAAAATTGACTGGAAAAATTGCTATGTGAAACTACCATATGAAAGCCCTAAATTGACCATTCTCTTGCACTCCTCCGTTTTACTTTTATGCAAGCTCTCTCCTTTAATAATCTTTAGTTGTCACGCTTTTGGTTGAGCTCCTCTCCTCTTGGCATCATATTTCANGGTTGAGCTCCTCTTGGCATCATATTTCATGGCCAATAAGCCATCTCCTCTTATATCTCCCTTCCTCCCAGGCTCCCCCTCTTCCTTATCTCGCATTTGCGGAAAAGGATAATTAACAGTTTTTGGATATAACAGTTATGACAAGTGGCAGCAGAATCTTACGCCTCATCCAACAGTGGTTGATTCCATCATCCGGCAAACTGGTCCTGCTTCGGTCTAGAGGAAAAGAATACCAGCTATCAAGAGGTGATGTTTCTTTGCATGCTATTTTGTTAAATGTGCTATCAAAAAATTAAGTTAATCAGTAGTTATGATTTTTGGTATCTTTTATATGAGTTTGGTTTCTTTCCCTGTGTTATTATATTTAACTATATTTTAGTTCTTTATTTATTTATTTTTAATTAAAAAACAGAGTTAGAAAAAATCATTTCAAATGCTTATCTGCTTCAGCTGGTTAAAATAAGGGTGCTCGAGGTCTTTACTCCCACAAACATGGGGTGTGGAGTGGTGGATGCATGCTTGCTTATTGCTACATTAACACACTTGGCTTTATTATGCTTTTTATAGCCAAAATGTAATGTAAATACCCTTAAATGTGCCGGATTTGCTTTACATCAAGGAAATGAATTGCTGGCCTAAAATTTGGGTCTTATATAAAGCATGAAGAAAACAAATTTACAGTAAACCGAACACCAGAAAATNTGTGGAGTGGTGGATGCATGCTTGCTTATTGCTACATTAACACGCTTTGCTTTATTTGCTTTTGATAGCCAAAATGTAATGTAAATACCTTTAAATGTGCCGGATTTGCTTTACATCAAGGAAATGAATAGCTGGCCTAAAATTTGGGTCTTATATAAAGCATGAAGAAAACAAATTTACAGTAAACCGAACACCAGCAAATAACCTATATTAACTATTTTATTATATAGAAAATTAAAGATGCTTTTTTTGGCTAAATACGTTAGAACATCTTTTTTTTTTGGGTGGGGGTGGGGATTGTTGGGTTGGGAGAGGGGAATTTATATACTACCAAACAGTTCATGTNCTTTTTTTTTGGGTGGGGGTGGGGATTGTTGGGTTGGGAGAGGGGAATTTATATACTACCAAACAGTTCATGTATATTTACATATGTAACACCTAAACTTTCATATTTACATTCATAACACTTTGCTGTGATAAACCTATGCATGAAAATATCTTTTTTCACTTTAAAATGGTATTTTTGATGTTAAAGATTTAAGTGACATGCATGTAAATGTGAATCTTTAGATGTTGGATATGTAAATGGATAAGAATTGTGTGGTATGTATGTAAATGCCCAATTTTCCCTCTAATTGGTGAGATTAATTGTTACGCTTTATCTGTTGCTTTCTCTTTTTAAGTTGTCAAAGGTTTTTAGTTGATGTTATAACTTAGCTGTTGTTTTCCAAATTGGATGCAGTAGCTCTTCCTACATTGCAAGTAAAGGCTGGCTCTTTCAAGTGTTTTCAGCGGAGCATACATTCACCTACTGGTGAAGTTGTTGATAATGATTATGCTTTTGTCCATCATATTGGATCTAAGGTACTCTCTACGATAAAGCTCAGTTACTTCTCGTAAGAAGTATGGTTTTGGCACTTTGGATATCTTATTTTAGAGATCAATTAATTGTTAAACTTTATCCTTGATTCATCCCTTCTTTATAGTTGTTCCACAATCATAAGAATTAATTTTACCAATAGGATTGTGTAAGTTCAATGATATTTATCAAAATGTTCCTGAATGGATGAACTCTTTAATTCTATTTTCCTTTAGATGTTACTTTTAAAAATAGATGCAAGAAGTTGATCCTTGATGTTGATNATGCACTTCCATAGCAAAGTGCCCTGTTGATTGTTCCTCTCAATTAGCTAAGAATCCACTTTATCTCCTCCCAATTCTGTCTGGATTGTCTATGTACCTGCTGACAAAACCGACTGCATATGCAATATCTTGTCTGGTACAAATCATCACATACATCAAACTTCCAACTGCTTAAGCGTATGGAGTTCTCTCCATCTGTGCTTGCTTTGCTTCAGAGTTTGGCAATCCTTAGATAGTTTGGAGTGACTACCTAAGGGAGTGTAAACTAGTTTCACATCACTCATGTTGAACCTCTGTAGGATCTTCTCAACATACTCTATCTGAGACAACTTCAGTCTTCCCGCACTCCTGTCCTTACTGGTTCTAATCCCGAGGATTTTCCTGGTTGGACTTAAATTTTTCATCTCGAACTCACTTGATAACTAATTCTTCAAGTCATATATTTTCTCCATATTTGCTTATGCGATCAAAATGTCATCTACATACAAAAAAAACAAAATATAACAGTTATTGAAGTTGTCTGATGAAACAACAGTGGTGTGTTTAGCACTTCATGTACCCATTGTCTAAAATAAACTATCAAACCTCCTATACCACTGTCTCAGGGTCTGCTTCAAGCCATAAAAACTCTTCTTCAATTTGTAGACCAAAACACTTTTACCTGGAACCTTGTAATTACAACATGTACAGTTCCTCCTCAAAATCTCCATGCAAGAAAATTGTTTTTACATTAATCTACTCGAGATGTAGATTTTCCTCTGCTACCAAACTCAACAAAACATTTACAATTGTCATCTTCACCCCACTGGGGAGAACATCTATGTGTAATACACACATTTTTTCTTCATAACAAGTCTTGGCTTGTAGAGCTTGCTACAATCAGAGTCCTCTTTCAACCTATAGACTCATTTGTTATGCAGTGTTCTTTTGTCATTTGGTAGTACCGTCAAATCCGAATTCTAATTTGACTCCAAAGAATGCATTTCTTCATCCATGGCGAGTTTCAACTCTCTTGAATCTTTAACCTGAGTGATTTCCTCAAAACACTCTGGTTTACCACTATCAGTTAGCAATAACTAGTGTAAAGAAGGAGAATACCTTTGTATGCTTGTTTCACTCTGTCGAGTCTCCTGACTTCTGTAGCAGACTACTGAGGAACTTCCAGTGCTCCTAGTTTAGCACTTGTTCTTTGTCCATTTTCCTGATCACCAGTATCATCTATCTCTACATAGATTCTTCAGAAGTAGCTGACGAAATGTCCTCAATTTTAACCCGGTCCTTGTACATCTCCATTTCATTGAAAGTGACGTCTCTACTTCTGATAAATTTTTTATTTTGATAATCCTATAATTTGTACCCAAACTCATCTTAGTCATATCTAATGAAGGTGCACTTGACAGATTTTGAGTCAAGCTTCCTCCTGGACCCTGCATCTACATGTACATAAGCAAAACACTCAAATACTCTTAAATGAGATAGACATACATTTTTGTCACCCAAGCTTCTTCAGGTAAGCCTTCCTCCTAAAGTACTGATGGATTACGATTTATCAGATAAACTGCAGTGTCAACTGCTTCAATCTAAAACTGTTTTGGAAACCCTGCAGCAGTCACAAGCTCCTAGCACGCTCCATGATTGTTTTGTTCATGCGCTCAACCACATCATTCTGCCGTGGTGTCCTCCACACCATTCTACTACGGTGACCTTGGGACAATGAACTCATGTCTGAACCCCTCTGTAGTAGAGAAATTCCTGAACTTTTGATCATGGTACTTACCCCCATTATTTGATCCGAGACACTTCAGCTTCAAGTCTATCTCATTTTCTATCATAGCCTTCCATTTTATGAAGACGTCAAATACATTAGATTTCTGCTGTAAGAAATAAACTCATGCATGTCTCGTGCGATCATTAATGAATGTGACAAAATATCAAGACCTCCAATGAACTGAACTAGACCTCATAGTCAGTATGCACAATCTTCATAGAAATATAAATCAACTGATTTCAAATTCTGAAGTTTATTTTTTGAAAACAGGAATTTCATACCTTTCTCGCTCATATAACCAAGCCTACGATGCCACAAACATGTTTCAGCCACATCAATGAAATCAGTCATTTGGTTGATCAGATAAAAGATTCCTTCAATGTTGCCCCAAGCCATCACCAATGCCCCTTGGTCACCTTCCACGAATCACCTGTGAAAGTAGTCATGAGTCCTGACTTTGTCAACTGGCTCACAGAGATAGGATTTCTCTTCAAGCTTGGAACATGTCTTACTTCAGTAAGCTTCCAAATTGATCCATTCGACAAATTAATATCAATATCACCCTTTCCTACTACACTATAGGCATTGTTACCTTCTAAATAAAAAATCTCTAGATCGCTTGAGTGTAGTTTTTAAATACCTCTTTATTAGGCAAGCATGAAAAGAGACAAATCCAATATCCAGAATTCGGTGCTTACTTGAGAAAACACCAGAGAGTCATTTTGGATTTCATATGTGGAGACATTAATAGAAAGACTGTTTTCCTGTCCTACACCACCAACTTTCGTTGGTATTTTGCAGTCCTTATAATGCCCTTGCTTACCGTGGTTCCAACACTCCTATATTTGACTTGGGCTTTACTTTCTTGGACTTGGATCTGCCTCTGTCTGTATTCCTACCCAGATTCCTTCCTCTGTTATTAGCATTCAACGCAAAACCTAAAGATTCACTATTTGTTATTTTTTTGTGAACTTTTTCATTCAGCATTAAACTCACAATATCATCAAAGTTCAACTTTGAAGTCCCCAAAGAATTACTCATCGTCATTACTAAGTCATCTCATCTTTTCTGACAATGAAGATAGTATCATTAGTGCTTTGACCTTATCATCAACATGATCCCTACAGAACACAACTGGTTTGTCACAGTATTGAAGTTATTGAGAGGTTATGCCACTGAACTATCTTCCACCATCTTCATGTTAAATAACTTCTTTACCAGAAATATCTTATTGAAAACAGAAGGTTTTTCGTACATCTTGGCTAGTGCAGCCATGAGATCCACCGAAGTTTTCACATTCACAATTTTGAACGCAATAAATGAGGAACGTGTCAACCTGATCAAACCAGTGTCGTTCAATCAAAGACTTGATATTCCCCCATAAACAGATTCAGACTTTTTTATGATTCCTTGTCGTGGAAAGTACAATTTTTTATGATACAACAAATCCTCTATCTGCATATTCCAAAAAGCGAAGTTCGTCCCACTGAACTTCTTCACTTTGAACCTTGCTTCTTCGATCAATGCTCCCACTCAAATCGAACCCCGCTCTGATACCAGTTTGTTAAGAAAACTACTCCAAAAGAGTCACCATCTAATTTCACAGCGGAATACGATCACAAGATTCGAGAAAACTAGAACAACATTTAAAAAACACAATTAAAGAAATCAGAAAAGCACACAAGAAATTTACGTGAAAAAACCAAAAACGAGAAAAAACCATTGAGTCATGCCACCACAAATTTTACTATGTAATTCAGAAAGTTTACAAATAACTCACACAAATTTTTTCTCCACACTCATGCGAAGAAACTTACAAGACTTGCACCAACAATCTTCTCTCTCCAATCCGATGTAAAAAACATGTTGAATCAACAAAATTCATCTCTTCGACACTCCTCACATTCACCGGGATGCTCGTTGAAGAATTTAGAATAAAGAAACCTGCTCAACTTATAAACCAATTTTTCATGTATTAACTCACTGAGCACTTAGGCACCCAAACTTGGCGCCTAAGCGCCAAGCACTTTGTATCGACACCCAAAAATGAGTGTCTAGCCGCCAATAGACTGGCAACCATGCACCGATCTCTCAGGGAAAAGAGCAGTGGTTGCTCTATAGCAGTGCATATGCACCCAAAGCCGACGCCTAAGAATCAGCTCCACTGTAGTTGCGCCCTTATGGGGCGCATGAGCACCTATGGCTGGCGTTGTGCTCTAGCGAAAGGAAGAAGGCGACAGTGTTTTGTTCCATGTCTCATCAAAGAAGAGAAAGAAGAGAGTGGAGTTGGCTCGTGCGTGCAGAACAGAGCTCTCATTTAAGACTTAGCGTGTGCGTTAGGGGCAGCTTGTGCTTATCTAGATAAGCAACTTATCCTGAAACGTGGCCCGCAGATGGCCTGCAGGGTTCTACCCGCGACCTGCGTTTAGTGTAAAAATCCAACCGCGTTTTTGGATAAGCTATCGAAACGCGTTTTCCAAACGGTGAGGTGGCGTCTTGCAAACGCCACCCGCACTTATAAGCTGCCCCAAACGGGCCCTAAATGATTTAATAAGGTATTTAGGGTTTTATTAAGGTTAATTAATTGAATTGAAATTGTATATTTATTTACTAAATGCTAATAGTTTGTTTAACTTAATTAGAAATTAAAGGTAGAAGATCAAAGGGCGGATCAAATCGAATTGTAAGTGGAAAAGAAAAATCATGTGTACATGAAAACAAACCAAACCTTTGAAGGAAATGACTTGTATGCTTATTTATGTCACATTTTAAATTATATGTCATTAGATAGATTTTAAGTTTTCATGAGTAGAATTAGCGATAAGAATTGAAACAATTTTTTATTCTAAAGATATTTGGAAAAAAAAAAATTAAATAAATTAACTATATTTATGTCTTTCTTTTTAGGATGAGATTCTTATATATGCACCTTTAACTGATATACATGATAGTCAAAGGAAGTGAAGTGAGAGAATAAGTTTTTACCAAGGTCTTTTAAGGCAAAGGTGAATAATTACTTTCTTAGAAGTATTAAATTGATGTTTTATTTTATAAAAACTTTTATTATTGCTTCAGATACTTTTTTTATAATTATATGCATCTTATAAGTTAAAAGAATCATTGAAATGAATGAAATGATGAGGGAAAATGATTGTTCAATATCCTTAAAAGAAGGTAATTTAAAGAACATAAAATTTAAGGACTTAAGTCATTTACCTCCAGATGGTACTGACAGAGAATGTGATGTACCCGTACAAAGAGAAAATGAAAAGGGTAAAACTGTACTTTCGGGTGCAAAAATTTTGAGTACCTACTAGTAAAATTTTGAAAATACATTCAAGTATGACGGAAATCCTGATATGACTTCTTAAAGAGTTTAAAAATAATAAATACTTAAATTGAAACAGAAAAATGTTAAATTATAAATGAAACTTATGGTTTTGATTTATCAATGAATTGCATATTCTTAGGGCATTCCAACATAACATTTGCATATTAATTTATGCATACTAGGATTGTAATTTTTCATTAAGTGGTAAAAGTTTTACTGTTAATTTACTGTTAAATTTAATTATTTCTTTCATAAAATATTATAGATTGATATGTCTGACAAAAGAAATATAATTTACAGAAGGACTGTTGTTGATACATATTATATTGTTGTTGCAATTATTCTACTGTACTATTGTGTAGTGATATATTGTTGTGTGTTGGTTTAAGATATTTTAGTTGTAGATCATGTTGTTGTTTCTGAATAATTTAAATTTTCATTTAGTGTACATTGTAGTTTTTAGTGACTCTTTTTATTATTGGAAATTATGTTGGATTATTGAATGATTTAAAAGAAAGGCCAATACTATCCAACCGTTGTTCCTGACTTGGTTAATTCTAAAACTATTAGGTTGGGTTGTGACGAATTGCAACCTAAACTGCAATGTCCCTCAAAAATTTTGCAATTCTACACACATCCATGCCAATATAAGTAAAAGAATGGAAGAGAATTAATTCACTATGGGGGAATTCCACAGGCCTATGGCCGCACATTCAACACAATCCCTGAATAATTGTAAGGAAATAAGTAAAAATTGTAAGGAAATAAAAAAAAAATCTAGAAAACAAAACACTATCCCCGAATAATTGGCTCCCATTAGTTAACTCCTTCTCATTTAATCTATAAATTAAATAAACAGCATGACTAACAGGATGTGCAATCGTAACTATTTAAATTTTGACCAATACCAGATAAAATTATTTCACTTCTAAAGTATTTGAATTTCAAAACAAAACATGATGCGAACTCTGAAAATATAGTCTGAGTACAACATAAACCAAGGATAGTCTATTCAACACGATTCATAATATTCCAACGGAGGCTGGAAACATTTTTAGTCATAAATGTCTCATTAAAAATAATTACTGCTCCAAATGAGAAGGCACCTCCACATACCTGTGATAATCTATTACCCATAAGCACTATGGAAGACACATCACTAGCAGCACCAACCCCCTCACCCATGGCAATCCCGATGTCAGATAAAGCCAACGCAGCAGCATCATTGATGCCATCTCCAACCATGGCAACCACTTTTCCGCTTTTTTGAAGCTCCCGAACGAAATTGCTTTTCTGCTCAGGCTTTACTTCAGAAAATACCTGTGGTGTATAAACGAATATACCACGACCACAGAACCTTAAAGAAGTATAATTAAGGATTACAAAGATAATGAACTAATAATACTGACTATTTTAATACTAAGGAGCACTAAATCTTTTGAATTCAAGATCTTTCCCAATTACTAATTATGAAAAAAAAAGTAGAAGATAAATGTACCATACGAACACTTACTTAAAAATAAGAGTTAAGTGTCAAAATGGTCTCCTAACTCTCTGCAGCTGACGCTTTAATCCCAGAGTTTATAAAAATATCAATTTAGCCCTCAAACACTTCTAATATGGGTTGAAATAATCCCTAACGGGACTATTACAAGCACCATTAAAAGAGTCTGAGAACTAATTTAGCACTTTTATTAACTTTGGGATTAAAATAGCCCCATATAAATAATTAGGGCAATATTTTGGTACTTAACTCTTGAAAATAAATTACTAGTGCTAGGAGAGAAATAGACATTATGTGATGCCATAGGACTTTATTTGTCCGAATGATTAAAGTTAGATGGTCCGCACCTTGTCTTTGTCAATACCAACAATAGAAGCTACATGTTCAGCAGCCTTCTTTTTATCTCCAGATAACATATATACATCAAGTCCTTCCTTCGACAACCTTTCAACAACTTCACGAGCATCTTCCCTAATTTTATCCTCGAAGTAAATCAGCCCAGCTAAAGTACTATCTACTCCTACATATACAACTGAGTGATTATTGAGTTCAACATGTGGAAACGAATCTGAGTCAACTCCATGCCTGCAAACAAAATAAAAGTGAATAAAAGATGACAATAAACTTTCTGCGGTTGGCATAGAATCCTATTAAGCAAAGCCTGTATAAAATAAATAATAACTAAATCCTAAAAATGTCTTATTATGGAAAATTTTCTAATCTCGAACCTTCTAAGCCAATCAAGTGTTCCTATAGTCACAGTTCTCTGCTCAACTGTGGCTATTGCACCAGATCCGGGTTCCTCTTTAAAGGTTCCATCTGTAGCCTGCAAANCATACAACTGAGTGATTATTGAGTTCAACATCTGGAAGCGAATCTGAGTCAACTCCATGCCTGCAAACAAAATAAAAGTGAATAAAAGATGACAATAAGCTTTCTGCGGTTGGCATAGAATCCTATTAAGCAAAGTCTGTATAAAATAAATAATAATTAAATCCTAAAAATGTCTTATTATGGAAAAATTTCCAATCTCGAACCTTCTAAGCCAATCAAGTGTTCCTACAGTCACTGTTCTCTGCTCAACTGTGGCTATTGCACCAGATCCGGGTTCCTCTTTAAAGGTTCCATCTGTAGCCTGCAAAACTAAAGCTTCACAGAAATGGCCACAAATGGAATACAGCAAAGTCAATGCATCCCAAAACCTTTATATAAAGTGAACATATTTCAACTTGTATAATTTTCCATGAAAGATGTATAAATGAAGCGCTGTGTTTCTATCTGACAATATTACTTTCAGAGAAACCAAATAATTTGTTGTTGATGGTAGTTGTGATCATGGTGGTNACAAATTCAATGCGTCCCAAAACCTTTATATAAAGTGAACATATTTTAACTTGTATAATTTTACATGAAAGATGTATAATGAAGCGCTGTGTTACTATCTGACAATATTACTTTCAGAGAAACCAAATAATTTGTTGTTGATGGTGGTTGTGATCATGGTGGTGTTCCTGTTTTCATTGATGCTATAGTTGCTGCTGGTTCTCTGTTTCTGTACCTATCAATGTTAACTGTTGAAAAATACATGTTTTCTGCCCATATTTTCAAGATTGGTTATGTTGGCAATCGTGCAAAATAGTATTTCAGGAATCCTGAAGATTTTAATAAGAAATCAACCCAACATTGTGTCGGTCGTTTGTCGGCAGCTAAAAAGAGTTTGTTTGGGGTTGCCCGTAAGAAGCTGTCGGTCACCGGAATTGAAATCCCGTCGCCCGCTTCGGAAGGACGTTTAATTTACATATATATAATTTTAGAAAAAAATATGAAATCAAACTGACCTCATATTTTTCACAGTTTAAATGAAAGAGCGCTATACCTCAAATCCTGTATCTATCCCGAGGAATAAACACAAGACTTGAGGATGAGGCTCGATCAAATAAACTAAGAAAGATATGACATCCGTTCGTTTTAATTGGCCGACAAGTTCCCCTATGTAATACAAAAAATCAAATAGGGTTTATTTTAGGCTGGGTTCGGAAAAACTTCCCATAAGGGCAAGCCCCTATAGTTAATTACATCTTAAATGACCGAAGTCACCTAAGAAAACTCTCGATAGAAAATCAGAGAATATTATCTTCAAAGAAGTCAAAAGGATAGGACTTTTCAACGAAATCGGACGAAGAGGTGTGGTGATTTCAAAGAGGTCAAAAAGATAGGACTTTACAACGAAATCGGACGAAGAAGGTGTGAAAGGGGTACCGAAGTCACCTAAGAAAACTCTCGATAAAAATCAGGGGATAATGTCTTCAAAGAGGTCAAGTAGGACTTTTCAACGAAATCGGACGAAGATGTGTGAAAGGGGGAATGCTCGAACCTGGAGCAATGTTGAGGAATCCAAATGAAGAGAAACTAGGGGAGGTCACAGATCCTGAGGAGAACCTCAGTGGGTTCCCAGTCTATCCTATGATTTGGCTCCAATTTTAGGAAGAAAATATTAAAGTGTTTTATGCTGAGGAATCCAAATGAAGAGAAACTAGGGGAGGCCACAGATCCTGAGGAGAACCTCAGTGACTCGAGGAATCCAAATGAAGAGAAACTAGGGGAGGTCACAGATCCTGAGGAGAACCTCAGTGACTCCTGGAACAATGTTGAAGAATCCAAATGAAGAGAAACTAGGGGAGGCCACAGATCCTGAGGAGAACCTCAGTGACTTCCTTCTATCCTATGATTTGGCTCCAGTTTTGCTAAGAAATTACTAAAATGTTTTATCCTGCCAATAATTTTATTTAATTAGGGCATATATTTGCGTGACATGATTACACAAATCGCCTGGAAGATATGAGGGTTTACGTCATACCGGACGACAACCTCGGAACCTAGAACGAGTTAGGGCTTAAATCGTACAGCAGAGCTATACGAACAAATTGCCTAGAAGATATGAGGGTTTACGTCGTATCGGACGACAACCTCGGAACCTAGAAGAGTTACACAAATTGCCTAGAAGATATGAGGGTTTACGTCGTATCAGGCGACAACCTCGGAACCTAGAACGAGTTTAGGGCTTAGATCGTACAGCAGAGCTATACGAAGCGACAACCTCGGAACCTAGAACGAGTTTAGGGCTTAAATCGTACGGCAGAGCTATACGAATGCACGTCGTATCGGACAACAACCTCGGAACCTAGAACGAGTTAGGGCTTAAATCGTACAGCAGAGCTATACGAATGCCTAGCCTCGGAACCTAAAACGAGTTTAGGGCTTAGATCGTACAGCAGAGCTATACGAATGCCTAAACATCGGAACCTAGAACGAGTTAGGGCTTAAATCGTACAGCAGAGCTATACGAATGCCTAAAGGAGGAGGATTTATGTTGCGCTAGGCGAACAACCTCGAAATCCTATGGATTGTTGTTTAATTTAGATTTATGTTGCGCTAGGCAAACAACCTCGAAAACCTATGGATTGTTGTTTAATTTCTAGGCACGCTAGGCGAACAACCTCGAAATCCTATGGATTGTTGTTTAATTCTAGGAAAAGGAATGGTTAGGCAAACAACCTCGAAAACCTATGGATTGTTATTTAATTTCTAGGAAAAGGAAAAAGTTTTGGGTCGTACAGCAGAGCTATACGAATGCCTAAAGAAAAAGGTGGAGGATTTATGTTGCGCTAGGCTGAAATTCTATGGATTGTTGTTTAGTTTCTAGGAAAAAGAATAGTTTTGCTGGGAAAGACATGTTCTGCTGTTAAAGATGACCGTGCTGCCTACTGCGCTAGCTCCCAGCTCCTCGACGTGACGAGTTTAAGTTTTATAGGGTGTTCAATTATAGTGTTAAATCAAACGACCCTATGGTTGTAGTCTTCTAAACATCCTATGTAAAAAGGAAACGTGCTTGAAGCTATAAAACATAAAGTGTGCAATGCAGGAACAAACAATAGAATGCACGTGGAACAGTAGTAGGCAAAAACAGGAGCAGTATAACTTGCTATACATGAAGAACAGTAGCAGGTAGGAACATGACAAGTGTAACATGCTTTACAGTACGGTAGCAGGTATAAACAGGACAAGTGTAACATGCTTTACAGTACGGTAGCAGGTAGAAACAGAAAAAATTATAACATGTTATACAGGAAGAGCAACAGCAGGTGGAAGCAGGAAAATTATAACATGCTAGGAAGAACAACAGCAGATAGAAGCAGAAAAATTATAACATGCTATACAAGAAGAACAACAGCAGGTAGGAACATGACAAGTGTAACATGCTTTACAGTACGGTAGCAGGTAGAAACAGGAAAATTAAGTGCTGTAAAATGTAAAGCAAACCTGTACGCCCGTGAGATCCGATGTTCCTTAAGCATAGCAAACCTAAATGCGTCTTAAAAAGCAAAATCCGAAAGAAAACGTCATCCAGGAAATCCGAGGAAAAGCGGAAAAACTCGAGAAACTCAACGAAAAAGAAAAAAAAAAGACTCAAGTAAAAGAAAATCCTCAAAACTCCTGTGGAAATCTCGAAAGAAAGGAAAAGTAACACGAGTGCCCTGTCCCAAAACTTTGATAAAGCAAAAAGAAGATTCAGATGAGGGGGACCGCAAACACTCGTATGGGACTAGGCTCAGCTGTATATTTATTCTCGAGAGTCCACGAAGGNAGTTAATGTTTTTTTTTTTTTATAGATTTGATCCAGGTTCGAATCTCACACTTTACATCTATTTTTCTCAATTTTAATTTAACGAGTCAATTTTGAGCTGAACACGAGCCGAACACGAACACAAATATTTAAATAGATTCGAACACGAACACACTGTTCACGAGCTGATTTCAATCACGAGCTATTTCAAACGAGCCGAACACGAGCCAAACGTTTAGAACCCTATACATAGCACCCTAAACTTATTATTTATAAATTGGTAATCATAAAAATAAATATTTTACTCGGCCCTATGAAGAATTGATTTAAGAAAAAGCCAACTTATCACTGTAAAAGGAACAGTGCTTCTTCTTTATTTATATTTCTAACTTCTAGATTTTCATATTTATAAATATAGCCTTCAAATCTCTAATATCGCAGCAAAAATCTTACCGTTGATAACTTTTTAAAGGTGAAATTCAAATTTTTTTATGTATATTTTTATGGCACCGAAGTGCTATAAATGTAAATATTAAAGTTTAGATGTCGGATATGTAAATACTTAAGAAATGTGTGGTATCTATGTAAATTTTTTTTAAGAAAATATTTATTTTATTTGTAATAGTTGAATTATGTTTTTTTGTGTTTTTTTTTTTTTTTGCATTATAATTTCTTGGAAAATTACACGCATACCACTTAATTCTTATGTATTTATGTATCTNTTCTAACTTCTAGATTTTGATATTTATAAATATAGCCTTCAAATCTCTAATATCACAGCAAAAATCTTACTATTTATAACTTTTTAAAGGTGAAATTCAACTTTTTTATGTATATGTTTATGGCACGGAAGTGCTATAAATGTAAATATTAAAGTTTAGATGTCGGATATGTAAATACTTAAGAAATGTGTGGTATCTATGTAAATTTTTTTTAAAAAAATATTTATTTTATTTGTAATAGTTGAATTATGTTTTTTTGTGTTTTTTTTTTTGCATTATAATTTCTTGGAAAATTACACGCATACCACTTAATTCTTATGTATTTATGTATCTAACACCTAAATTTTGATATTTACATTCATAACATTTTGGCTTTATAAAGTTAAGTTTTATGCATCAAAATATTTAAGTAGTTACTAGAAATGTAAATGTATGAAAATTGTGGGGGTATGTATGTAAATGCTTTATTTATTATGTTGGTCTCCTTTCTAATAAATAATTGAGGTAATAAATGATAGATTAATGGTGTGTTTGGGGCAGCTTGTGCGTTTCAGGATAAGCAGTTTATTCTGAAACGTGGCTCTCGGGTCAACTGTAGGGGTGGACCCNAAGTTTTATGCATCAAAATATTTAAGTAGTTACTAGAAATGTAAATGTATGAAAATTGTGGGGTATGTATGTAAATGCTTTATTTATTATGTTGGTCTCCTTTCTAATAAATAATTGAGGTAATAAATGATAGATTAAGGGTGTGTTTGGGGCAGCTTGTGCGTTTCAGGATAAGCAGTTTATTCTGAAACGTGGCTCTCGGGTCAACTGTAGGGGTGGACCCGTAGCCTGCGTTTAGTGTAAAAATGAAACCGCGTTTTCGGATAAGCAGGAAAAACATGCGATCCAAACGGTACCGTGACGTTTTCAAAAACGCCCCTCGCACTTATAAACTGCCCCGAACGAGCCCTAGAGCTGACAAACAAAGTTACAGTAGAGAATAGTAGGAGAAATAGAAACCAAGAAGAAGATGACTTCTAAGAANAGGTGGACCCGTAGCCTGCGTTTAGTGTAAAAATGAAACTGCGTTTTCGGATAAGCAGGAAAAAACATGTTATCCAAACGGTACTGCGACGTTTTCAAAAACGCCCCTCGCACTTATAAACTGCCCCGAACGAGCCCTGGAGCTGACAAACAAAGTTACAGTAGAGAATAGTAGGAGAAATAGAAACCAAGAAGAAGATGACTTCTAAGAAGGGGAATAGGGTTGTTACTGGTTACCTATCCAATTTCGCGCTCAAAATCGGCTCGAACAGATTTATTGTGGCTTGAAATTGACCCGTGTCTCCTATATTAAATTTTCAGCCGAGCCAGCTCGAGAATGAATTGAGCTCAATCAGGCTCAAAATTGCACATTCAAGTTGGTTCAAATTGAGTTATTTTGATTTGTTTTAGCTCGGAATTGGCTCGATCAGGCTCAGAATTGACTCAAACTGAGTTATTTAGATTTATTCCAACTTGAAATTGACTTGTGACTTGTTATATTCAATTTAACTTAGCATTATATATATATATATATATATATATATAACTTTTATAAATAAAAAATACAATGTGTCAATCTCAAGTCAGTTCAAGCCAATTGTATAGCTCGAAATTGACTCGAAAAAATTCTATCCAAAGTTTCAGCCCATAGCTCGGTTCATTTATATATTTCAATCCGATCTCGATCCGAGCCAAAATTTGAATTGACATATTATTTGCATCAGACAGTCTCTTCTAACATATGCACAAGCATCACAATCTCCCTTATCGGCAGCCCAAATGTCAATTTCAACGTATTTTAAGGAAGCATGCACTACAAAATACTCATATCTCCAATACATTTTCTATTACACGCCTTGTGTAACTATAATTAGATAGAGGACCAAGCCGATCGTAAATTAACCACGGGCTAATATTTTCTACAACATGATCTTCTATAGAACTCGAATCTAGGGCTCTTATGATAGTTGCCGCCAATATTGTTTGGCTTCAATGACTCCTAAAAGAATTCGACATTGCTTATAATTCTTCGACTCACTTAGCTGTAATATTTAAAAAAAAAAAAGACTGGCCAAAGGCTATTAAACGAGTCTCACAATTAACCTCAGCCTAAGAATTCCATTCCGCACATAGGCGGGATCGAACCCGTGATCCCATGCGTCTTACAAACTCTGTCAACCAAATAGTCACGATAAACGGTACTTATAACACAGAACAAATTTACTTATCGATTTGTTAGATCGATACATCTTCTACTTGCTCCGACATTGATTCTCTTAGACCAAAAATAAAATCNAAAAATTTCATTCCTCACATAGGCGGGATCGAACCCGTGACCCCATGGGTCTTACAAACTCTGTCAACCGAATAGTCACGGTAAGTGGTACTTATAACACAGAACAAATTTGCTTATCGATTTGTTAGATCGATACATCTTCTACTTGCTCCGACATTGATTCTCTTAGACCAAAAATAAAATCTTTTGATAACTTTGATTTAAATTCCATATATTTTGAGTATATTTTATATTAGTATATTTTTTTAAACGAGCCCACTCAAGAGCTAACAAGTGGAGTCAGGGTCAGCTTGAGCTTGGCTTATTAGCTCATCGAGTTCAGCTCACGAGTCATTTATCAAGTCAAGCCTGCAAGACCAGGTCAGTCGTCGACTTGGCTGATTTATACATGTCAATCATCCATTTCATAACAATTGATGGGCAATGATTTCTTTTATTATCATATTAATCTTTGGAGAGGGTGGCANGCCAGGTCAGTCGCCGGCTTAGCTGATTTACACATGTCGATCATCCATTTCATAACAATTGATGGGCAATGATTTCTTTTATTATCATATTAATCTTTGGAGAGGGTGGCAATACCTTCTAATAATTCAAATCTTTGACATTAATTTTCTTCATAATTTACCATCATGCCATCAACTCAAATTCTTGTATTTTTGTTATTGAAACTATCTCAACTAATTTGTCCTGAATTATTATCAAAAGGGTTGACCAAAATTACCATATTTTTTTTCTTAAAATTTTCAAACATACCACAAATTTCTATAACATTTACATATCAAACACCCAAGATTTGATATTTACACTCATAACCTTTTGGCATAAATTTATTCATGAAAACATGTATTTTAATCTTAAATGAGAATGATGATAATAATTTTATGTGATATTAAAAATTAGAGGGGTATATATATAAATATGAATTTTAGGTGTTATAAATACAAAATGAAAAAAGATAAGAATGGTTTATTAGGTATGACTCATATGTCATATAAGGGACAGATGTTGGAGCGGAGCGGAAGATTCTGTTCAAATCAGAGGAGTTTTCTTGTGTGGGTTGGGGTTTTGGTACAGAGGTAATTTGGTAATTACATATTGTACTCAAAGTTTCATTTTCTGCTCTTTTCTAGGGTTATAAATGGGTCTGCTTATAACCTTAGGTTATTGAATTCTGTATCATTTACTCTATTTTTGGATTAGTGGAAAAATCGTAGCTCTGCTCCTGAGAACGTAGGCATTTTTCCCGAACCTCGTTAAATCTTGGTGTTTTTCTAGATTTGTGTGGATTACTGTTTTTCTTTGCCCTAATTCCTCAACATAAATGCCCCTTGATTTACATGATAATGATGGCGAGGACATTTGTTCCCTCATTAATAGTTAGGTAAAAGTATTTAATAAAGCAACAATTTTATTTAAATTATTAAGATAAAATAATTCATCAAAATATTTTAATTCGGGAAATAATGTTCATCATATGCACAAAGATTTGACGTGTATTCACTAAAATATATGTAAGTCTCTTTTATGGGAACACGTATAACATATGTTTTTGAGTCCTTTTGTCCCAACTAATTTACCTTCAACATTGACTTACACTATAGCATTTGTTTTTTTTATTATATAAGAAACCCTTTAATCAAAATAAATACTATAGATGTGAGATTTATTAAAATGAATACATTACATGAATTATCATTTAAAATTTGTAATACAACTTCCGAAAAGAAAACATATTGGCATACAAATTGATCCTCACGAAAGTTTAAAAAAATATATTTTTTCAGCCAAAATCTATCTCAGTAGAACTTTGATCTATCAGGGGAAGATTACTGTGTGTAGGTGTACTTGCTTGTTAAAAATTATCATAATAATTGTTGTAAAATATAATTATTCCATGACCGATGTGTGTCGAAAGATTTGCAATGGTAGAGTGATGATTTAGCTTCTTAGCATTGCATGAAAGTTCAACATAATCTCAGATAATAGAAATAACGAGTAGAGACACCATGTATTTTCACATGGAAAAACCAAATGGAAAAAACTGTTGTGCCTGATCCAGTTAAAATGATCTAATATAAGTTGATGAGTACACATACAAGTCCTTGTCCCAGAAGCTTGAAAAGCTACATAGTTCCTCGAAGTACGTTATTCATTGCACAATGATCGAGAAAGATTTCATTTTGGAGTAGCTGCTAGAACTTCAGTGCACCGTCTTCAAGGTGTGTTGCTCCACGGCGTTCAGGACAAAAAAATACTTTTTCAGGTGCTTCGTTACTACACAACGTGTGCTATAATTTTGCAATGTACATCGTGATTTTAATAGGAGTTTCGTTGCAACAAACAAGAGGAAACTGATGGTGGTTGATTGTTGTCAGGTAGGATGGTCAAATGTGGTTGACAGTTGTAGGAGAGAGAAACATTCGTCGAGTCTTCGATTCGGAACAGCAAAAAATTTCAACTCCTTCATCGCGAACCAGCTACATAGCCATCTCTTCTTTAGGTTTAAGGCCAAGGTCCTTCTTCACAAGTGGGTAAGACACTACTTTTAAGTCTGGGAGAGGACTTCCTACATATAAGAATTGAATCTTGATCACTTCATCGAACATCCTAAGGGCATTCCCTTGATGGGATGACACTTTTTGAACATTTAAGTGCATTAATAATGTTAGAATTGAGTGATCATGGGCTAGTTGAATTTGTCTCATTGAGACGCTCGATTTAACTATAAGCTTCTCAGATTTAGAATCTGTTTAACATTTCAATTATGCTTTGAAAGCTTCCTAAAGTATTTTAAGGGCATAATTAGAGCTTGATTTGATTCAGATTGGAACAACTTTGGTGTCATTGTGTTCCTCTCATTGAGTCAATCAGTTTGACTCCAATTTTACTGAAATCAGAGCTATATCAGATTTTTAATTGGAGTTTGAACTTTTCTTGCTAAAAAAATATTATGAGATCTGTGTTAGTTGCCTCTAGATTTGTGTCAAATGACAACTCTTATTGATGATGTATCAGTTACCCCCAATTTTTATGGAATTTCTAAGAAATTGGGGAAATTTTAAATTTTTCACTAAAGGCGGCAACGACAGGGACAACGAACAGCATGAACGGCTATCACTGAAGATGCCTAAGAGGGCTACACGGGTCGGCAGCGGTCAGGAAGCGACAGGAGCAACAATGTGCGACTCAAGTGGTGGGTTAGCGGTTGGGCCTAAGGGTTGGGCCTAAGGGTTGGACCTACGGTTCATGTTAGCAGGCAGATAGCGTAAGCTGGTGTGCGCCTTGGTTGGGCCCGAAGTGCACGACTTGATGGATTGAATTGGGTTGTGTTGAATTGACTGGCTCTACTGGCAGAGCCGCCGATGGCAACCTACAGGATCATGCATTCTACTAGACGCGAATAAGATGTTAGTTCATTTGGGAGGATTTTCTAGCTACATACATGGTCATTTTTCATTCAAGAATAAGATGCTAGATTTTTGCACAAGGGATCCTATAAGTCATTGATCTGCAGAATTTTTCTATGCTGAGTATTTTGCGAGAAGCATGGGAAATCAGAATAGCTGTCTATTTCTCTATAGATCGTTGAAGATGAAATACTATGAGTGCTCAGATTTCATGATTTCAAGAAAATGCAGCTCAAGTTGTACTATGCCTAAGAATTTGTGAGAGAGGAATTCTATTCAAGTTCAGCCTCTCCTTCCATCCCGGGTGTTTCTCTTTTGTAATGTTGAGAAAGATAAGAAGAATCACCTCATGTCGGCTTTTGTGATACCTCTGACGCAACCTCTGACAAGCAATGATTGTGAGGTACTTCCTCGAACGACATGCAAAAGGAGAGAAGACGTAAGGAATCCTTTGCCCTGTCATTCAAAGATTCAAATATTGGAGAACGAGCTGGCTCATTTGTGCATCAGGTTCCAGGAGGCTGAGAACTTTGTAAGCTTTTCTTACATTTCATTGTGGCATAATTCTTTTTTCTATATGACATAGAACTATTTATTATAGATGGATAAAATGATGAAACTTTGGATGGGTCTCGGCCTTTCTTTGAGAGGTTGGAACTCTGAGTTCATCAAAGACAAGTTCTTTTAGAACGAGTACAAGGGTTGATACAATTTCGAAGCTGAGGGAATCGCGGCCTTGGAATCTTAGATGACATAGTGCATGTTTTAGCAGTCCACAATGGTTTCATGCATTGTTGAGAGATATCTTCATATAGAAGTCGAGGAATTAAATTCCAGACAAATGATAAACCACTCCTAGCGCTGGAGCGCCACTCTCGAGCGTTGCATTTCAACATGCTCTTTCTGGAGTGGCTCTTATGGGCTCTGAATCATCCGTCCCAAGTGTTGAGTTTTCAGTCTCTATTTTTTAACATGTAAACAAATGTTCCACGATATAGCGTTGGGGCGCCCCCTTGAGGTTTTGGGTGCTTATCGCCAAGCGCTAGTTTGCTGCTGCTGCTTTGTTGTTTTGTTGTATGTTGCTCCTCCTTTGCCAATCAAACCCACTCATAATTTTTTTTTCCCTTTTTAAAGGCTTTCAACATAAAAACTTTGATGTCATTCCTATTACTTTTTTGTCACGTGTCTGTGTGTCGTATTTTCGTGCATCGATAAGTTGTTAAATTATTACTCTACCGCCGTGATTTTTTCAACACACAATAAATATAATATACGAGTAATTTGAAAATATATTTATTACACTTAAAATTACATCTAATGATTTTAAAATTTATTTTTAACGAAAATTTTGATTGAAATGTTTTGACTTTAGTTCCTTCTTTCAAAAGACATGTATAGCTCGTGGGATGTCTTTGAGGTATTCAAGGAAAGTATTTTGTGAATCTTAAAAATCTAAGCATAAAAAAAGGCCTTTTAATAAATGAACACTCAATTAAAAAGATAAATTTGGCTTAAAATATATGCTCCATAATTTTTTTGGGAATGTATATGATCCATAATTAGGGATGCAATTGAGGCAAGTCTATTATGGGCTACCTTAGGCTTAACTATAAATATGGCTCCCAAATCATGCTCAATGAGCTAGAACCAGCATCGACTCAGCTAATAGATCATAAGCTAATAATGAATTTAAATAATACTAAATTTTCAATAATTTGAAAAAAAATCACTCAAACATGCAACGCATTGGTTGGAAATAGAGTGAAGAATTCTATGATGTTAGCTTCAAATGCTCACTCTGTCAAACAAGTTAAATATTTATAAAATTGTATTTCAATTACTTGTATAAATCGGTTTCTTATCATCTGTCCTTCAATTCCTCTCTCTTTTTCTCTCTTGTTATTTTATCACAATAATTGTTTGCATTAGAGTTATTTTCTCAATTTCATAATAAGCAAGCTTACGAAGTGACTCGANATGTCAGAATT
Source organism: Phalaenopsis hybrid cultivar (assembly GCA_002079205.1). Lineage (NCBI taxonomy): Eukaryota > Viridiplantae > Streptophyta > Magnoliopsida > Asparagales > Orchidaceae > Phalaenopsis > Phalaenopsis hybrid cultivar. The sequence continues at coordinate 106,074 of JXCR01147725.1, forward strand.
CAAATTTCACAATTTCGACCCGCTATCGATCGTCTCAAAAAGTTTACTCTGAGCGTTCGACAGGTAACAGTGCAAGCGATATGAACTGTGGCGATCAGACGTGTCGACTCTCCGAATTGGGAAGTTTTGTGCGCGGGGGTGCGAATTGTGCAGAAGGCCACCCTAAGACTCAGAAAGATCCTATAGGAATCCCTTTTGGGTTTCCTCATGTTGGTTTCATCATTCTAAGTGCCAGAAGTCGATACCACTCACGCGAAACTCCAAAAGGGGATGGAAGTAGGTCGAACTTCTAAAACGAGGCGGGCCCTATTTCTAACGTTCTAAGATAGTCAAAGGGAGATCCCTAAGGCTAGATCCTAAATCCTAAGAGAAAGACTAGATCTCACTAAAAATGAGGTCAACACACCCTCCTAAAAGAATTTTTGTATTTATTATATAATCTACGGTCTTAAAATGTTAACATTGTGTTGCCGCCTACATTTCTAGCAATCATATATTCCATGAAAGAATAATACAACACACAGAGGTTGACTGTAGCTTCATTCATGATTTGGTGCTATCAAAGATGATATTTACTGACATATATATTTAGCAAAGCTTTGAATTTACTTAGTCTTTTATAGCTATGTTAGGTCAAAGCGAATTGATATACATGCTCAATCATGAGTGGAAATATTGTTTTAAGACACTACTCTATTTATAGTTAATGTAGTATGTTTTGTTTTAAGAAACTACTCTATTTATAATTAATGTTGTATATTTATTTTGTTTTACCTTGGCCTATCATATTGATTACTCTTCTATAAATATGGGGGCCTCTATTGAATAATATACATGAAAAGGTTTCTCCTCCTAACGGTGTTAATCATTTTTCTATCATCATAGTTAACTTATCTTGTTTTTTTATGGCAGCCATGATATCTTAATTTCATTAACTTTCAATGTTCTGAATTTTTTGATATTCTTGCAACTAGAAGATGCTTATTTGTGGGCTATATTTCTTCTGTTCACTTTTATGTGGTGATCTAGTTAATTTTTTTGGGTCATGTAAAAAAGCATTTGCTTCCTTATTTTTTTCATATTTTCACATTTCAGTTGTATTTAATATTTATTTTAAGTGACAATCGAACATTCTAAATAAGAAGGGAACAAATAAAAGATGTTTGTAAGTTTAATTGATTTGCCACATTATAGAGAAGTAGAATCTTTTAATGGTATGCCACATCAGGTGAAACCTTTGGAAAAACTAGAAACAATTGGTGCATTTCAGAAGCTGCCCATGGTGATGCCTTCAGCAGATATACTTTCTTCGGCACTAAGGAAGGCAAGGAATATTGCTGCTACAAAGGGTAGAAATTTGAATCAGTACTTTTGCTGACATTCCTTCACTTAGATTTTTTTTGTTGTATCAGAAGTAAAAATTGAGATACTGCTTTTGTTCATAAGGTATTGCAAATATTGCCAAGCGAGAGAGAAATAAAGGGGCAAAACAACTTGATGCTTTAATGAAAGTGAGATATTTTATTGATTAATTTATCTCAGGAAATTCTCAGCTACTTTTCTCCAACTATTTTTTCATTTGCTTTTGTATTTTGTTTCAAGGAATTAGCTGTTCCTCTCAGAGTGTACATTGAGAGTTTTCCTAAAAAGTGGTCCTTGCATCCATACGAGAGATCACTCATTCAATTAACTTTCGGTGATGGCAGTTATGAGGAGGTATTCTACTTATTTGTTTTTAAATAGGGGTGTTTACATAATTAACCCACAATTCTTATGTATTTACACATCTAACCCCTAAACCTTCATATTTGCATACATACCACTCAAATCTTTAACATCACATCAAAAATATCACCATCACTAACTTTTTAAAAGTTAGATACACCTTTCATTCATCATCTCATGACAACAAGGTGCTCCGAGTGTAAATATCAAACTTTGGGTGTTACATATGTAAATACCTGAGAATTGTGTGGTATGTATATACATTTTTCTTTTAAATATTTAAGATCAATTTTCTTGACTTCTAGGACTTACAAGCAATGCATTCTTTACATAGAGTTTTCATATACTTTCTCTAATTCCCTTCTGTCCTGTCTATTTTTTCTGACTACTCTAGATAAAATTTTTCAACTTGCCCTCTCTTTGTTTCTTGCTAAAAGGAAACTTCATAGGTTACTTCTTTGGACACTGTTTAATTATTTTTTTTAATGTATATATCATGAAAAAGCAATGATATGAAGAATAGAAGAATGTCGGATAAACGAGAACACTATTTTTTTGGTACTGTGCTATCTCAATAAGTAGCTCAAATTTTCTCATTGATTACTTGAAATTGAAGCTTTGGCTCTACCGCCTCCAAAAGGTGACTTTTTTGAGTTGTATGATGTTTATGATGCATGCCATTCTTTTTCTTTTAAGGGTTGTTTGGTTTGTTGAAGAAGGAATGCTGTGTAAAAGAAATGCAAAGTATTTTGACTTCAATGTATTTTGAATATTCAAAAGCTCTTTAGTTGTTTGTAAAGTAAATGCAAATGGATTTTATTCCGTTTGGTTAGGAGCATACAAATTAAAACTAGTGTATTCTGAATATTTTTGAGTTGTTTGGTTGTTTGTAAATGAAATGAAAAAAAAAAAAAAATTTCGTTAACTAATTATACATTATATAATTTCATAAGATTACATATTCAATATTTAAATGCTCACTATCTATTTATATTTTCTTTTATAATTAAAATATATTATATATTTTATGAATTAATATTAGCTTTTTTATGTAAATTTAAAATTAAAATGCTATATAAATAAAGATACAAATTTCACTTAAATTATAAGTTAATTAATGATTCATATATTGTATTAATCTTAAATTAAATTCAAAATTAAATCTTGATTTGATGATAATGTGTGGTTGTTCCTACACAATATATTTTGTATTATCTTTATTTCTATGAGATTGTTCCCATGCAAGTTATTGCACTCGCAAAAGAATTTTAAAAATTTTTATTTTACCGATGACTTTATAACTATTTTATAAACAACACTAGTTTTCCCAAATAGAGCTTTATTGTTCTATTGAAAGCTTAGATACAAAATCTTTTAAAAGAAAAAAAAAAGGAAAAATTCATATATTTTTTGAATTTCCTCACAAGTTAAATGAGAAATGTTCAATCTTATAAGATTACAAGTTGCACAATTTTTGTAAAAATTCAAGTAAATGACAGAAACAAACTTCAATCATCTTATAATGAATCAACAAAATTACCAAAAAAAATATTATTTATCTTCTAATTTACATATACTTTTGTATCGGTTCAACCATCAAATAAAATTTGAAAAGACTTTCCTATACGAAGAAAAAAATATAGATAAATTTTAACATGTGCTAGTCTCATTTCTTTATAAATTTCTTATGCAGAGTTCATGCTACTGATACTTGAATAGTCTCTGACATTGATAACACATAAATATTCTTATTTTTAATGCAACCTCCTGATGCCAGATTTATCTGCTCGAACTTATTGGTTGAATCTTCCATGTTTTTAAATTAAACGAAAGTATTCCAAAGCAAGCAATGAATAATTCATATGTTATCAGTTAAAACATGATATTTGCATAAATTATTCACCTGCTTCTTCAACATCAGAACCATCCTGATTTTTCAATCATGCATTGTCTTTTTTTTTTCAGTTGTGTTATTCTTCACAGGTTAAAAAAATGCAACAATTTATTTTCTTGGAGCCTTTTTGATGCCTATATTGGAGCAAATGCATGTTCTCAATAAAGTTTTCATCTAACTTTGTCTGGATCATTTTTAACAGAAACTTGTTTGGAAGAAACAACACTTTTGAGTTCGTACTTGAATGAAATATTTGTCTGAAAGAGTAAATTTTTCATAACCTTAACATCAAGTTTAACATTTTTGTCATTTGTCTTGTCTAACCTACAATTTAGAAATTTAGCTCAGATCTAAATGAATATAGAACATGTTTGTTAGATAATGATCTGGAGTTGAGAAACACATTGATGATTTGCAAGACACGTTTCACTCATTGAAATCTGAGCGAAATACAACTAGTTAAATATTGTGGTCCAAATTTTAAAAATGAATCAAACTGTAATTTTTATTTTCTTTATAATAAATCTTTTATCTATTGTTTTTGCAAAGAACACTGTGCTCTTTTCTTGCAACGACTATGGGAGGATATGTAAGCCAATTTTAGCCGGCAATACTTTTTTTGAAAGAAAAAAAAATCTTTTGCAAATACACAAATCACTGAGTATTTACTTTTCCAACAAATTTTTTTATGACCAAAACTAATTTTTAGGATGTAAATTATCTGAAATAATTAAATGATTGACAAATAATTAAGCATCATAACCTAAGGAAGAAGGTTCATCTGCTGATGACGAGTGTGAAGCCTCAACCTTTGAAGATACAAAAGATGAAAAGTAAGATAGGTCCACTGAATTATGAGACTCATACGAAACATTAGTTGCTCGATCTGTTTGTATGCCTTTGCCATGACAGCTTGACTGCAGGTTGAATACTGCTCGTTAGATTTGGATGATGCTGTAATAATGTAGCTAATGCTAACTATGAACTCACAAATATGAGATAATAAAATTTTGAATGTCAACGCACAATAAACTTAAAACTAACATATAATTGCATATTGGACTCTTAGGGAGTGCTTTCACACAAATACATCCGCTGTATTATTTGACTAGAAATTTTGACATTATTCAATGGTAAATCACAAACACATGCTTAGTAGTGATTTGAGTATTATAAAATTTACCTCACAAAAAGTTAATCTACCTTACAAAATTTAATGCTGTGCTTAAATTGGAATTAAAACCAGCACATCATTCTCTTTGATTTTCAACAGTTGAATTTGTAAAAGATTCAGGAACACTGCATATGTCAACATTAGATGAGAATGTGCTTAAAAATCTTAAACCATACAATCTAAAAAAACTTAGAAATTGAAGTCTGTCAACAGTTGATTTTATCACACTATTTCACTCATCACACGCTTATTTTCTAACATAATTTGAATGCTAATAAAATTTTCTACACCTTTTATGATACTCTTTTCAGTCAATTACGAGCACAATCATTTAACTTTTATAAAGAAATTAGAGAAATCAAAATTGGTATTGAAATAGCTGACCCTATCTTATTATTTCAGCCATAATGCATTCATTTGATAATAAAATTGGATGATTTTGGTGTTGTTAGAAGCTGACAAAATTTTCTACCATTTCTATGTTATTCATTTTATCTAATACCGAGCAGATGCACTACAGTTTTACGAACATTCGAAAACCAACTTGTCTTGCAACTTCGAACCCTAGGCATAACACAATCATTTCTTAATAGGATTAGATGATTTTGGTGGCATTGGAAAGCTAATAAAATTTTTTACAATTTGGATATCATACATTTCATCAAAATTTTGATCGGATGCGTTTCAGTTGATGCTTATGTGACTTGGCACCTCACATTGTTCTTCGAGCAACGTAGGCAAATTGCACTAGTTAGCTTAGCTCCAAAGCTTCTTTAAGTTTGACAATTTGGTAGTCATGCAATGACTTTTGGATTTCAAGTCTTCGAGGTACTTTTGAGTAAGCCAGTTCTNCACTTATACGAAACATTAGTTGCTTGATCTGTTTGTATGCCTTTGTCATGACAGCTTGACTTCAGGTTGAATACTGCTCATTAGATTTGGATGATGCTGTAATAATGTAGTTAATGCTAACTATGAACTCACAAATATGAGATAATAAAATTTTGAATGTTAACGCACAATAAACTTAAAACTAACATATAATTGCATATTGGACTCTTAGGGGAGTGCTTTCACACAAATACATCCGCTGTATTATTTGACTAGAAATTTTGACATTATTCAATGGTAAATCACAAACACATGCTTAGTAGTGATTTGAGTATTATAAAATTTACCTCACAAAAAGTTAATCTACCTTACAAAATTTAATGCTGTGCTTAAATTGGAATTAAAACCAGCACATCATTCTCTTTGATTTTCAACAGTTGAATTTGTAAAAGATTCAGGAACACTGCATATGTCAACATTAGATGAGAATGTGCTTAAAAATCTTAAACCATACAATCTAAAAAAACTTAGAAATTGAAGTCTGTCAACAGCTGATTTTATCACACTATTTCACTCATCACACGCTTATTTTCTAACATAATTTGAATGCTAATAAAATTTTCTACACCTTTTATGATACTCTTTTCAGTCAATTACGAGCACAATCATTTAACTTTTATAAAGAAATTAGAGAAATCAAAATTGGCATTGAATAGCTGACCCTATCTTATTATTTCAGCCATAATGCATTCATTTGATAATAAAATTGGATGATTTTGGTGTTGTTAGAAGCTGACAAAATTTTCTACCATTTCTATGTTATTCATTTTATCTAATACCGGGCAGATGCACTACAGTTTTTACGAACATTCGACAACCAACTTCTGTCTTGCAACTTCGAACCTTAGGCATAACACAATCATTTCTTAATAGGATTAGATGATTTTGGTGGCATTGGAAAGCTAATAAAATTTTTTACAATTTGGATATCATACATTTCATCAAAATTTCGATCGGATGCGTTTCAGTTGATGCTTATGTGACTTGGCACCTCACATTGTTATTCGAGCGACGTAGGCAAATTGCACTAGTTAGCTTAGCTCCAAAGCTTCTTTAAGGTTGACAATTTGGTAGTCATGCAATGACTTTTGGATTTCAAGTCTTCGAGGTACTTTTGAGTAAGCCAGTTCTAAGCTATTAATAATTCAAACCAACTTATAAACAATAGTCCCTTGGGCTTTGTCTAGATTTGCATTATAGCTCAATTAACCTGATCATATGAACACCAATGTAAAATTGAAAAGTTTTTTTCAGAATTGAATAATTTTAAGAACATTTACATGAAGCATAAAGAATAAAGCAACATCGAACTTGAAGTTAATGAATGCCTAGATTATAGCTACAACAACATAAGCAATATGCAATATATTTTTCTGGATGATACTACAGATCCATTTCAGTCCCTGAGTTTGCTTTATCTGAAAAACAATCAATTTGATCATCTAATGATTTCTTTGATTCTATTGTTGGTGATAAGAAAGTATTGATTACTTGAAATTTATAGGAGGAACAAAAATAGCAGCAAACTTTCATTTTTTTCGCGAAGATTGGATAAAAACCTTAGATTCAGGAAACATCAACGGTCAGATTCCATATCGATTCCAACCTACCCCTAAGGTTCATTAAGGATAAATAAAATTAATAATAAAAAATACCTCTGAGTTAGAATATAATACCATTCTCAAGTACGAGTAGGTTAATTGAAACTAAGATCATGTTCTGGTATCGGCTTGTTTATGTGCTATGGCGACACAGCTGCTAACTTTATACAAAAAATATATTTTTTGAAATTGAAATAAAATAAGAATTAACGGTTGTTTTGAAAATCTTTTCTATATAAATTAGAAAAAAATAGTTTCTTCACTACAAAACAAATATTCTCACACTTGAAGAATGAAATATTTAACTAGTTCGCTTGGTGAACCTATTCATGAGATCCAACAATATTCTGAAAAAAATGTAACCGAAGAGACTACAAGTTCGTTGTTGCATTTCTTCAACTATAACATATGCTCAAAAAATAACAAGCAAAATGAGCATGTATATATCAAGAAAACTCTTACAATCATTGTTTTCTTTCAAACATTATGCAGCATTTATTATCACGGGTTACAACAGATAATTTGATGTAAGACAACATCGGGAGCATAGCTACAAATGCATAATTATAAAATGCTACAAATTCAACAAATGACCTTATCATTAACTATTAATTACCAAATTTCTTGTTTAGGAACCACACTTTATTATAAAATCATGATTTAATTTTAAAATTATTTTAAGATTTGTGCAATATATGAACTTGTAATTAACTTGCGAGATAAGTGAATTGTTTTTTATTTATGCAACGCTTTATTTTTTAATATTACATAAAAATAACCAATATTAATTAATAAAACCTAATGTAATTTAATTATAAAATAATATATAAATCAAATGAGTATTTAAATATTGAATATGTAATCCTATAAATTATATGATATATAACTAACTAGTTTTATTTTCAATTGATAGACAAATAATTTGGTTAAGACGTATTACAAAGATTTCTCATAATCAATTTGGATTTATGCCGGGCATGTCTACTATGGAAGCTATACATTTATTAGAGCTTTGATGGGGAAGTCTAGAGATAATAAGGAGGATCTACATTTGATTTTTTATTGATTTAGAAAAAGCTTACGATAAGGTTCCAAGAGATATCCTTTAGAGAATTCTTGAGAAGAAAGGTGTTGATATGAGTTATATTCAAGTCATTAGAGATATGTACACTAGAGCTGTTACTTGCGTTCGAACTGAAGGAGGATTGACCAATTATTTTCCTATTTCTGTTGGATTACATCAGGGATCGACTTTAAGCCCATATCGTTTTGCTTTAGTTATGAATGGTCTTACCGGACAGTTACAGGAGGTTATACCTTGGTGTATGCTTTTTGCTGATGATATCCTTCTCGTGGATAAGAGGATAGAAAAAACCCAAGAAAAACTTGAATTTTGGAGTTCTACATTGGGGTCTAAAGACCTTCATTTGAGTAGAACTAAAACTGAATACATGGAATGTAATTTTAGTAGTAATTGTGACAGAAGTGTAACTTTGGGTGATCAAATTATTAAAAGATATGAACGATTAGATATCTCGGGTCTGTTGTTCAATGCGATGGTGATATAGATGAGGATGTTAATAGTAGAATTCAAGTTGGTTGGTTGAAGTGGAGGTTTTGGGGCATTCTGTGTGATAAAAAAGTACCGCTTAGACAGAAACAAAAATTTTATAAGATGGTGGTGAGACTTGCAATGCTCTATGACGCTGAATGTTGGCCTTTAAAAGAGAAGCATAATATTAAGTTAAGTGTTGCCGAGATGAAAATGATTAGGTGGATGAGTGGCTTTACACTTAGAGACAAAATACGTAATGAATATCTTCGTGATAGGGTTGGTGTAGCTCCAGTGACGGACAAAATTTGAGAGATTCGTCTTAGATGGTTTGGTCACATTAAACGTTGACTATCTTATGATCCTATTTAGGAGAGTAGATGCTTTAGATTTGACTTATGTTAAGAAAGGCAGAGGTAGACTTAGGAAAACTTGGGCTTATTGTATAAAAAATGATCTTAATTTATTAGAACTAAATGAAAATATGACACTGAATAGGACGCAATGGAGTTGTTGTTGTTGTATATACAAACAACCAAATAACTCAAAAATTTTCAAAATACACTCTTTTAATTCAGCTTGTATGCATCTTATCAAACAAGAAAAAATTCCTCTGCATTTACTTTACAAACAATCAAACAGCTTTTGAATATTCAAAATTCACTGAAATCAAAATACTACGCATTTTTTTTTACGTTACATTCCTGCTTCAACAAACCAAACAGCCCCAAATGAAACCGGATTACAAAACTTGCTAGGAGATTATGTGCTCTACAAGAATNTTTGTTGTAAAAATAAGTCTATCTTTTGCATTGCCATAATCCAATATAAAATGATTGAATTAAACATGTAGAGATGGATAGACATTTCATAAGTGAGACACTAGAAATTGGGTTAACTTGCACTTAATATATTCCAATGTGAAGTCAGTTCACCCACATATTTATTGAAGCTCTTTGTAATCTTACATTCTAAAGAATGTTAAGCAAATTTGAAATGATAGATCTATATCATCCAATTTGAGAGAAAGCTTTGAAGGTATTAGGATTCTGAAATTCTTTCTTTGAAGGTATTAGGATTCTGAAATTAAGAATGAAATAAGATACGGATCCTTGTGCTAAATGAGGAAAGTTATGTGCCATAAATTCATGGGTACAATGGATTGCTCTCCGTTGGTCAACATAGAAGTTTCGGACAACAAATTTGATTTTTAAATTCTTTGTTCTTATTACTTTTTAGTTGCTTTTGGGTAGTTTTGTGTAAAAATACCCATAGAGGAAATGGGCAAATAAGCTTTTTTTTGGTCACTTTTTCTTTTCTATGTGACATCTAAACCTTTTGTCATATTTTATAGGATCTTTATTATAAATAGAGAGCTAAGCGAAATGTAATGGAAATCATGATTATCAGAATAGAATGATGTTTAACATATTTCTCTATTCTTGGTTGTGTTTTTTTATTAATCTATCTTCTTCTCTTTTTTTTTTGTTTATTTCCTTTTCCTCTTCCGCCTTCAACTGTTCCAAGGCTTCCGTATATCTTGTATATCATGTATTTGCTTTACTACTAATATTATCATGTGGTATATTGAAATACTTTTTTGCCTTATTTTATAGGACCTTTTATTGTAAAGAGAGGCCTAAGGGTCATGTACTGGAGATCATGATTATTGGAATAAAATGATGTTTAACATATACCTCCTTTTTGGGCTATGTTCCTTATTACTCTTTCTTTTTTCTTCTTTTTTGTTGGCTTTTTTTTTTTGCCTTCAACCATTCAAATTATCTATAATTCTCCCACAACTTTCTGTGTCACCTTTGATATTATCATAAGGGATATTGTAATAAATGTTAGCTATGCATTTTCCTTATATTAATATTTTACATCTTATCTTTCTCGACTTTACGAACGCATCTTTGTTATTTTTTTAGTCAACTCATGATTTCTACAAATATTGATGTCAAATTTAAATTGCTTACAAATGCAAGATGTTAAATATTGTCCATAAATATACCGTAATGAATGACACAACAATGTCTCCCGCTTACTAGAGGGATGCAGCATCGTCTTCTGTTTACGAGCGGGATGCAACATCGTCTTCCGCTTTAGTTGCGGGATTTCATGATTGCGTAGTAGCTTAGAGTCTTGGACCAGTCTAGGAGGGCCGATCGACTCTTTCTTTATGTGATTTTCTGCCCAATTGGAGTGGGCTCACTCCTTAGTTATCCCAGGTCCATATGTATGTTGTTTTCATATTCTAGGTTAGTTTTTCTATGATTTTTTTGTCAGGACAACCTTCGACGACTCCTGTGCTCTCTTCTAGGGCTCTATTCGAGGACGAGTGGTGCTCCAGCTTGTATCTTGCTCAAATGTGGTGACTATCCTCGGCCTTCCCATCCTCCATAATCTCACCGTCATTGTAACTGCTGCAGCCTCCCCACCGGACAACACNTTTGTCCATAAATATACCTTAATGAATGACACAGCAATGTCTCCCGCTTACGAGAGGGATGCGACATCGTCTTCCGTTTACGAGCAGGATGCAACATCGTCTTCCGCTTTAGTTGCGGGATTTCATGATTGCGTAGTAGCTTAGAGTCTTGGACCGGTCCAGGAGGGCCGATCGACTCTTTCTTTATGTGATTTTCTGCCCAATTGGAGCGGGGCTCACTCCTTAGTTATCCCAGGTCCATATGTATGTTGTTTTCATATTCTAGGTTAGTTTTTCTATGATTTTTTTGTCAGGACAACCTTCGACGACTCCTGTGCTCTCTTCTAGGGATCTATTCGAGGACGAGTGGTGCTCCAGCTGTATCTTGCTCAAATGTGGTGAATATCCTCGGCCTTCCCATCCTCCATAATCTCACCGTCATTGTAACTGCTGCAGCCTCCCCACCGGACAACACCTTTGTTGTCTCCTGCAGCTCCACCCCTCCCTGTCTCTTCCATCTTCATTGGCATTATATTTTCAGCTTCGCTCTTCGCTATCCCTGCGATTCTAGCGCTTCTGCTTGTTGTCATCGCTGTTCTAATCATCAGAAATTCCCTTCCCTTCCCACCAGCTGCTTTTACAGCCATCCCATTCTATGTCGTCACCACCTAACCACTGTCCTAGCCCTTTTGCACCGCCTCCCTGCTAGATATCTTTTGTTCCAGTCTTTGGACTTGAATTCTGCCTTGCTGCCGCCCATGACTTTAAGGATCCGCTGTTTTGTTGTCATATCCGCTCACTCGCTCTGGGCTCCGACCTTATCACCACTATTTTGGACCCCAAACAACAATCACCATCACCAACAATCCATCTTAAATTGAGTTGGTATTCTCATTTGTTACAATTTTTGATTTTCGCATGTCGTGTTGTTGTGATTTCTCCTTTTAGTTATGTGGTTGTAACTTTTCTATTTGAATTTCAACAATAATATTTGTTATCTATTGTCGTTTGGGATAATTCCGGTATCATTTGATATCAGAGCTAGTTTAACTCTAGTCGTATCCTAGGATTTTTAGCATTACCATTACCAATCTCACCTCCACACCAAAATCCTTCCGTTTGCTAATTTTTCTAACCGGCTACCCAAAAATTTACTTTTGCACTTTACTTCATCCCTATACACCCTCTTCCATCTACCCAAACCCAACCCAATCCCAAACCCTAATCATATTACCGAGGAGACAAGTGGCGGATGCCGATTAGGAGTTTACTATGGAGGAGTTACAGTGACAATTGTGACGAGTGCTACAACGGCTCCGTCAAATTGAGGAAATGAGATCGTCTAGAGGGGTCATCCAAACTCCTTTCGATTCCAGAGATGAAGGACCACTACTCATAAGATTTTGCATGAAATAGCAGAGAAACCTAGATTTGGAAGTAAAGATGTATTTGCTATATTTTGGCATCCACTTGAATTTAAACGAGTTCATGGAGTGATTCCAGACCACGAAACTTTTCTTTGAGTACTAGGACGTCTCAATTGGCCGAAAGGGTAAAGCTAGTCATCAACAAGTTTTAAAAAAGTGTTGTTTGGATGAGATAATTTGAAGCACCTGCACCAATGTGAGTAAAATGACAATATTACTACTTGGTCCAAATTGAAATAAGAGATGAATTGTTTGTACCTAATAATTCATTGCTCACAAAATGTTCCGACCTTAGCTTTGGAAGTGGAGAGGTAATATCACAGGGCGATTGCCTCATCTTATGGCTAGAATTCATCTTAAGGTTCTGACCTTCAAAGTTCATCCCAAGGTTCTTACAGTCAGTGTAACCCAGGGGAACATCCAAGCCGATCTCGGCTGAGAAGACACTATTTCAAAATGGAGAACATACAGAATTAATCCGTATTCCTAAATCAGTCCCAATTAAAAACTTTTCAAGTGCCACGAATTTAAACATATTGAATCAGGTTGTACAACGACGAGAATAATTCATTTCACCGAGCATACAGCAATTTATGAGCAGACGGTGACACATAAAAGAATAAAGATGTCAAAGATGAGCCTCAACTTTAAGCCGATGAGGAAGAAACACTAGTGATTCAATATGAGTTCACGAGAGATTCTCCAGTTGGATTAGCCGGGTTTTTTTTAGAAGATATATAGTATGAGGAGCTGATACCTGATGGAATTGCCAAACATCTCGACCGATATTTCACTTATTGTGTGGTTACTCTTGAAAGTCATCTAACATGTCAGAAATGAGAAGCTTGTGAACTACTTCATGAAGGCTATATGAAGTTATTCTGATATTAAATTGAATTTAGTAGTATGCTTACCGATAGATGTTCAGACAGGAGGGATGAACCACAACTTCGGAAATTGTCTTGGAAGCTTTTTGGGGAAGAAAATTTTATAATGGGATCCAGGTCCTACCAGAGAAGAAGATACCTCTTCTAAGTGGTTGCTAGTGAGAGATGCTCAACTTGCTATTAATTTTGTTCTAGAATTGAATCCTCCTTACATGCTTCTGTATCAGATACACTTGGACGATTACGAAGAGTGGAAGAAGTCAATTACATATTTCATGACTCGAGGCTTGGTTCGTGATGATACCCATCCACATGCAGCATCGACTCAAGTTGTGCTAAAAGAGAATGCATACTTATTCTATCAAAATGTGTGGTTGTAACTTTCCTATTTGAATTTCAACAATATTATTTTATTATCTGATGTGATTTCGGTTAAGTCTTGCATCAATGAATTTTCAGAATTTCATGCTTAATTCTTAAGTAAAGGTATAAAGCCTTATTGAGGTTAGATATTTCACCTTTGCAGTCATTATCTAAGCGTGAAGCTGAAGAAAGATTAAAAGAGGTAAGGCTTCCATTCTACAGCATTACTTTTCATTCTTTCTCAGATATCTGGAAGAAAATTTCTTTCTATTTTTTATTCAAATGCATTTGATGAGATTTAATTTTAGTCCACAGGGCCTGAAGAAGCTCGAAGAAGTTTTCGAACTTGAAAAAATTGCTGTAGACAATTTATTAAATGTCGCAAAGGTGGCACCTCACCTTAAAACAGTTTTTTGTTTTTTTCTTTTTGTTGTGATACTATACTTCTGATTCATTTTTCTTTTACTTTTTACTTATTTACATGATGAAATAATATGATGTCAAATAGGGAAAATAACTTGAAATGCTTTTAAACTTGTGTCCTGGAGGCTTCAAACCGACACGCTCCATTATTTATAGTTAATACTTTTAGGTAGTAAGGCAATGCTGCCGCCTAATCTTAAAATGCTTATCAATCAGTGGAACTCATATGTATGTTTGGTGTTCTTTATGTCTCAACTATGTAATTTTTTATGTATGTCGATATGCATTTATAGAATTATATTTCCGCCTTTATTTGTTGGTATTTCCTTTGAAGAATGTGCTTGTTCCAAATAGCTGTCCTTCATTACTAATGGATTAAATGTGATTTTTTGGCAACTTATGACTTACGCGTACTAAAATCCTTGTAGTTCAGGCTGACTCCCAATTGGATAATTAATTTCTTGAAGGAAATAATCATATCAAATGGGCTAACTTTATAAATAATACTTTATTGTTCATGATTTTTAAGTATTGTCAAGGTGCTAAATTTATTATTTGCTATTCATTTTGAATTTTATCCTTCTAGCTTAGGTTTGTTCCTTTTCTTTTTTAATTCTTTATATTAATTTTTTAAGCTTCTGCAATGGTATGTTTTCAACCCGTTACACATGACCAAATCATCTAAGTCAATTTTTAGTGCCTTACCTTACCTTTAATAGATATTACTCCAATATTTTTTTTTCATATAATCATCCCTAATTTATTCTCTCTCGTTTTGCCACAACTATTTTATCATTTTCACTTTTGTCACATGCAATTTAGATATCAAAGATTTTTTAAAGGCCAAACATTAGGATCCGTTTAGCATCATCGTTTTAACTGTGGTTTTATAAATTTTTTCTTTGAGCTTCAACGATTTTCTCTAATCTTACAAAACTGTCAAGGAAATAAACATCTTTGTTGGTAGCTAATTTATTTTTGATTCATTTTGTTTTCCTTTACCTATGAACTATTGAGAACAAAGAAAGTTCGAAGTAGAGAGAGAGAGCAAGAATCTATTATTAGTAGGAGCCGATGCAACAACGTGAACATACATGATTGTTTTTTATATTCAATGTGAATTTCAAAAAGCATGCCCGAGATGCAACACTTACTGGTGCAACATGGGGAAAGGCTTCAGAACATTTTTAGGTTTCCTATTTTACTCATCCAGTACGGATGATCTCAAAATATCATCAATGGTGATATCAAGTGGAAGAAAATATAGCTTAATGAAAAGATAATTAAAACAGAGGCTAAAGGGGAGCATATTTTGACTTCTAAAATCAGTATAAATGTGGTAGAAGGTGAGAACAAATGACAATGCAGTTGCTTTCTGATGTTGTTGGCTAGTATTCAAGCTTACAGGGTAAGGCTCTGAACTGAGCTAAAGTCTTAATAAATGGCGTTGCATAAAGTATGCATGTCACTCTTAAGGGTTCTCAGGAACAATTAAAACCCAATAAACTGTAATTTCAATGTCTTTATGACCTGATTCTGATATTGTAGATCTAAAATCTAAGTTCCTAGGCACAAATAATGATAAAACTGGCATCAGAGATTGTAGTAGTAGAAAGGTACAAGGTTGGAATGGTTAATTATTATTGTATTATATCTTCATAATTCAGAATATTCTCCATTTATTTATATTTATTTTTAATGTCTTTTCTTCTTCTTGTCTATATATATATATACTTGTATTCAATCAATGATAATATAAACAAATGTTTTTTTTTTTTTTTTTTGTAACATGGTTTACGAGCAAGGTCAACTCTCGCCATACTTGTGCCATTTCTCTCATTCTTTGTTCCCAGTAGAGCTGGGGTTAGCTCAAAATTGGCACAAAAAAATTTGATCCAAAGTTCGGCTAGTTTATTTTGATCTGAGCCAAAATTCAAATCAATTTTTGAGAGATTAATAATGCTGTTAATGATCTGAAACTNAGGTTCTCAGGAACAATAAAAACCCAATAAACTGTAATTTCAATGCCTTTATGACCTGATTCTGATATTGTAGATCTAAAATCTAAGTTCCTAGGCACAAATAATGATAAAACTGGCATCAGAGATTGTAGTAGTAGAAAGGTACAAGGTTGGAATGGTTAATTATTATTGTATTATATCTTCATAATTCAGAATATTCTCCATTTATTTATATTTATTTTTAATGTCTTTTCTTCTTGTTCTCTCTATATATATATATACTTGTATTCAATCAATGATAATATAAACAAATGTTTTTTTTTTTTTGTAACATGGTTTACGAGCAAGGTCAACTCTCGCCATACTTGTACCCTTTTCTCATTCTTTGTTCCCAATCTCATTTCATTTAGGACTGTTAATGATCTGATTTCGAGTAGAGCTGGGGTCAGCTCAAAATTGGCACAAAAAAATTTGATCCAAAGTTCGGCTGGTTTATTTTGATCTGAGCCAAAATTCAAATCAATTTTTGAGAGATTAATAATGCTGTTAATGATCTGAAACTGACTCGAAAAAAATTCAATCCAAATCTTTCGCCTGTAGCTAGACTTGTTTATTTCGATCCAATCTCGATCCAAGCCAAAATTCAAATCAATTTTCGAGCGGTTAACGATCCTCGAGCTAAATTCACAGCCCTAGTTGCATGGAGCCACAACTTGATCACNTTTTTTAACTGATTTCTGATTTTCATTTGATTCTTTTATATGAAATTCACCATTGAGATGCTTATTTTTCCTGAAGTTGCTTGTGTTGTTTGGCAACAATTTTGTCAATTTCCTTTTCATAGCTGACGCCAAGTTGCAATTTTAACTCAGAGTGATTATAACGGAGATTATGTGTTGGGTTTTACATGCACTTCTGACTTAATCTGCTATGGTAGAAGAGAGTACAAAAGGGGAACATCACTTGCACAACTTACAACTTAGGGAAATATGCATGCACAACTTGGATCAAAAGAGAGCAATCAACTAGTCCTTGGAATAATTTCANTTTTTTTGTAAAATATGAAAATAGTTTTGATGTAAATATGATTTCTGAAAGTACATTTTAATTTTAAAAATATATGAGACAAAACGAGTCTCACATATTAAATAGTTTGAACGGTTGAGCACGATATCACAAGTAATACACTATCTCGAAAGATAAGCATACCACTTAACAGTAGGCTCAACCAAATAAACTAAGGAGCTTGTAACATTCGTTTGGTCTGCAATACATTTTATGTATGGCCGGCAAGTTCTTTTACCTAATATAAGGATTAGATAAGGTTTATTTTACCTGGGTTCTAAGTTCCTTATAGAGACAAACCCCTATAGTTAATTACATCTTAAATGACATAAGTCACTTAAAAAGACTCTCGATTAAGATTAGTGATTTTTCTTTCAAGATTTCGAAGTTTAGGTTTTCAAGATTGGACACGGGAAAATCAAATGAGAGTGGCTCAAATAGGAATAGTTATTTTAAGGAATCCAAAAGAATGAAGAGTAAGAGATATCACAGATCCAAGGAGAACCCCGGTGACTCCCCAACTATCCTATTGTTTGGCTTTATGTCTTTGAAATGATGTTATTCAATGTTTAATCCTGCAATTTATTTCAGAATTTGGGACTTACATTCACACGATATCTGATCGTGCAAATAGTCTGGAAATATAGAAGGGTTTACACCGTACCGTACGACAACCTCATAATCCTAAAAGTGTCAGGACTTATAATTGCACAACAGGGTTTGTGCAAAAGCCTAAAGACAAGGTGAGGATCTACGTTGCACTAAGCAAACTACCTAGAAATCCTACAGGTTGTTATTTAAACTAAGGAAAGTGATTAGTGATGTGAATTTGTTTTGACGTTGCTCTTTTGAGTGTCATCGTCGTGCTGCCCACGGTGTTCGCTACAAGCTCCTCATCGTAGCACATTCGGGTTTGATATTAGTTTTAAAGGGTACATGTAATCATTAGGTTTTCATACACTAAAGTATAGTGTGTCACAGAACAATAATGCATGCAGTATAACAAGAAAAGAACAGTAGAATATGCGGCATAAAAGAGAGAATAGTACAGTATGTTGTGACGTAAAATGCTGTAATGTAAATCAAATATATATATCTGGGAGGTCTGCTGCTCATTTAAGCGTGCTAGTATACACTGTATAAACAAAAGAAACATTGTCTGGAAAACTCGAGAAAATTAACAAATGACCCACGATGGACAACTCAAGAAAAATCAACAAATGACTCACGACGGAAAACTAGAAAAAAATCGATAAATAATAATCCCAAGAAAATTATCAAAATCTCGGGAAGATCCCGAAAAAAGGACCACGAGTGCTTTCCCAAAAAATTCCAATAAAACATGCGAAAAATCTGAAAAGAGAGGACTACAAGCACTCGGGTCGGAGCTAGGCTCAAATATAATATATTTGTATTCAAGGGACGTCGAAGCTACTAGTGGTCCCCCGGATGCATAGAGTCTGTCACTCAACTAGAAGGGTGTCCTACTAAACCTAACTTAGGAGGGTACTCCTTAGCCCGGTATCGGTAATCAACAAATGGACAACCAAGTTGTAACACATTTAAAATTTATATTTTAGCATGCACGAGAATTTTTGACATACAAAAAGGAAGTTATATCAATTTTGTAGTGAAAATATTTTTATAAATATTGTATTTGTTCTTCTCATGTCTGTTCTTATTAGTTTTGAAAAATTACGATTGTCCACGAGTCAATTATGTCATCGAGCATAGGACCGCCAACAGCCTAAGAAGATATGGGTCCTCCGTTAGTCTTGTGTCGGTGAATAATACCGTCATCCTACAGTTTATCAGCTCCCAGGATTAAGTCATGATATCGTACGATGGAATATCATTCTGTCCTATCACCGGCGTGCCTTTGTCATCATCGCCCTAATCCCCAAAATAAAACCAACCTACTTGCAACCTTGTTTGATGATTTCATATATAGCAAAAAGCTATATATGAGCACTTATGTGTCAAACATAAGTACTGAAAATCAAACAAAGAAGCAAGGAAAAAAAATAAAAATGGGGATGAGAGAGAAGGAACTGATCCACCCAAAAGATCGAAAGGATGAAGGATGAAGCAACCCTCAAAAACTGTGAAGAAAAGATTTGAAAAAAAGAGTCCAAGATCCTTGAATCAATCCAGAGGATATCATTTTCTCAAATTTTATAATTGGATCAACCCAAGAAGGGTATCCTTTCCAAATTTTGTTTCAAACAGGTCGAAACGGGTCCAAAACTAATGTGACAATTGTATCTATGACTCCACCACCTACATGTACTCACACACCTCAGCCTGAACCGAAATGTGGCATTTATGTTATCCAAATTTTGATGTCGAACCTCCAAAATCCTTTCCAAATGACAATTTTATGAGTTTTCTAATCCTTTCATTAATCCAATTTATATAAACTTTATGATTTCCCAAAATGAAACTATAAGAGTCTTTCATATTTCACAAAATAAAGGAGAATAATCCATAGAGAACAACCTTTTGGACTTCCAACAAAAACTTGTCAATATCAAGTTCATTCAATTTCACCCCTCATTAAAAACTTTTCACAATTGTACAAATGTAACACCAATTTAGAAAATATAGAAGTGATCACGGCTAGGGCAAAATGAACCTAAATAATCCTCAACAGGATCACGGGTAAGGCAGGAAAGAAGATAGCAATTCACGGGGAAGGTTAAGAAAAGGGACAGTCGAACCTCACAACAAGCCCACAAGTAGAAACCAGGAAATGCATAACCAAGCTCCAATATAAGCTCACGATTTAGAACAGGAAATAGGACAAAAGACCACGGGTAGGGGCAACAAGGAGAAAGCCAAGTCTGAACCAACCATATTCAACATAAATGAGCCACAAGAGAAAGTTCACAACCAGGGTAAATAAGGAGAAAGCTAAGTCCAAACCAACCACGACACAAACCACAACAGTAAGGCTCACGGCCAGGGACAACGAAGAGAAAACCAAGCCCCAAACCAAAGAACCACAACAGTAAGGCTCACGACCAGGGGCAGAAAAGAACATCCTAACAAGACAAAAGGAAATCAGCTAGGACGCTCACGGGTAAAGGCAGCAGACCAAAACCACTAAACCGGCTTCACAACAAAGGGAAAACCACCACAAATATTACCATTGTACTCCTTTGATCTACATAAGAGAGTGAATGGACAAAGTCACATAAACTATCTAGATTAAAGTCATTTTATTGAGCAAAACATGATAGTGAATTGATCCATTTATATCAAACATTCTCATGTAGAAGTAGATATTGAAATCATGAATTTTGGAATGACAAACTTGATTACCAATAAAAATCTAAGGAGAAACGTTATATGAAAAGCTTCCGACCAAACCGAGCCCACCAAAGAGGCTAAAACAGAAAGAAATTCCAGCCAAAACACAATCCCAAAAGGAGCCAAACCAAGCCCACCAAAGGGGCAAACCGGGTCCAATACAGGGGGCAAACCGAGCCCAGCACAGGGGCGAATCAGAATACAATTTTAGCTCAACTATACACAGCAAAAGAAAGTTAATAACAGATAAATTTTTTAGCCAGACCAATTCCTTCTCTGAAACAAAATTAAACCCAACATAAAGGCTAAAGAAAAGAATATAATTTAAGCCAAAACCACACCCATCAAATGGGTAAAACAGATCATCATTTTTAGCATGAATTCAACTCAAATAAGCCAAAACCGAACCATCCAAATGGGGAAATTAGAAAAACATTTTCAGCTATAAGTCCAACCTAAAAGAGCTAAAAAAAAAACCGAGCCCACCAAATGTGCCAAAGCAGGGCCACCAAGAATCAGATTCCACAACACTTTAAAACCCAAAATTTAAATCCAACATATACTTTGAACAGGGACAAGGAACGAATAAGTGTAAGCGAATTCCATCATATATTTGAACATGAGTGATAATAATAAAAAGCTTAAAAATCAAGTCTTGAACCAACATTTCATTTAGCATGTATCTCAAATAGGCAACCATCATCTCATGGCAACAACCGTAATGTTCCAAAATTCTATCTATCATGCATTTTTTAGCAGAAAAAGAGAAATATATCTGTATTATCCTTCATTTTTACTGATTCTAGCAAGTATCCATGACTAGATCTTAAAACAGGCCTAAACTTTATCTTCACATGCTTTAGAAGAGAAAAGAAATATTTTTAGATGTCATCCAAAATGGTGTAGATTAGAGGAAAGAAGAGAAATACCTCTTAATGCAGACTCAAAGCAAAATTGTAAGGCAGATTCAAGAAAACACCTCCTACAGAAACCCTTCTCTTAAAAGCTTCAAGAAACAACAACCAACGAACACTCCAGCAAACAAGAACCTAGCCGAGAAGGAATTTCGACAAAGCCTCCCCCTAAGAGCCTTAAACAGCAACTAGCAAAACAATCTCAGCCTTCCTTTCCCTCTCAAAATTTTCAAAAACCCAAAATAGTACTTTATGAAGCTTTTTTATAGGCAGAGATGAAGGGGGGAACCACCACTTACCACCATTTTGTGGTCGAATAAAACAACAGGAGTGAATCGTCACCATAAGGGAGGAGAAAGTAAAGCCTCTAGAAGGAGAAGAGTCGGCCAGCTGAGCTCCCACGATTGGAGAGTTAAGCGGTCGAGCGACCACATAAGGAAGGAAAAGAGTTGAGAGAGAGGGAGATTGCCGCGTGGATAAGCCACGGGATCAATGACACACAGGGACGAGCCGAACAGCTGATCAAGCCGCGGGATGGGTCAAATGGAGAGTTAAGTGTGCGGGAAAAGGGTAAATAGGGTTTAGGGTTATAAATTTTATTATAAATATTGATATAAATATAAAAATATTTAATATTTCAAAAATAAAAATTTGATTTGTATCTTTTATTCTCGTGTCATATCATAACAAAATGGATGACCTTTCTAGGTAATTCTGACGTTTCGGACGCATTGTCGTGGTTCGTTTCATCGTCGGATGTCATTTGGTGAATCCATTAATTTGCATGCAATTTTCTCGTGTTAAAAAATTATGGCAATATGGGTGTCTTTCCTAGCTAAAATTGGTGTCTCGAACGCGTTGGCGCAGTTCATTTTGTCGTCCGGAGAAGTTTTTATCCATCATTTAAGCTCAATTTTAATCTGATCTTGTGCAACTTAGTAAATTTTGTGCATTTTGTGTGCGTGCGTGATGATGAAGTACTGAAGAGATTTTCCTAGGGCATGAGATCCTATTTGGAACTTCTCATTGAATCTCTGCATGATAGTCCTTAACCACTTGACCAAACAACGATGGTTTTGAGATCATCAATGCGAGACATCACAAGAGAAATAGGAAGTGGCTGGAATTTCTAAAAAGGGTGGGTCTCAATTTTAGTTCTCTAAGATAGTTGATAGGAAAGTCCTATGGCTAGATCCTAAGCTCCATGAAGAGGAATGAAAGACCTTACAAAAATGAGGTCAACACATTGGAGTTGAATTAGTCATCTCAGCTTCATTTAGACAGGTGAATTTTTGTTTTTTTCTAGAGATCTCAACAAAAAAGCCTATTTTTTGTGGTGAGCATGCTTTGCATAGCTTATTTATTTGGAAAACTATAAACTAGGACACTTATTTTTTAGGTTAATTGGGGATGACTAATAGATTAAGTGCCTTGTATTGTACACCTCTTGTAATCCTTTATTATAGTAAAGCAAAATGCACTTTTACAAGAATCCTGAAAACTTTGATAAGAAAAATTGCTCAAAGGGATTTCATTTAAAATATTGTAGGAGTTTTAGTAAGCCTAATTTTTAATATATTCTATTATTAGTATTTTCTATTTCTAGAAGTTAGAAATAACGGTATGTCATAATTCTTATTTTCTTCTTTCATAATGGGGAGTTTGGTTAATCTTTATTACTTTCCAAATGTGGGAGTCATCCCCCTCTATTTATCTTGTAATCTTTTTCTAAAAAAGTGAAAAGGAATAATTATTTTTTCCCTCCAAAAAACCACAACGTACCAGCACTCGTCTTTGCCTTCGAAATGAAGAACTAATCCGTTGAGATAGTTCGTGGTTGTTGCGTAGCTCCAATCCCTCCTAGGTTCGCCCAATACCATCACCTTCATGACTGGCAACTAGCCTTACAGTTGTGATTAGAGCCCACTGGGAAGGCAACGCCTGGATCGCTGCATTCATAAACCCCTCATAAAAAATTCACGATCAGAGTTTGCTGCAAAGACAATGACTAGATTTTGAAGTTCAGAGCCCAACATGATACAGTCAAGATAAGGGCCAGTTGGGAAAGCAATGATTGAACCGCAGTGATCAGAGACCCAAATTCACGTGGACTTCTTGTCTTCCTATGGTGTCGAAACTGTATAGCTCTAGCCCGTATATGAACTAAAGTGTGTTTCTCTTTTCGCTCGAGGTAGCCACAACACGTGTTGCTCTTCACAGATTCTAAGGATGTCGTACAAATTAGCAATGAAGATTNTTTATTACTTTCCAAATGTGGGAGTCATCCCCTCTATTTATCTTGTAATCTTTTTCTAAAAAAGTGAAAAGGAATAATTATTTTTTTCCCTCCAAAAAACCACAACGTATCAGCGCTCGTCTTCGCCTTCGAAATGAAGAACTAATCCATTGAGATAGTTCGTGGTTGTTGCATAGCTCCAATCCCTCCTAGGTTCGCCCAATACCATCACCTTCATGACTGACAACTAGCCTTACAGTTGTGATTAGAGCCCATTGGGAAGGAAACGCCTGGATCGCGACATTCATAAACCCCTAACAAAAAATTCGCGATCAGAGTTTGCTGCAAAGGCAACGACTAGATTTTGAAGCTCAGAGCCCAGCATGATACGGTCAAGATAAGGGCCAGTTGAGAAAGCAATGATTGGACCGCAGTGATCAGAGACCCAACTTCACGTGGACTTCTTGTCTTCTTGTGGTGTCGAAACTACATAGGTCTAGCCCGTATATGACCTAAAGCGTGTTTCTCTTTCTGCTCGAGGTAGCCACAACACGTGTTGCTCTTCACAGATTCTAAGGATGTCGTACAAATTAGCAATGAAGATTAGAATTCAAAAAAATACAAATACATGGACTGGTTCCAATAATCTGAAACCATCTAACCTCACCCTATAACTCCTCTCATGGGTGTATCAGCTGAATATTATTCTCGAAATTTATCACCATACCTCACAAACTTAATGAACATAGTTACCTCAAGTGGGCTCAATCCATAAATTGACAAACAACGGGAGGCAAAATTAGGTATTTAACATCATAAATTTCAAAACTTACTACTAGTGATCCGAATCTAAAAAAAGATAGTCTGAAATATTCTCTATAGGATGTAAAAAAGTCAAGCTTGAGCAAGCTCAGGCTAGGCACGTGTTAGGCTCAAGAGTACTCGTGTTTGAAATCGGCTCGTGTTTGAAATTAACTCGATTTAAATATTCTTGTTCGTGTTTGGCTCGAAATTGACTCATTAAAATTAAATGAAAAAAATAAATATATAGAGTTAGATTTGAACCCGCACAAACTCTGTGCAATAGAAGACGTGGAATCATATGACCACACGAGCTATTATGATTTANCTAGGTATTTAACATCATAAATTTCAAAACAAAATTTAACATCATAAAAAACTAACTACTAGTGATCTGAATCTAAAAAAAAGATAGTCTGAAATATTCTCTGTAGAATGTAAAAAAATCAAGCTTGAGTAAGCTCAGGCTAGGCTCGTGTTAGGCTCAAGAGTACTCGTGCTTGAAATCGGCTCGTGTTTGAAATTAGCTCGATTTAAATATCCTTGTTCGTGTTCGGCTCGAAATTGACTCATTAAAATTAATTGGAAAAAAATAGATGTAGAGTATTGGATTTGAACCCACACAAACTCTGTACAATAGAAGACGTGGAATCATATGACCACACGAGCTATTATGATTTAAACTTAGATATAAATAGATATAATAAATAATTATATAAATAGTATATAAAATATATTATTATATAAATCATATAAATGATTTCTTTATTTTGAGCTAAAACGAGTTGAACACGAGCATTTCACGAACAAATAGCTTTTTTGACAGCCCTAACTCTCTGGTAATGACATGAATCATCAACTCCATGGAATCTAAAGAAAGCCTATCTATTCCTTCCCACTACTCAAGATATCTGAGAGGTCTTTTGAGATCTATTCAGGCTGAAAGAATTCCTCACAAATTTTTTAGTTGAAAACTCAACTTTGGAAATTCAAGAAAAAAATGGATGCGATTTCACTATATATTGCAATGAGTTGATAATATTATGACAAGAGCTTGATCAATGTTATGATGACGTTTGANGAATTTTCCTTTCAGTCTTAGCGGTACTTTTCTATCACACAAAAGGCCCGAAGCANGTTAGATGTGAAGAATTAAGAAGAAAAATTATATTGTACAACACCAAATCGTCTGGTAACACTGAACGAAAGAACTCAATTTATGTGTCAAAAGGGGTTGATGCTGACAAAAAAAGATGCAAAAAGCAATGATCCGAGCTTTGCAAAAAAATCATGGCACATGAAGAAGAAATATTGGAAGCTTCATGGAAAAGTTGCATTGAAAGTCAAAATAAAAGTGTGAAAGTCAATCCTATCAAACCACTGCTGAAGAAACTCAAGAGGTGCCTGCTAACTTGAATGTAGTATCTTTCACTAAGAAGCAATTAGAGCACTTGCACAAATTGTTTCAATTTCCAAAATTGCCCCGACTACATCCTACTCCTTAGTACAGAAGGGTAACTCTTCGGTCACTACTCTGTTAGGTGTTATTCCTAATTTTTCTCATTCCCGGATAATTATTTTTGGTGCAATTGATCACATGATTGGTTGCTCTAAATTATTTTCCTCATGTAGACCTTGTGCAGGAAATAAAAATGTCAAAATTGATGATGGTTACCTCTCGGTGATTGTCGGGATAGGAACTGTAAAACTCTCCTCATTCTTAACAATTCATGATGTTCTCCATGTTCCTAATCTAATGTGTAGCTTGCTGTTGACTAGTAAAATTATTGTTAATCATTATTGTCAAGCTAACTTCTATTCTTCTTGTTATGAGTTTCAAGAATTGACTACAAAGAGAATGATTGCCAGTGCTAATAAAAAAGAAAGACTATTATTTTGACGATGGACTTGACTCGAAGAAACAATGTCAAAATACTGGTTTAAATTTTATTTTCTAATACAATGAAACTATGTTATGACATTATAGGTTAGGTCATCTTAGTTTTTAATATAAAAAATATTGATTTCTCAAATTATTCAGCATAAAAATATGTCTTTAATTCAATGTGAAGTTTGTCAGTTTGCTAAACATTATCGTGCATCATTTTTTTCACAATTATACAAACCAATTATTATGATTCATAGTAATATCAGGGGTCATTGTAAAAACCTCACATTCTGAGAAAAAATGGTTTGTGACTTTCAGTTATGAATAAACTAGGTTAAGTTGAGTTTATTTGATAAAAGAAAATTTTGACGCGTGGATAACTTTTAAAATTTTTACACATTGGTACACATTTTCAAAAAATTATTTAAATATTACGAATTGATAATAACTGAGAGTATTTTAAAAATACTTTGAGTCAATTCTTTCTAGAAAAATGAATAATTTATCAAAGCTTTTGTGTCGACATTTCACAACAAAATGACGTGGCTAAAAGAAAAAAACAAGAACTTATTATAGGTAGTTCGGGCATTGTTATTTATCAATCATGTGTCTAATATTTTTAGGGTGAAACCATTCTTACTGCTACATTTCTCAAAAATAGGACCCCCAAAAAGATTTTAATACCTTTTATTGTCTTTCATAAAAATTTTTCAAAGAATCGGCTCTCCTCTTCACTACCTCTCGAGAATTTTTTCAAAGATTAGCAGAAACTGAAAACAAGAAGCAACCACATATGTATGATCGGTCATGTTTTTCTCATTTGTGGATTTAATGTTTCAAGTGGAGCAGCATAAAGTACGCCAGTGGGATTGTAAAATATTTTACAGCACAAAACGTGACTGATTCACAATAAGGGAATACCCCCGTATAAAATAAGCAGAAATTGCTACATTTAAAAGTTTTGTCAGATTACCTTCACATTATTACAGTTAGCAACACGTGCGGCATCTATAATTGCTTTTCCAAGTGGATGGTTGGTATTTGATTCGACTCCAGAAGCTAATCTCAAAACTTCAATTTCGGACCAAGCATGGTGTGGCGTGTTTTGTATATCATCGCTGTTTTATCATTTCAGGTCTAGTTAAATCAAATATGAAGAAACTTTTTATAGGCGATTTTTTCTACACATAGGTAATTGTTACACATATAAAGATAAAGTGTTGAAATTAGCTGAAAGACTAGCAAACTGTGCTTCCGAGATTAAAGCCAAGACAAGTCTTCCCCTAAAGTTGGGTTAAATAAATAGATATAAAGAGCCTTAATATGGTGACCAATGCTTAAGGATAGTCTCTATTGGCTAAGAGTATAGTTAAAAGTTAAAAACCAAGGTTTGTAAAGTTGCTCAACTTGGTCTGCGGTAAACATATTGACAAAGTTAAATTTTTGTTGTCACATGGAAATTAGCACAATGAAAATGTCAGTTTAGTGATAAGACTATAGATGACAGCCATCCTAATGATTTAACATAAAACAGATGGGAACAATATAAGGATGATTCTTGCTTCTCCTCCAAGATGAAGGAGGATTAGCTGTACATAATTTATAAATTGACTATATGTGGCAAACTGCTAAAATATAATCGGGCATGTCATTTCCTTCAACATGAAAGCTTGGGTAAAATAGGCAATAAGACCCAAAGAATGTTGACATATCATGTATCCAAGCAAATAACTGAAGCAATTATGTATTCAGCCTTCTTGAACCGCTAAAATTACATATACTGAAAGCAAACATCAAAATTGGCACCACCAAAAAAAATTTTACAAAATAAATGTTTTTTTACTGAAAGCCTTTCTATTGAAAGCTAGTGTTCATGCAGCCTATAAACTACCCAAGGAACCAGGGAACCGCCAACCAAAAGTTTAGAGAATTAGTTTATGATTTGCACAACAATATCGAAAACTGAAAGAAGAAAAAATCTCTGGTTCCGCCTATTCATCTATATTATTATAGTGTTTAAATGTTGCATCATATCTTTGCTAAGAAAGTAGGAGAGTACAAATTTCCATAGAGGGCTTTCAGCTTTTTTTATTCTTTCAAAATAAAGAGAGATAAGATACGGTAAATAATCCAATGCGTGGTTCTCCCTTTAAGTTCAAAGATTTGGTGGAAAATAAGGAAACAAAAACAGCTATGCTGAAACTGGGAGTTTATTCTTTCATACTTTCATAATCAGCTAAAAAGAATAAAACATGCATTCATGGGCACAACATCACATCACACCTGATTTTGTAGCTTGTCTCCAATAAAACTCTACTAGACATTTCTTATCAACACTGATCTCATTCACTTCTTCAACCGAGTCAAAAAAAATGTCTAGGAATGTTTATGAGCAGTGAGGCTCAATTTGTCCAATATTTGTGTGGATACCATATTCTCAATACATTCATCTTATATTGAGATTATGCAAATTCCCTTACGCAGTACATCGTATATGGAAGTTATTATGTCTAAGTCACTACAAATTCCTATTGGACTCGGTTTGGAGAACTTCACCATCATCTATAGGTAGCTAATACTAATCTCAAATCTACTCATTTTCAAAGTCTTCATTGTCTGCTTCCTCCACTATTCCCAGGTCAATTAAAAAATAAAACTCATTGCATTGTTGTGGTTGGGGGAGCCCCACTAAAAAGTTAATGGTCACGTCTATCCAAAATAACTCTAAAACATGTCATCATTCTAAATTTTATCCTGATAAAATAAATAACCGTCCTTTTTTCACACAGACAGATATTCTCACGAACCAAATATCGAGTCATTAAACACGTAAACTTCTCTCACTCCTCATACTCGGCTGAGTGTATCGATTCCTTGGAATCACTATCTTTCACAACAATCAATGTTAATTCTGTTGTGATCTCTTTTTGAGCTCAATTTGAATCACTAACATCTCTTCTTTGTCGGTTAAAAGTTGAGAGTCTTTTGTGACGTCTTCATTCTCTCCTATGTCCTTGTTCATTTCTTCAACTGCAACCTGCTTAGTGAAAGAGATCACTGTCATGTTTAGGTGATCAAACGCAATGTACTCAAAATTATGGCTCTATCATTTCCTGACTGGGACAGATTTAAGAGTGCCGACGATCTCCACCTTTTCTCCACTCTGTACAAGTTTCTCCTCAAGCAAGGTTGACTTCGGTGTTCCATTCAGTGTATTCTTGCTGCTTGATCCTATAATTGAACCCTATTTGAAGGGTGATATGGACATGATATTGTTGTGTTGTCTCTCTACTTTCAAGGATAGGGTCTGAATATCATGTATTATCCAATAAAGCTATAACTGTATCACATTGCCAATAGATGCTCTTAATCCTCCCAGATATCAAGCTATTGTGTTCTCATCGGGTCCACTAGCTCACATTGTAACATAACAGCTCGAACTCAGTTGTATATTCTATTGACAGAAATTTCTATTCTATGTAGTGAAATCTCAAGAATATTTCACTTTTCATCTTCAGTCAAGTTATAATTTTATTTTTTCCACATGCTAGCACAGGCGCTTCAAATTCTCCCACCATTGAGATGCACTCTTTTTTAACATAATAACGACTAGCTTTTACCATTATGTCAGGTGGAATGCCCTTATACTAAAAGACATACTCCACTATTTGGAGCCACTCGATGAACTCGTCCCGATCCACACAACCGTCAAAGTCCGATAAATCTACATTTACTCGAAGATCCCGACTTCTCTGATATTTCATGTCAAATCATTGGTGTATTGATTTCTCGTCACCAAAAACTTCCTGATGGAAGGGATTCACTTCCAAACCTTGATTTGACAAATCACCATTGTGGCTATAGAAGACCTCACATGAAAATCTCCTCTCGAAAGCGACTTGGAGGATTTCCTACTGAATATCCTCCATAGTAAGTTCCTAGACATCTCCAGTAGTTTCTCCTTGGATGCTTGGCATCCTTTTTTCCATATCAAGTTTTCGACAAACGTAGAATTGCAAATCAAAAGGCGTTTAGTTGTTGATGGTAGGTGTCGGGATGAAATTTTGTAAAGATAGTAAGATTGAATTTTGAAAATTTAGAATTTGGGCAAGGATTTGTGGTAGAAGAAGTTTGGATATGGTGAGAATTTTTTCTTTAGTTTTAGATTTGGAGCAAAAAAGACAAATCCCTAAAA